>JAPMAH010000026.1:2013280-2053280 GCA_029582155.1 Panopea generosa | reverse complement strand
CTACTATTACTGCTACTATTACAACCAGATGTTGGAATCTGCACATTAAGCTGATGTACCAATTTATTACGAACTTAATACTAGAATTACGGGGTCAGATTGCACAGAATGACCCTCAGTGTGAAATTGATATTGAAGATGAGGAATACAAAGGGAAACGATTATTGATGAATATATGTCTCCCTGGACCCTACTTTGTTGTCCTTCATTACAAGGGCAGATTCAAGGGGGTCGGGGTTCACATATTTAAGCCTTAATTTTAAATTTCATGGCCTTCTTTGCGTGCCCCCCACTAACCATAATTCCTGGATCTGCCACTGCATTATGACCTTGGGTTCTGCACATTGTCTCGATGTCATGGGTAAATGTGTAAAGTTTCTTTTTAAAATCCATGTGTGCTAGTTATGGAGCAGACAAGAAAAAAATGAAAATGTACAGAATTACATTTACATGATATTGATCTCGGAAATATGATGAGTTCTAAAAGTCACTTTGATGTGACAAGTTTAAATCCATCAATTCTTTGAAGACATTGTTTATATAACTACTGTGTAAAACTGGTGAAGCTCCGATGAAAATGTACACTATTTAAAGGTTTAAGATGACTGACACAGTGACCTTGAGACTTGCTCATATGAACTAATGCTGCTAGTATCTGGTAGCATGTCTAACTTCAGACAACAAACAGTGGACAAAAGGGGACTAGTCCTTAACATGTAAATATGAGTGGAGATATATACACCAAAACAACTTATTAATTAAAAGTTATTGAGTAAATAGTCAAAATACAAACAATGTACACCTGTACCTAAATTAAATACTTGTAAAGCTGAATTATTATAATTACTTGAAAACAGGTATATTATTTTTAAATACATGTTTTCAAGAAGAGAATGATTACAGTACAATTAACACACATTGTTAAATTGTTAAGTTGTCCTGATGTTTAAGAAGGGCATGATGAGATTGCATATAATTTACAGTGTTCACAAGTTAACCATAGTGTAAATTAGTAATTATAGAATTTTTATATCATTTTATAATGACTCAAGACAACATGTACTTTGGCCTCATTATAAAAGTAAAAGACTGGTTTAAGAGTTTTTCTCTTACTGTCAGTTTGATTCATATAAATTCCGAATAACATATCGCAATGGTGTTTACTTGAGACAGTATTCTAAGCACCTAAACTTTAACATACAGCCCACTTTCTTCTTTTCATTTTGATATTTGACCTTTGAACCTAAATATAGCAGCTCTTTTTTGGTAGAAAATGACTAAAAGTATAAGCATCAACCCTTGTGTCAAGAAACATGCCAAGCAACTGTTAGCATGCACTGTACAGTAAACGACAACTTGAATCAAATCTTTAATGCAGAGTTTAGAGACAAAATATAACCTTTTCATCCTGCAAGCCATGTACACTTATAAGTATTTAAAAAAAATTTACTGCAAAGTTTATAAGGCAACCGTGACCTTTTTGCCCTACATATGACCTTTAGCCTAATATGTTACATAATTCTTCTAAGTATAAGCACACATACTTGTGCCATTAAGTTCCATCCATATAACTGTTTAAAAAAACTTTAACAAAAAGGATAAAGGCAGGTATATCATTTTCACCTGCAAAATGACCTTGACATTGAATAAAGGAACCCCAGTATGATACATACTGCTTCAGGGTATAAGCATCCACACCTATGCTACGTTCCATCTACATAACTGCAAGCCAAGCACACTTATGAACAAGTTAAAAAACTAAGGCAAAGTTTAAAGGTAACTTTGACTGTTTCACTCTGCAATATGACCTTGACTTTGAATTAAGAACCTCCAATATGCTACATACTGAAATCTCGGAATCTCAGAAGAACTGTTACAAGAGTTAAGAATGAATGAATAATCAGGGGAACAAAGTAAGTTTTATTGAATATGTTCTGGAGACAACCATTCTATGTTTTGCTATGAATAAAAAAGAAATTCAAAAGTTGTGTTAAAAACAAGTAGAAAATTACAGAAAACAAGAGACCTAAAAAAAAAGGGTCAAGTATACTGTAAATGTTGCGACTGCATATGAGGTTTTTGACCATTAAAAACCTGATGTATTGTCGCAAATATCAATATTACAGTATACTTAACCCTATACTAGCGCACTTATACGTTTTAGCATTTAAATTTGCACACTGAACCAAGTTACTCAAACGAATAGTGTTCAAATTGAACTAGCCGTTAGCCGAATGCCCCATATCAGCCAATGATGTGTAATAAAAGTAGTTTCTGGTAAAAACCAAACTAAATCGCCAAATCCGTTCAAAATATTTAATACATATTTATATTTTAATCATTTTACAAATCAATAGTAATATAAATCGGCAAACATATGTTTAACCTACTGGTAACACTGTTTTCCATGAGGTTGTAACCAAAATCATGTAGTAATGTATAGAATGAGAAAACTTGGTGAAATTACCAACGGTATATCTAGTTTTTCATATCCTCAAATCTAAGAGCATCAACCAATGAAATCACAGTAAATTTCTGAAGGGTGTTAGAATATCACTACTGGCTATTACAAATAAGTTATAAAAACAGATCAAAGAGCACTATATATGGAATGAGCAGAACATGTTAGAGATAGTAATTATTCTTATCCAGTAATTGCTAAAATTTTAATATCAAATAACAAGGAGGTGTTCAAGAGTCTGTTGTGACAGCCTAGCTCATCTAGACTAGTTGAGCATGCCGGCCACCATTTTGTTCACCCTGGAGTATCATACAATTGTTTTAAAGTGATCAACACAAACAAACCCAGTTCAGATCACTGAAAACAGTTGTCACTTGATTTAACCTGTCACTTACTTTCAAATTTTAAATGGACAAAGCCTATGAAGAACTTATAGATAAGAAAAACCTGTTTTCCCCACAGCATGTTAAACAAGAGACCCAAGAGGAACTGAGGACACTCTACTGGATAATAGTGGTCATAGCACTCTTGACATTTCACAATATTAGCTCACATTGGGGGTCGTCTTCAGGGTGAATTGATAAAAAATCCCAACACACCCTTACTGAACAAAATGTGATTGCTATGAAAAGGAAATAGTTTAAATTCCCATATCATTCTTCTATTAAAAAAAATATAGTACCCATACAGGACCCTTATACATCCCAGTCCCTTCATTTGTCCAAACTTCAATCACCGACTCATAGGGATTTTCTATGAGCAGAAATGCGTAAGATTTTAAATAGAATTTTTTTTTTGTACACATGGATGCAAAAATGAAAAATTTCATGGTCCCTATTTATTTTAGCACCTTTATTTGCAGAATCTCCAATATCTTGCTGATGTAAAGATAATTTATATCATATATGAACTTAATTTGACAGAAAATTTATTAAGACATGATTTATGAAAATTCCCAATTTTAACTATACTGACCCCTTGCTTGCTCCTTATGGAAATTAAATCCTCTTTATTGAACAAAATCGTTACTTAACAATGCTTCAGATCTCAAACTTAACAACATATTTACACAATGGCCATAAAATAAACAATTTTCTGTTTTTCCCATAGTATTCCTATGTAAAACTCTAAGTCTCCTAAGTACAGGGCCTGTATCGAAGTATCGCTTTATTTGTACAAATTAAAAACTCTTATTAAATCAGAAGGATAATTTATATCAAATATGAACAAATTTGACCACTGATAAGATTTTTGAGAATTTTCAAATTTAACCCTTTTGTGAGCAACCCTGGCCCCTTATGGAAAGTCAATTCTTCTTATTGAACCAAATCTTATTTTTCTTAATTAGATGATGCTACAGAACTCAAATTGAATAATAATTTTGCCTAAATGGATGAAAAATTGAGAATTTGCTGTTTTCCCGCAGTATTCCTATGTAAAATTTTGAGTCCCCTTATAGGGCCCCTATAGATATAAGCCATTACTTTTTTTATCTTAATTCAAACCCCTACACATAGGCATAATTTATGCCAAATATGAACTAATTTTACTGACTAGTTCATAGGAACATATTTTTGTAATACTCAATTTTTACCCTTTTGGGCCCCTCCTGACTCCTTAAGACAGTGAAACTCAGTCAGTTTACAAATCTGAACCTCCTTGACTAAACAATGCTTCTGCGAAAATATAGGCAAAACCAGTTCCTTTTTTAAAAAAAAAATATATGTTCATTATAATGACACGACTGTGTCACCTTAAACTGATCCCTTGAGGCAGGGTTATCTTAACCCCAGAGGACATCATTTGAACATATGTAATAGAACTCTAGTTGGTTATTATTGAATTTTTAGATTACTGTTATAAGTAACGGTGACCATCTTAAATTTCTTATCAAAAAAAAATCTACTGTAATAGAAACATCAATGTGAAGTTTTGAGTTCAATTTGCCTAGTGGCTGCAGAGAAAGTGTTGCTAACAGACAACAGAGGAAAGACGATGGATGACAATAGACCCTTGTCCCTTTACAGTATGGGAACTGTTTTATTACAGAGTTTTTACCTTTCAATGCAGTTTCGACCACGTTTGTGATGTGTTAGTTCATTGGTTCGTTTGGAAACAAATGGTTTAGGGTGCTTATGCACATGCGCACCATTTATCCATTTCTATTTTGCGCATGGGCAGCGTTTTACCGTTTCAGTTTGTGTTATGTGCATGGGAACCGTTTTTCAGTTTCACTTGATCAATATGTTAATGTGTGTTTCGATTAATGCTTAATTATTATACAATTTTTTGTAATGAATACGAGCTGAGTTTATGATTAGTAGTTTTCGGTTATCATTCAATTGGTATATTTTATTTTGAAATCAAGGTAGATCGAAAACTTTACATTCTCCTGTTAATAGCAATTCCATCATGACAATGTTTGCTAATATCAGAAACATCTCTGTATATGTATATTTACAATTCCATATAACGGTATAATTAACATATGTGTACATTAAAAAAAAATTATATTGAAACAATAAGAATGTTGGGCAAGGTAAATAGTTGAATTGTTCATTGATATAATTAAATGTTTTACATCTCTAAATTAGGTACCCAGCTAGTGTGTACAAATTTAAAAACCAAACATGAAACTTTGAAAGAACATGTGTTTTAATTAATGACATCAACTTGCAATCATGCGACTATCGATGCGTATCGCAACATGGGTAATTTCGGATAGTTTAGTTTGTGTTGCGAGTTTTCGTTACAATGCTGTGTAGATAGCACAGGATTAGAGAGGCATGTCGAAAGCATCGTGATGAAAGGTGTGAATAAGTTGATATCGCAAATTCACTTGATTAAAATGCAAATTATAAGTAGATATATATCTATTAGAAAACTGAAATATTGTTTTTATAAGTGTATTTTAAATATACTTCCTGAAAAGAGCTAAATTAAATGAAAATGTGTCATGCTGGTGTGAAATATGGCGTTTACTCTAGAAATCGACATATGCATCAAAGAATATGGTTTAACTCTAGCACCATCTCGCTGGTGAATATTTAATACACATCAGTTCACACATGGCCTCGATAAATGACAGGCATATTTTATGTAATGGGACAGATCAAAGGTTAACGCATTAGCCGTATTGAAACTTAATGATAAATAAATACACTTTATTTCCTAATTTAAATTAATTTGTATTGATAAATAGTAAATAAAAACACACGAGGTAAAAAACATTTTATCAACGTATATAATTATATAATAGATTATGAAATATAGGTCTAAGTTACCTCAATTCACCATGTGTATTTGTCCGTTACGGCCAACACGTGTTCAACAAAAAATATAACCATGAAACCAAAAATATGCAATTAATTCACATATATTGTAAACAAATAGTTACAGATGTCTATAAACTACAGATTCCCATGGTATTAGAATTGTACGCTACCTAATGTCAATCTTGTTTACACGGATCGATAGATGAAAAAGTTCATAACTATCAAATGGATGAATAATTTGTCAAACAACTAATAAATACATAATGTTCAAATCTGTTCAATTAATATTTACATATGACGTAAATCTAACCATTTAAATATATAACTTATTATACTAAGTTGCTTCATAAAAGAAAATCGAGTTATTAATAGTTATTTGTGTTGTAATTATCTTCTGAGAATTGCTTTTCCTATTACCACCACTACTACTACTACTACTGCTACTGCTACTGCTACTGCTACTGCTACTACTACTACTGCTACTGCTACTACAACCACCACCACTACTACTACTACTGCTACTGCTTCTACTGCTACTACTGCTACTACTACCAACACCACTACTTCTGCTACTGCTACTGCTACTACTACTACTACTACTACTACTACTGATACTACAACTACTACTACCACCACCATTACTACTACTACTACTGCTACTGCTACTACTACTACTACTACTACTACTACAACTGCTACTGCTACTGCTACTACTTCAACAACTACTACTACCACCATCACTACTACAACTGCTACTGCTATTACTACTACAACTACTACTACCACCACAACTACTACTACTTCTACTATTACTACTACTATTACGACTACTACTACTACTATAACTACTGCTACTACTGCCACCACCACTACTACTACTACTACTGCTACTGCTACTGCTACTACTACTACTACTACAACTACTACTACTACTACTACCACCACCACTACTACTACTACTACTATTGCTACTTCTACTACTACTACTGCTACTGCTACTGCTGCCACTGCTACTTCTACTACTTCTACTACAACTACTACTACCACCACCACCACTACTACTACTACTACTACTACTACTACTACAACTACTACTACTGCTACTACTACTGCTACTACTACCACCACCACTACTACTACTACTACTACTACTTTTACTACTGATACTACAACTACCACTGCTATTGCTACCACTACTACTGCTACTGCTACTGCTACTGCTACTGCTACTACCACTACTACTACTACTACTACTACAACTTCTATTTATTATGACTCGTACGTCAGCTGATGATTCTGCTACTACTTTATAACTAATACTGCTACTAATAGTGTTGATTCTGTTACTACTACAACTACTACTGCTGCTGCTGCTACTACTGCTGCTGCTGCTGCTTATAACACTGCTACACATATTACTGCAGCTACTACCAGTACTACTACTACAATTACTATTATTTATACTGCTGCTGTATCTGAAACTTTAACTACTACTACTGCTACACCATCATTATCATGACATTATTATCTCAACATCATCTTCATCATCAACCATCATTACCATTATCTGCATCATTATCATCATCATCAATCATAATCATCATCAGTCATCATCAATCGTTATTTTGTGCAGTAACAACAGCATAATTTGTTTAATCAATATCAGTAGCAACAGATGTAGCAGCACTATAATTATCACAGTCAACTGTATTAACAGAATCATCGCATAGTCAAATCACTAACAACACAACTGTCATAATAAATATCATCTCAATTTCATCCTATTATAACCACCACTCTGGGCTAAGATGGAAGTGCTATTGACTATCAATCAAATGGACATGCATTCGAATCCCCTCCCAGCCACACTCTATATCTATAGACGAATCCCAATGAGATGTGATTTCATATAACAATTAACACGAGAAGAGTGGCCAGGCGGGAACTTGAACGCACGGGCCCTGATTTGAAAGTCAAACCGACTAAGCTTAGCAGGTCCATCTAGATGGTACTGTAGTCATCATAATACATACTCAATGCTGATTGACTACAAGGCATTAACAAAATACAGGTATTTCTTTACTCTGATATGTTTAAAAGGTTTCCAGAAAAATGTTTTGTCAATTTTTCCGTATGTATAAAAATACACTTAATATAGAAAATGCCCACACTAAGTCGGTATTTGTCATTCTATTGTTAAAAGGCGGAAACTCTCAATGGTGACAGTGTTGTTGTCCCTGTAAATTTAGTCTAGCAGTCTTACTTTCTATTATTATAGAATGCAGGATTGGGTCTGGCTATTCTCCCCCTCCCCCCCCCCCACCACCACCACCACCACACCCAAACTCCCTTAATTGCAGCAGCGTCATGTCGGTCTTCCTTTGTATTCTACACAATACATATTTGACATGCGTTGTTTTAGCAATATAAGAAACATAAGCAATATTTTGTTTTATGATTTAAGTATGTTTGACAACATTTTCTCCAAAAAAGGAATTTATAATATATATTTTGAAATATTGATTTCGTTATCGCTAAACGCATAATATGTACATGCAGTAATAATATTTTTAGAACGACAACTAGAAAGTAAGTCATTTGAGTTTAAATATATGGTGATAGTAAATGCATACATACATCAATGAATAAACGAGTGAGTGAGTGAGTGAGTGAGTGAGTGAGTGAGTGAGTGAGTGAGTGAGTGAGTGAGTGAGTGAGTGAGTGAGTGAGTGAGTGAGTGAGTGAGTGAGTGAGTGAGTGAGTGAGTGAGTGAGTGAGTGAGTGAGTGAGTGAGTGAGTGAGTGAGTGAGTGAGTGAGTGAGTGAGTGAGTGAGTGAGTGAGTGAGTGAGTGAGTGAGTGAGTGAGTGAGTGAGTGAGTGAGTGAGTGAGTGAGTGAGTGAGTGAGTGAGTGGGTGGCTTTGAGTGAGTGGGCGAGGTGAGGCGAGGCGAGGCGAGGCGAAGCGAAGTGAAAAAAAAATTCATTAAAAAGCAATTAAATGACAATAAATGCTTATCTAATTAAAAGTCGGTACTGAAAATAAGAAAGGAATTAATACATTTACTTTTAAGTAAGGAATTATATATACACATCCATTTTTCTCTTTATCATTTCAACCGTTCCGTCAATATTAAAATCTGTTGTCATTTGATCGAACGAACAACAGCCTTGAGGGATGGCATAATGAACTTAACAGACTCGAAGAAGAGACCCCTAATGTCTGGCAACTGCTACTTCTACTTCAGAAAGAAAAAGCTGTCACTGAGGTGAAAATCATACAGAACTTTACAGAATGGTGGTGTCCCAATACAAAAAAGAAACACTTGGAAAACCTAAACAGAAAAATCCAAAGACTGAAATCTAAGTTTGAGACAGTCCCTCTCCAATACTACATCAACAGAATGGCTCACTTGACAGGATTGTAATATAAAATGAATCTGAGCTTAAGTTTAGGGTTTACTTAGTGCAAAGGGCTGATCAGATATGTGCGTGGTAGTTTGATAAATAAAAAAAAGTGAAAATCTTTCATGAAAACAATGGTTTGTTTCACCTCTTTATGCAGTGTTTTAAGTTAAAAGTCGTCTTCAACACCATAATTATAATGATTGTGTGAAGTCTTTGGTTAGACAGTTACATGTATACATGTATATAAAAATCAATAAAATATAAATATAGATAAATCAATTTAAAAAAAAACCAGAAACTTTTTCCCCTTTTACTACATGTTCTGAAAATAATTAAATATAATTATATGTCACCAAATGAAACATGTAATAAAATAAGCAATTTATCCATTAAATACATGTTTATAAAAGCATGTGATAATCGTCTACTAATAAAGTAGACAAAGAGTACACAAAATGGGATTCACACCTTAAAAGTGTTGACATTAGTGATATATATATTTTTGTGTAACAAGTTCTATTATTGTAATAATTTTAGAAAAATAACATAAAATAAAAAAAAATCAGTTATATTTAATTTAGTATTTAACATATATAAAATAGAGAGTAGACGAAATGGGAATGAATGTCAAAATCATAGACGAAATGGGAGTAGACCAAATGGGAAGTTACTGTTGATTGGTTATTTTATACGGGATGACACGGCTTGCAGTCATGGGATTATAGATCACTTAGTGTCGCATCGCTGGAGGCATATTTCAGATATTAGAATAGGCTAGCTAATATTTTCACATAATGTTCAGACTTAGATAATAAATAAGTAAAGATGGAAAAATTGTACTTCTAAAAAAAATGTTGTATCATAATTATCAGCCCAAACATTTCATATGTGTATAATATGTCTGCTCTTTGACCTGTACCTTATCATTAAGTAATCTGTTGTGTGTCATAGATGATAAATTATTAACATAATTATTTACATTTTATATTCTTCCAAAAACAATCATCAGGGTAGTTATAATATTATTAGAAAATGCAACCTTAAACAAAAAGATGAAACTCGATCTTAATCTCTGATGCAAATTAGGGTCTTGGACCATAATATTTTGACTCAAAAATCAATTAAGTTAACATATTTTTAAAGAAATGAAATGAAACAAATAACTGTAAAACAAAAAAAATGATATTGCTTTGTTCAAGTGGTGCTTAAATAATGTCCATCTTACAGCATTCTATGTGTTATAGTCAAACCTGTGTAAGTGGTCACCTCTATTAAGCAGCCACCTGTCTTAAGCAATCATAATTTCTATTTCCAATTTCTAGGCTTTCAGAGTAAATTAACCTGTATTAAGCAACAAATTGTCTTAAAAGGCCACTTTTGCTCCTGCCCTTGACTGGCTGCTTAAGACAGGTTTGACTGTACTTGTGAATTTCATAATAAGAGCTTATTTTACTTTGGTTGGTTGTTGTGCAGTTAAAATTGTAATTGTTGTATAAAAACTTGAAGAGATAAGAACAGAGAAATACGAATAATCAAAAATCATTTCACTTTCGGTTTCAAAAGATTCTGGCAGTTGTGTAAATGCTGGCATGATCTAATTTGCATAATTTATGCCAAAAGCAATGATCCACAATTTTCAAAACAACTCTTTCCTTGGAAAGTGAGTTACAATTCCACGCAAATAAGAAACAGAAATGGCATCGTCAGTATATTTAGTAAATAGTGGAGTGACCGCCTTCTTTGTGAAAGAGTATATGTGAATGAAAAACGATGTAAAACCAAGTGCCACTGTCAATTTCTGGCACTGTTATCACTACACGGAACTGCTCTACCACTGTTATCACTACACAGAACTGCTCTACCACTTAATAAACTCTTTATGACATGTGTTACATTAGGTATTAGGTGTGCAGTTCTTTTATTCATATTTAAATTTGTCTAGAATTAAAAAAAGATGATGCTGGCGCGTCCACAGTGGCCAACTGTGCTACTGAGGAATATTGATATTAGACAGGTATTTTGAGAATATCATTCCATACATAGATGGAAATGGCCGATCAATGTTCCCATTGTCAACTTGGATTCATATCAGCAGTTAACAGAACCTTCGTTTTTTACTTGGGCAGAGAACTAAGAAAAATGATATTTTGGAAGATTATTATTCCAAACTGGTGGCAGGTAAAGTTGTGGATAATGGGTCATTAGACATAAGTTACCACAGCCTTTAGACCTATATGCTTTTTTTCTGCTTAATTCAGTTGTAATTTTGCAGTGAAATATGGGCATTATAACACCAAGTTAAGGTTTCTTAGATGTAGGTCCTGGTCTAAGACAGATTATCAAAGCTTATAATTGTAACTGTTACTAGATAGTTATTGTATGAGATGGCTGCACATTTTATTCACACTATCTGGTTTATTCACAGAAGGTTAGTAAACATAGTGCTCCCAAGTTTGTATCACAAAGCCAACAGCTGGGGTATACTTTTCCACTTATTTCTGATTATTATTCATGTTTGCATGGACATTTGGGACGTCCTCACGGACATTAGCTGCCTGGACACTTTGGAAGTCTGCCTGGACATTTTGGATGTCCTCCTGGACATCTGAGATGTGACATTTTGGATGTCTGCCTGGACATTTGCATTTTTGGCCCAGATATATTATACACTTTCCCTTCTCAATTTTTCTATGCTTGCCCAGATTTTGCCTGCCTGGACAATGTCACATGATCTATTGCGCTCCAAAATGTAATCCGTCTCAGTATTACTGCATTTATCTACCTGAAATGTCAGCCTGGACATTTAGTTATTTGTCGAGGCAGATTCCATCTGAACTTTTTCAAACAGGCATGACTAATTAACACACTATATGCCGTAGTGAGCTGTTCCCAAGGTGAAAGGGTACAGAGGAATTAAGTTGGTATCCCCATGTTAACTGATTACTCAATCTTTACACATTAACTCTGGGTACAGAATTTGTGATTATATTATTTTTTCATAGAATGAAACTCTCATCTTTCATTTGTACATGTGTTGCTTCAACTTCAGTTTCAACATCTTCAGCAACCATTGGAGGATCAGAGTTTTGGTCTTACAATAGAAACGAATGTGAAAGAGAATTTTTTATTAATTTTATCTTTACAAATAATGAAGAAAAAATTCAGGGCAATTTTTGCCCCCCAGGGTCATGGTTCAGGGCCAATTTTTACCCGAGGATTATGGTTTTAGCAAACTTGAGAGAGGATCGCAAACTGACCCTACATGAAAAATATCTAAGCTCAAGACATTAAAAGAAGACATCCCACTTAAATAACCATATGCAAACTGATAAGCCCCTGGGGCGGGGCATATTTTAACCCTAGGTTCAAGCCTTTAGCTGTTTCTAGTGACAGGATTTTTGAAATTTGAAAAAAAAAATTGATAATTTTCTCAGGCAGGGTCAAATTTGACCCCAGGGTCATGATTTAAGCAATCTTGAGAGCGATTCTTATAAAGATGCACCAAATTTAATTGAAATCTGATGTGCGGCTTCAGAGAATAAGTCGCTTAAAGCAACTGTTTACATGGACAAAGAGAGATCCAAAGCTAAAAAGTACAGTCAAACTAGTATAAGCGGTCACCTCTATTTAGCAGCCACCTGTCTTAAGCAACCATGTTTTATATTTCCTATTTCTATGCTTTCAGAGTAAATTAACCTGTATTAAGCAACTACCTGTCTTAAAAGGCCACTTTTGCTCCTTCCCTTGACTGGCTGCTTAAGACAGGTTTGACTGTAGAGTAAAGTTGTTTTCTTCCATTGTAATGTACTGTGATGCTTGTAGCTTGATGTCTCCCTCTGTATTCTATATTTGCTTTGCTGAATCTGAATATCTGGATAATGTGCGCATTCCAAGGGCCAAACCGTGAGATCCAGGTTCATTCATGATTTACATAAAGGACTAATGTGTGTCAATAATCATGCCCACCATTTGTTTCCCGGTGCTTCTGATATTAAGAAGAATATTTTTAAAGTTTACCTTAATTTCACTGTTTTTGCCCCGCTCCCAAAGCCCCAGGGGGATGCAATTCACTATTTTGATTCACACTTAGGTACTAAAGCTGCAGACAAAATTTTATAATGATCAAGCTTTTCATAATCCCATTGTACGAAACTGGGGGATTGCCACTTTTCAAAAAATGATAATTTCTATATAATTAAAAGCAATGAGTAACAAACCCAGGTGGAACAAAGATTTTTATCAAGGGGGTGGGGAGACAAAGCAATGAATTAATTTTTATACAAAAAGAGTATGTTTTAATGATTTTTGAAAATTTCGTGTGTATACAGGTAGATTGTCTGTCTCCCATCTAAATCCACCAGTAAAACTTTTTTGATATCATTTATAAACTAAATGCAGTCATAGGTCTACAATTTACTGTTCAGGTATTTTGCATTCCAGAATCCATGTGTTTTCTGAATGCCACCATTTCAAATAAGAAGACATACTTTATCCCTTAAAGTCCCATTAAACTTCCCAAAAATATGATTTTTGATAATAACAAAAATGATTGAAATTAAATGTACTTGTAATATTGCTAAAACCATAACTATAAACCCTTTATTGACTATTATTTAAAACATAAACAATTACAGATAACATCAATCGAAGTGTGTATTTCTTAAATGAGCGGTTCAAATGTTTAGTAGGTCTTTGTTTACAAATATCGCTGATTCTTTTCCAACAATCTCCACCAATGTTCGAGAGTAAGCAAGACGTCAAAAAGGAATGAGGCCGCTAAACTGTATCATAGTGGCCATAGCACATTTGCAACCTCACAATTTTAATCCTAATGTCATCTTCATGACAAATAACAGACAGCAGCTATCACATTATAAGGTCCTTCTGGCCTTTGGCATGTAGAGCTTAACACTAAAATTTACCTAAATACAGTCAAACCTGTCTTAAGCAACCTGTCAATGGAAGGAGCAGAACTGGCCTCTTAAGACAGGTTGTTTCTTAATACCTGTTAATTTGCACTGAAAGTGACTGTGCAGAAATGGGAAATAGCTAATGTGGCTGTTAAGACAGGTGGATGCCTAATACAGGTGGTCTCTTTCAGGTTTGACTGTACATATATAAATCAAGGTAATTTAATGTTTCGTTGTAAGACTTATTTGTCAGTAAATATCCATGAATTCATAACTAAGGTGTATAAAAAGCTGATGAGACTTTCACATATTGTCCGTTTCATCATTGGCATTTTTCTTTCATCCTCTTTTATACACAATTACGTAATTTCAAACTTCAACGCATTTCAAATTTAGGATGATTTTTCTGCACATAATACAATCAAGTAGATATGGTGTATTTTTATTAAACATGCAGTCAATACCCCAGTCTCTTGTCTCATCCCTCTGTAGGCATAATGATAACTGACCACAGTCACAAATTGTGTGATGTGGCTTTAAAAAAAACTTTAATATTTCTAAACAATGGCGTTTGTTTCAACAATTTGGGCCAATATGTGTTGCTAGCCAGAATCTCCTGCAAAATTAATTCTAGTTAAAACTCAAACAAGGTGGGTTTTTTTTTTACTTTTCAAGGCACATGCATGAAAATTAAGAACTGTTTAAGTCCCTTTGACAATTTCAAGGACTTCCTAGGCCTATGTTAATATTCAAAGATTTTTTAAGGCCAGCGCACCTTTGTGTTTGACATGTAAAATATCTAAGTTTTATAGTTTCAGAATATGATTGTAAAATTTAAATATTTCCAAAATTGTTAATAAAGGTATAGCCATTAACTGTTACAGTAAGAGTATAAATAAGGTAACAAAGCTTACCAGCATTTCTTCCCATGAAATTTAAATTCAAAAACATATGTATCATCTCCAACAGGATCTTTTTTTGCAGAGAGTTTCACTGTATTTAAGAAAAAAGTCGCCTTCTGGATCAAATTTTTGGTGAAAACACATCTTCTTGTAAGTAAAGATTCTAAATTGATAATACAATACCGAAGTACATTAAAAATTTTGTTTGAAAATGTAAAGTGCAGACATGTCGGAACTAAACAAGAATTCCGCAGAATGATATGACTCGCTGTGTCCGCTTTGACCATTAAAACACACTTGGGAGAGAAAAAAATTTAAAATATTATATTCATGCAAGAGTTATCTAACTTGGTTTATGTACTAGGTTTAATGACTACGAAATATTGTAGGAAGTATTGCCTGAAGTTTTGATCAAATACATTAAGTGATTTTTTATATATGAACTTCATGGTAGTTGCACACAAAACTTCAACCAGTATTTCTAAGTAAAATATATTTTAAACAAAAAATCTTTTACCAGTATTTCTAAGTAAAACATATCTAAAAAAAAATAATAAAAAAATAAATAAAAATAAAAAAGAATAATATTTTTTTTAATTATTATGCTGAGTCCTTTTTTCATTTTTTTTTATTTATTTAAAAAAAAAATATTACCGGTATTCTTTTTTTATTTTTATTTATTTTTTTATCAGTCATTTTTATGCCATTGAGGGTTAACAGACGATCAGTTAAACTAACCACTGTTTCCTGGGATTAACCAGTACTAGAGCGCACCCCATCTCCGCAAGTAACTGATAACTTTCCCACTTGAATCAGTGGTGAGAGACGAATGATAATGAGACACAATGCCATATATTAATCATTACGGAGACTGTTGCCGGGCAGGGGATTGAACTCACGACCCCTGGATTGACAGAAACAGTGTAAAAATGAAAACTTAACGTTGGAGGTAAATGCAAAATTCAGCATCAAACAATGGACCATGAAATGTAGGTCACACTCAGCATTTGCAGTATATAATGTGATGCAGGGTGTTAGTTGTAACTATGATCCAAGTATGAGTGTTCTGGCATTTGTACTTGTTGAGAAATAGTGTATTTATTGATTGATTGAATATTTAGTGTCATTTTTATGCCATTGAGGGCTAACAGATGATCAGTAAACCTAACCACTGTTTCATGGGATTAACCAGTACTCAAGCACATCCCATCTCAGCAAGTAACTGATAACTTTCCCTCTTGAATTAGTGGTGAGAGACGAATGATAATGAGACACAATGTCGTATATCAATCATCATGGAGACTGTTGCTGGCCGGGGGATTCAAACTCAAAACCCCCTGATTGACAAAATATGAAAACTTAATGTTAGAGGTAAATGCAAATTTCAGCATCAAATAATGTCAATGGACCATGAAATGTAGGTCACACTCAGCATCTGCAGTGTATAATGTGATGCAGGGTGTTAGTTCATCGCAGCAAGACAAATATTGATATAAATAATTTTATGCTGGTTAAGATTTTTTGTCTCAAGATTATTTCCCTGATATGAACTTCAAATTTTGTTGGTAAAATTAAACAGCTTAAATTGCACTTCTTAAATTATCTTTTTAACAATTTTTAATGATTGAAATGAAATTGAACTTTAAAGTCTTATCTAAACCACTGTCACATCATCATAAGATGTAAACCATGTATTTCCCCATTATGCCTGCATGCATGTATTAACAAGAGGCCCAAGAGGGTCTGAATCTCTCTACTAAAACAATTGAAGAGATAATCATTTCAGATGAAATGTTTTATGCAAGTTCCTCTTCAATTGTGCTATAAGACCAATTTGTGGTTGAATATGGCTGGTTCAAAAGATGGAATTGCTACCATGTCTACACAACAAAGTCATGTTTTATTTATGTATAACTATAAATAAGCCCTGTGGCAGGGGCAGTTGTGGTCAAATCTGGCTGATTAAAGAATCAATCCAAGAAAACAGCTGTGCAAAGTTGGTTAAGGTTCAATGGAAAATGTGGGAACTATCGTGTCTAAATGAAAATTTTAACAGTTTCCCTATATCTTCCTATGTGAAAACAGTGACCACTGTGGCTGCCCCAAATTTGACCCGTGGAACCTGACTTCAATTTACTCTTCAGGGGACCCCCATTCAATGCTACAAAATATCTAAGGTCTAGGCCTTGAACATTTAGAGGAAATGTTATTTTAATGTTTCTCTTTAAATGTACTTATATGCCCTGTGGCAGGAGCATTTGTGGTCGAAATAAGCTTCTACAAAAACTCTTCTGTAATCTTGTCGTTACATTATGGCTGTGCAGAGACATTCGTGGTCGAATCAATGGCTAATTTAAAAACTTTTCAAGATCTTGTGGTTAACAGAAGGATGCCAGACAACAGACAATTTACCATGACATTTATAAGGCCTGCTGGCCTAAAAATCTATATTCTATCCTTGGCTCCTATGACTTATAAAATATACACAAAATAACAAAATACACCAAGACCAAATAAAGTTTGTATTCTTGTATACAAAGGCACATTCATCAATCATGATTCATGAACATTAATTAAAATTCTGGGATACATTGTATGCATGATTATTCGTAAAGAGGAAAATAACAGGAGTAAAAGTTGAAGTATATACAGTGAATTTTATATATATATAAGACATTATTGGCTTTCTTTCATAAAAAACAACAGGTCCATGAGGGCCTGAATCTCTCACAAATGGACAGATGAACATTTCAAAGGAAACGTTTTTTGTAAGTTCCTCTTTAGGAAAAGTATTATTAATTTTTTAAGTGTTAACTAAATAACCCATAGGCTAACTCTGGCATTCAATGGGTATACAAGCACTATTTTATGTGCATAACATAAAGAGGAAGTGTCCATTTCATGCTTTAAAACTATTTGCTCACACTTAGTTGATTTGAACAAAAAATATTTTTATCTTCAAAATATGATAAAAATGCTTCGCTAACATGCAATTACATCAAATTTAATTTATGACAATTTTCCTGACCCCAAAAATATGGGTTATGTTGAGGTTTTCTGCAAAATCTGTACCCGAAAAATAAATGGTTTGATACGCATCATTTTTAAAATTAGTTTGCCATGTGAAGTATTTAAGATACTGTCATCACAACATTAAACATTTTGGACATCACACATGCACAAGAGTCATTTCCGCCATGTTGAGCTGCACAACTGGTGTATCACGTGAGTTTCCTCAAGGTTCTCCAAGACAAAATCACCCGTTTATATCGGGGAATTCTCCGTAACGCTTTTTAACAAATGTGTATAGCTTAAATTTGAAGAAAAAATGTTTTATTGTACTTTTTTGTATCACTCATATATATATGAAAGACATCTAAAATTTTATTACAAAGTTCCCTAAAACATATATATTTAAGTCATAATATATGGAATTAGTGTGAGTGAGCTGCTTTAATGTGTAGCCAATTTAATCCCTTTAATCTACATAATAAATCATCACATACCTTTTTCTTCATCTTGCTCTATATAAAGTTCACACTTTTCATGTGAAACCTTTTTTCTCCTTTTCATTCTAGTACCTGCAAAAAGAATTGATATAGATCATTCTTTTAAAGTTTACTTAACACTTTTAAAATATATCCATTTATCTATATAACTGGTCTCCGATTATTCATTAAAAACTTTAAACACATCTTAAACTCGAATAAATGCCCTTACAATATTGATTCCCCGTTATATGTTTACTTTAATAAAAATTAAATTGAAAAGAGGACATAGTTTAAACAATAATACACCGAAATTACAACATTCACAGACCTTTTTCAGAACTGTTTCATTGAAAACCAATTTGATGGGACGGACGCACAAACAAATGAACGGAAGGGAAGAGCATAAAAAAGATTTTTAATGATACAAGTCTGTCACACACACAATGCATGTCTTTGAGAGGCCCATCATTAAATTTGTTTGTTTTGTTTGTATGGTGTTTAGCGTTACTTTCAAAAAAAAAATTCTACTATTTCGCGACGGTGTCTACTAAAAGTGTTCTAAGCGGTGTCACACTGGAGTATCATACCGCAGACACATGATATGATACCCCACCAAGTCACATTATATTGACACTGGGCTGACCAGAAACATGGTATGATACCCCACCCAGTCACATTATACTGACATCGGGCTTACCAGACCTAGGTCAATATTCTAAATGCTGAGCGCCAAGTGAGGAAGCTTCTAGTACAATTTTTCAAGTCTTTGGTATTAACCGGCCTGGGAATTTTTTATTATTTTTAGTAGAACTTAAATGAGAAAAGTGTCTTAATTACAGTTTTGTCCAGGTCTATACTTTATTGTATCTTTTGTAAAAAATTATATTTTGCTTTTGATATCCATCACTCTTTTAGTGAAAAAAAATGTAACTCAGGCTCATTTCTTCTTGCGCAATTCGTACATTCAAATTATTGATCTGATTGGATGCTTAAATATCTCAAAAACAAAAGAACAACCATCATCGTTAACTTGATTTCTAGTTCCCATCCCAAGTTTTTAGTTTTCATATATAATACTATTAGGGTACATCTTTAAACTGTAAGCTACCATGATTTTTCTGTATGAAAAAATCATTATGGGGATTCTGACACTGTTGCCAAGTTGTACTGTCAGTTTTAAGTTTAAACTTTCCAACTTTATTTATAAAATACTTTATTTCACAAATGTGAAAAGTAAAACCATATATAAATAGTTTTAATATTGCAAAGTATAAACTAAACCAGTGACCTATCCACATGTTATTATGAAGTAAAAACAAAACCAGTGACCTATCCACATGTTATTATTAAATATAAACAAAACCAGTGACCTATCCACATGTTACTATGAATTAAAAACAAAACCAGTGACCTATCCATATCATGTTCACTGACGGAACACATGACATCCAATTACCGATTACCCTTAAATAAAGTCTGTCCACTCATTAGCCATTTTGGAAAAGTATCAGTTTTTAACAATAATGAAAATGATATTTAGTGAAATAGAAACTAAATCATATATGAAAAGAATCAATTAAACTACAATATTAAATCACCACCAGCATTATAGGACAAACCAGAGACATATAAACAATAAGGAACTGGACAAACAGCTAATTTCAAACTAATTTTTAAAAAAAAAATTATAAGGCTATACTTCTCCGAAATAATTTCTGACATGTGCTGATAAAAAGTTTATAACTTTTGAACTTTTGAAATTAGCACAGGACCACATTTAAATGTAGAATAAAAATAAGTAAACAGTTGAAAAAGTTTGTTGTAAGAAGTGGATAAAAAGATGCATTAATAAAATAAAAAAGAAGATATATTTTTTTTAAATCAGTGTTTTTATTTGGTTACTATGATTTTTTTTAAAAATACAAATAGAAAAATTAAACAAGAGGGCCAAGATGGCCCTATATCGCTCACCTGACTAACCTTGAGTCACCCAACATAGGTAGATTATATAATACATGTACGCTCAAAATTCCAGAAAGACAAGATGGGCAAGTACAGTAGTAGAATTTTTATTTGTTTTGAAGATGTAACAGATGCATTGAAGAGTTCAAACTTGGTACAGGGTCACCCATGGTAAATGTCAGTGAAATTACATCAAAATCAGGTTCTGACAAGAAGGCTTTTGAAGTTTTTACTATAGATGCTAAGTCTTCAAACTAAGATAAAAATCCAGTTCCGGCACAAAACTAACCTGTTATGTTTGAGAACGGTTTCAAACTAAAGCATCAGACTAAACTATTGTGCATGAAAAAATCCTCAGTTCCAGTATAATAAATATTCCTATGAGTTTCAAACACAAGCCTTCCCAAAGTCTATCACTTGAAAGAATCTTTGTCACAGTGCACTCTCCCCCAAAAACAATTAAGCTCCTCCTCCAAGATTTCAATTACACTTTGACACTGAAAATCTCAAGCAGACTTCTTGCTGTGATGAAACTAGCTAAAAATATGGTATTGCTTTATTATGAAGCAGTAAACCATCCCTGTCTGAACCATTAAAACTCTTGACTTTTATATTCAGAAAAACACCTACTTTAAAATGGTTAATGATATTTGAATAATATTCAATCATTGATTATAATTGTATCATTCATCTTTTTATGATGAATATTCTTTTATAACTTATATCTAGTATATTGTATAATAATGGCAAAAGAAAAGTTTATTTAAAGAGTTTATTACCTCTTATTATAATTGCTATATACAGACAAATGGGGGAAGTAACTTGACATTATAACTAACCCACCCCCTGGCTGCAATGTTTTTTGATGAATCAAGATGGCTTGAACAAACGTGGTAGAGTCACCCAAGGAACATTTCTGTGAAATTATTTTAAAATCGAGCCAGTGGTTTCTGACAAGAAGATTTTTTAAGTGTTTACTATAGCTTATAAGTAAACTAACCCCACCCCCTGGCCACCATGTTTTTTGACGAATCAAGATGGCTTGAACAAACTTGGTAGAGGGTCACCCAAGGAACATTTCTGTGAAATTATATCAAAATTAGCCCAGTGGCTTCAGAGGAGAAGTTGTTAAAAGCTGAAATTTAACGACGGACACCAGGCGATCACAAAAACTCACCTGTGAGCCTTCGGCTCAGGTGAGGTAAAAAACCTTATGCTGTTCAGTGAATTGATATTGTTATGGGATAAACCCATCGAGAAATGTTTATTTATGTTACAGGTAAGCGCAGTTTTATCTGCTTTAATTTATCTGCACTTTTGCAGCCTCATGTCATTGCATCATCCTGTCATGTTCTTGAAATCAAATGCCGCAATTTTGTTGGATTTATATTGGGTCACTGTGATCTAACGTGTATGGTGAAGTCATGGGCATGTATTTGTTATCTTTTTGGTAGAAAATAATTATTTGATAGTTTTAACATTACATACAAGCATTTAGTGTCAACATCTGTTTTGCATTGAAATATTTAGCGGTGATTGAAGTGATTGAAAACCGTCATATATTACAGACATGATTCTGACATCACATATTATCAACTACATCTGTGAACGTGGCAGTCTTACAAAGCTGTTATTTAAGGTTGTTGGAGGTTTCGTACCACTACAATTCTGTACCGGGTGGTTTCATACTATTTCAGGAGGTTTTGTACCATATATGAAATATATTTTTTGTTTATTACTTTTTTCTATGTTTCCAATTCATTTCATGTACAGGTTACGAAACCTCTCAATTTGGTACAAAATTGTGGTAGTATGAAACCTCTGTAATTCTTATGAAGTCACACATGGTAATGGTACCTCTAAGCGTAACACAACGCTAAAATTAAAATTGTATAAAAAATGTAATAAGACGTTTTTATTCATGTATTTCGCATCATTTATCTTACAGGAACATAGCTGAATATTGGAATATCAATTACTGCAATGAAATCATGATTTTAAGTGGATATTAAATGGATCAAAACCAATGATATTACTGTTCCTACGTAAACTATTAGAATACAGTATACAATGTACATACTTAGTGGCGTCAATAGGTTTTCACCGTATTAAAAGAATTTCAAACTGATGTTGTGAATATTTAACAGAAGACATCGGAAATGTTTGATATGAGGTGTAAATGATTTTTCAAATTTTACAATATTTTGGGACACTAACAGAAACTAAATTTACTCGTTAATATAATATTCAAAAGACAATATTCTGTAAATATGGTCAAAATATGGGGACAGACGTTATTTTTTAATAAAAATGCTAAGGGGTGGCAAATCATAGAGGACATTTTAAATATGAAATTTTTACATGTACCATCCAGAGCAAAGTGAATATATTTCATTTCACATTAACATGTTCCACTGTAATTTTACTTTAGTATGATAAGATTTCAAAATTTATATGTCCACGATTTTTTCTAAAATAATTAAATTAATAAAATATGTTTCAATTATTTCTTTCAAATAACATTGGCTTTCAACACCTTAAAAATGTATTATCTCAGTATCGCAATACGAAAAAGTCATCAAGTGCCATATAATAAAACAATGGACATATGACTTTATTGACGAGTTGTCTGTTTTTCAGAACATTTAGCATATACGTAATGAACCACGTGTTCCGTAATGGCCGTTAAGTTTGTTGTAATAAAACACACGTCTTTAACCAGAAATTATGTCGCTTTCTCCAGTGAACAGACCATATATCTGTCCTTTTGCACTGTTTTAAACATAACATTTTAGGCCGGGACCCGTGGTAAATGTAAAATATATAGATCATATCAATAGCATAGTTTATATCTGTCAACTAAAAATAACGTTCCGTGACCTTTATGTTCATATATAGTAAGTATAATGTCAAAAACGATCAAGTATTCGGGAACAGCTTTATATATTTCGGGTATTAGTTTTATAACGCAAGTAACATTACCGTGCGCGACGTCTACTTAAATGGTGCATATATCATTTGCCTGGTGTATCTTCATTGTTAAATCGTCTCAAAAACTTACCTGTTATGCCTCATGCCGACTAAATAACATTTTGTATATTGTCTCTTTTGTACCTCTTGAATACTTGTTTACTCCATTGCAAATGGCAGCCTTTTGTGCAGGGGAAATAATCTAGGTATCTTGACTGTGCCCGAACCGGAAATAGAGTGAACCAGTCTGTGGAGTTTCGTAGTCTTCATCGTATGCGCGTCGCTAAAAGACAAACTTGATTTTGGAGTTCTGTCACAAGTTTAAAAACGTTGCAACACATAAAGCACATTTAATATATGCATGAGACCTGATTAGCAGTATTGCTGTTCCACTGAATTGACATCATTATCCATCTCGAGTTTCGCTATGTTCATTCGTCTATTCTCTCTATCCAACCTGGTGGCGAAGGCATGTCTAAATACTGTAATTTAGGAGATAAAGCCTCAAGCTGTAACATCGAGGTAGGCCCTAAATAATATTTGAGAAATTACAGTGTATCTTCATATAAACTCCAGTGTTCATCATTTTAAATGTAACGTGACTATTTTACAAATGAGTTCAGATTTGGACCGACTACAGTGTGTTTAGTCATTTAATGTGTAATGAGTCCAAGTTATCATTTAGACCAACGTCGGTTTCATTGAATATCCCAAGGTGAGATTTTCCTCATCTCAAAAAGTTAAATTTCTCTAGATGATTATAATTATGAACTCATTATATATAAAATGACCAAACATTATTGAAATCAGAAGAAATCTTTACTCATTGTAAAAGGATAACGCGCAAAATTATCAATGTGAATTAAGCTATAGCATTTCAAAAAAATGATTTGATGGAAATCTCATGTTGAGATGTTTAATAGAGATGGGGCCTGACATTTCTGATTTGATGAAAATCTCATGTTGAGATGTTTAATAGAGATGGGGCCTGACATTTCTGAGTTGAGGAAAATCTCACTTTGAGATGTTTAGTGAAGATGGGGTCTGCCATTTCTGATTTTATTAAAATCTCACTTTGATATGTTTAGTGAAGATGGGGCCTGCCATTTTTGATTTGATGAAAATCTCACTTTGAGATGTTTAGTGAAGATGGGGCCTGCCATTTCTGATTTGATGAAAATCTCACGTTGAGATGTTTAATGGCGGTGGGACCTGACATTTCTGAGTTGAGGAAAGTCTCATGTTGAGATGTCTAGTGAGATAATGAGATAGGACAGATTTCAGATAATTGGATACGGCAGATGTCAGATAATCAGATAGGCCAGATGTCAGATAATCAGATAGGCCAGATGTCAGATAATCAGATAGGCCAGGTGTCAGATAACCAGATAGGCCAGGTGTCATATAATCAGGTAGGCCAGATATCAGGTAATCAGATAGGTCAGATAACCAGATATGCCAGATATCAAATAATCAGATATGTCAGATAAACATGATATGAAGCCTTATGTCAAAAAGTCTGAAGGTTTTTAACATACCTCATGATCCGAAGATCAGTATAAATATGGCAAGTACTTCAAGAGAAAGCTTACAGTTGCTGTAACTTGTCCACTGATAAAACTCGTGTAGCGGTATTAGTTGTGGAAGAACAGTATAAATATGGCAAGTACTTCAAGAGAAAGCTTACAATTGCTGTAACTTGTCCACTGATAAAACTCGAGTAGCGGTATTAGTTGTGGAAGAACAGTATAAATATGGCAAGTACTTCAAGTGATAGCTGACAGTTGCTGTAACTTGTACACTGATCAAACTCGAGTAGCGGTATTAGTTGTGGAAGAACAGTATAAATATGGCAAGTTCTTCAAGTGATAGCTGACAGTTGCTGTAACTTGTACACTGATCAAACTCGAGTAGCGGTATTAGTTGTGGAAGAACAGTATAAATATGGCAAGTTCTTCAAGTGATAGCTGACAGTTGCTGTAACTTGTACACTGATAAAACTCGAGTAGCGGTATTAGTTGTGGAAGATCAGTATTAATATGGCAAGTACTTCAAGAGATAGCTTACAGTGCTGTCACTTGTCCACTAATAAAACTTGAGTACCGGTAGCGGTATTAGTTGTGGAAAGAAAATGTATATTTATTGTTAAAACAAACGTGTTTAATATTTGATAGATGAAATTGAAGTAAAACTAGTGTCCGTGGTTTCTGACTTCAAGAAAAAAATGGTTATTGTTACAAAGTATTAAAGACTTGCGTCTTATTGCTAAAATTGATAAAACTACAGAACCAGTACTAGTTATTGATAAAATTATAGAACCAGTACTATAGTTATTGATAAAATTATAGAACCAGTACTATAGTTATTGATAAAATTATAGAACCAGTACTATTTGCGGTACTTTTTAAAGTCAAGAGAATGACATTTAATTTATTGTTACAAATGATCTAAGACTGGATACTATTTGATAAACTTATGGAACCAGTACTAGTTGCGGTGTTTTCTGAAGTCAAGAAAAGAACATTAAATTTTTTTGTTACAAATTATAAAAGTCTCGATTCTATTTGATAAAATTTGAGAACTGGACTCATACTTTTAGTGTTTCTGAAGTAACAAAGAAAACTGATTAGATTGCAACAACTTTAATGTTCATACTAGTACACGTGGTACACGTGGTACTACATGATTGATTGAATATTTAGTGTCATAGTTATGCCATCGAGGGCTAACCTAACCACTGTTTCCTGGGATCCTGAAAGGTTAACTAGTACTCTAGCACACCCCATCTCTGCAAGAAACTGATAACTTTCCCACTTGAATCAGCGGTGAGAGACCAATGATAATGAGACACAATGTCGTATATCAATCGTCACGGAGACTGTTGCCGGGCGCAGATTCGAACTCACGACCCCTAGATTGATAGTCAGACGCGTTACCGTACTACAAAACAATATTGTAAATGTAATTCACGGACTGCAAGTGAACTGTTTAAAGTCGCGACCGATAAAGTGTGAATGAAGAACCAGCCCAGGTAGTTCTTGTGCTCTCCAGGGTCATTACACTTAGTTGAACCAGACCAGGTAGTTGTGGTATTCTCCAGGGTCATTACACTTATTGGAACCACTTGCAAAAGTACCATATGTTTTATTTACTGTTTAACTTCGTTTCTTGGACAAGTTATCAAACTGAGTGAATTTCATTCGTTAGCACTAAAATCGGTATGCTCGTAATGGTAAGACCACTTCAGTAATAATGTAATGGTTGCCATGGTGACTGAGATAGCACCAACAACACGTTATGTTTTGTATCCCCTTGTGATTGACGTATTTTTATTAAATTTTCCTATAAGTTAAGAGAATATCTTGAATAAACGCTGTCTGAGTGTTGTGCAGCAACAAGTGATTTCTTCATATTGACAGTCACGTCTCCGATAAAGTTTGCAGTCTTTGATAGAATTAGCTGTGTGGCGGCCGCTGAAAGTCGGCCCCTACTTTGTCTCAGTGTTGGTTTTATTTCTGCTGACTTGGAATCACCGAGCTCATTCAGAGATCTCCGGGAACAGATACGACAAAAACAGCCTTATCTGCCTGTCTTGGTAGTCCAGGTTGACAAGATTATTATTTATATAACCCAACAAGTAAACAAGGAAGGTCATTATCCAAATGATAACATTCCGCTTGCTGGAGAAATTAATCTCTGAAAGAGAGACTATAAACCTTCCATGTCTCTTTTGTATCGAATATTACTGTTTGGTCTTTATTCTCGATTGAAAATCCATTTACGGTCTTATCTATTGACTTCATTTTACTGATATTCAAGTTATCTTCCATAGCTACACCCAGTACAAAGAGATGCGTCATCACAAATTAAGTTTCTAGCTTTTTAGAAATGCAGTAATTACTTTATGTCGTTGAGGATATTCACTTTTTGTACGTAGAGAGTTTCGAGTTAAAAAAGTGATTTTCGAGTAAGAAAGATAATTTCGAGTAAGAAAAGAGAATTGCTATTAAAGAGGGGGAATTGATTGATTGATTCTTTGATTCGCGACGTACCTGACATCACTCATGGTGCCATGGTTATATAGATACCCACATAGTGTGTACCTGACATCACAAACGATAACAGGATTTTATACACATCGTCATAGTGTGTACCTGACATCACACACGGTGTCAGGACTTTATACACACCGCCATAGTGTGTACCTGACATCACACATGGTGTCAGGACTTTACACTCACCACTATAGTGTGTATGTGGCATCACACACAGTGTCAGGACTTTATACACACCACCATAGTGTGTACCTGACATCACACACACACACACACACACCGCCATAGTATGTACCTGGTACCTGACATCAAACACACACACACACACACACACACACACACACACACACACACACACACACACACACACATATATAGTGTGTACCTGACATCACACACACAAAACGCCATAGTGTGTACCTGACATCACACACAGTGTCAGGACTTCATACACACCACCATAGTGTGTACCTGACATCACACACACACACTACCAAAGTGTGTACCTGACATCACACACGGTGTGAGGACTTTATACACACCGCCATAGTGTGTACCTGACATCACACATACACACACACACACACACACACACACACACACACACACACAACCACCATAGTGTGTACCTGATATCACACACGATGTCAGGACTTTATACACACCGCCATAATGTGTACATGACATCACACACACACACCGCCATAATGTGTACATGACATCACTCACGGTGTCAGGACTATATACACACCACCAAAGTGTATACCTGACATCACACACGGTGTCAGGACTATATACACACACCGCCATAATGTGTACCTGACATCACTCACAGCGTCAGGACTATATACACACCGCCATAGTGTGTACCTGACATCACTCACGGCGTCAGGACTATATACACACCGCCATAGTGTGTACCTGACATCACACACACCACCACCACCACCATAGTGTGTACCTGACATCACATACACACACCACAAAAGTGTGCACCTGACATCACACGCACGGACGCACGCACGCTCACACACACACACACACGCGCGCGCACACTACAACCACCAAAACCATAGTTTGTACCTGACATCACACACACACACACCACCACCAAAGTGTACCTGACATCACACACGGCGTCAGGACTTTATACACACCACCAAAGTCTGTACCTGACATCACACACGGCGTCAGGACTATATACACACCACCAAAGCCTGTACCTGGCATCACACACGGTGTCAGGACTATATACACACCGCCATCACACGGCGTCAGGACTTTATACACACACGGCCATACGTCCCTAACTCAAGTGTGGCAACGCTTAGCATACGTCACGATATAATAATATAAAACTTGTTGAAAGCGGCCATAACTACTACGCAAAAACTAGCGTGAGTGGTGAACACTCCATCTACTGCACTCTGACGCTACATCCCCGACAGGTTTCTTATTTAAGCATGATAATGCTTTTTTTTGTTTTGTTGTTATATATACTTTTTAATCAAACATAACACCAAAACGCCGGTACATGCAAAACGAAAGAAAGAAAAAAGAAAACAAACAAACAGAGTAAACAAGTATTGTGTATCTTGCTGAATAATAAAAACTTTTTAGACGACCCTCGATTAATGAAACTGGATAGGAAGTGCATTGCGTTACCACTAGGTGGTGCTTAAGCACGGATTGTATTATATATTTCGTAATTATCAGCCATAACAAGCACACAGGCCAACCCACGTGACAAAATGCTATGGAATGGTGTAAAAAAACGCTGGAAAGTGACTACTTCATATAAAATGTTGCAGATAACAATTTTTTTTTGACTATTGGCTTTTATAGGTTAGGTCATATTGGAAAACTGAGTTTTCTAGACACCGTTACTGTCGCTTGCACAGGCCACAATTTCAGTGTTTAGAAAGGCATAAAAAAGGTTTACCCCACCCACCCAACAACTCCTTGCCCCAATGCCCTCCACCCATTTTTTTGTTAAATAAATAAAATTTTGATGTGGTTTATAATTATGATTATAAATGAAACTTTTGAGTTACATTTTTTTGAAAAAAGAATATAACACTACAACCCCTATCCTCATTTTTGAAAAAATAACTCGCTATATTTATATAGATAATCATATAAAACACATACATTTTTTATTTATTTTTGAAAAAAAAAATGAGTACAAAAAAAAAGTATAAAGGTTTTTGGTGAATTTGGTAGTATATATATATTGGAGGTCTGGTAAATTAAGATGGATTAGACACCGATACTGCCGCCTATGGTCGCATGTGCTTAATAACTCAAAGCAGAATCTGTGGATTTAGCCGTGGTAGCTCGATTACTCTCTCTTGGAATAACTTACGGTGAATTATTTCATGACCTCGTATTGTTTGTTTTCGCATGGTAACATTATTTATCTCTGTATAAAACAAAAATATGGAAAATATAACGTAAGCGTCCCGTGTTATATTTTATACAGGGCACACAATCCGGATCTGCACCTGAACATTTGTGATGTTACTCATATGGTGTGTTGAAACTGGGTGCATGTTTCTTGTTTTCATAAACTTACTTCAACACACACTTACAGAACTGTTTGAAGGTTACAATGTAAAACAAGTATAGTAATTTTCAATTAAGTGACGCATGGTGATATTTTAAAAAAAAAAAGCTATTACAAAAAGTATGCACAGACTGGTGTTTGGTTAAGAATACATAAAATAGTTAACTCACATGAAAGATCGTTGCTAAAACGCCCCTCGGGTTAGTTACTATAGCGTCCACTGCAAGGTATCATTAAGTAATCAGAGTGCTTTGTTAAAATGTTCACACCCAATCACATACTCTTTTCAGATATTTTGTGTTCGATAATGTCAAAATTTGAAATACTTGCATCACGTGATATATTCCGCGGGAAACTCATTGACTAATGAAACGCGATCGTCAGTGCTCGGTTTGCAACTGATTGGTCGAAAGTCACGCGACAGCAAACCGAGTACTGCCGAGAAAAAACAGTCCCGCTCAGTTTGTACTGTGCCTTTGTTCTGTCAGGATGGATTTCATTTGTGGACTTTGATGGTAGCGTGAGTTAAATGTGTCTTTTTCTACTTTATAAAGATATTTTATTGCAAATTGTATCGTTTTCATTTAGCTGAATACTATTTTAGATATTAATACACCTTTCTGGATTTGAACTTGTCCGGAAACCAACACAATTCATGTCCGTGTGTCTCTTGGTCTGTTTCATAATTGGCTATTGTAGATTCAATGCATTTGCTTAATAATTGTTTGACAGATTTAATGTAAATAATTACGAAGGAAGAAACTTTATTCACATGAAGAGAATCGGGAGACCGAGGGACACTGTTTGATTATTCTCAAGTGAAACTTTCATTTAATTGATATCATAATTAACAGGTACACCATCAGGAAGATGGCCTCAAGGAAGATTGAATTTGCTGATTGAGTCTCTGTAAATAAATAATTTACTTACTTGCAGATGTGTATCGGATTGTTTTCGCAGACTAGTATAATTACTGATAAACACACACACACACACACACACACACACACACACACACACACACACTGTCAGTAATGACTGATACTGCCACCGTCACTCGATTCAAATTATTTGTTATGATCATGACTATAACTACTCCAATTTTGAACAAACTAAATATCATACAGGCGGACAAATAATCATAATCATGCATATATATATTATTATTTTTTAAGTAAAAAAATCATTTTATCAGGTTATATTTGTTGATGTATATTTTATATTGACAGTTTGGATGGTTGTATGGATACACCTGTGTACGTGTTCAGTGTGGTTGGCTTTGGTGATGGGTGCAGCACGTACACCAGTGGTCTTGTTGGCAGTTCGTTTTGGTGATGGTATCAATGACCGTGTGGATATTTGCAGAATAAAATTATGTAAGTGAAATTTATTTTATATACTATCTACACTTGTATTCTATTCATTAACTGATTGAAATAGTCGACCATAAAATTACCAGGATTTGGGGACCAGTACAGTGGTATTTATCATTTTCTACACAGTACATGTTATATATGGAAACTAAGTACAACCACCATCCTTCTGCAAATAACAAACAACCTTAAACAATGCCTTAGACACCGTAATCATGAAGAAATCTTCAGCATATTATTGTTTTATATATTGTCCTTCAACCAATATAAACTCGAACCAACACACGCCTCGGTGAGAGGCAAGTGATAAATTGGGTCATGGAAAATCCCCAGTGTATGCTTATGATTTTAATTGTTTAAATTAACTACTATAAATTTGTTAAATGAATTTAATATTTTCAGCATTTAGTTCAGTTGATGAAAGCAGCATATATGGTAAAAGTACAAACATTGCATCTTATCGGGAGTACACTGCACTGTTCTCTACTCAGTCTTTATGTTATATAGGTGTGCTATATATCTTACATAATTGTTCTGTTATACATTTGTGTCATAAACTTTGACAACCATCTTTACCCCACGCAAAACACCAGGTGTGTCTTACATAGTCCATGTGCAGTCAATCAACGGCACTCATATGCTTTTTGGTCATTTTCTAATTTTAAATAATCTTTCTACAACCAGTCTGGATGGAGATGTAGATGATAGCTTTGACTATGTATGTAAATAATCAGTTGTGATAAGTATGATAATTTAATTAATAAGTTGAGGGCCAGATGTGATATCAATGATGGTGTTCCATACTTTGTTATTAAGAATTGCCATATGTCAATTCAACACTTAATCACTTGACCGGTTCTTGTCTTAAGAAATAACGGAATCAAAATAATGGAGATGTAAATGATACCTTAGTCATAGCTCTGCGCCACTATATGATATAATGTATTAGGATTGACTGGGATGGATTATCTCCCTTGACTATTTTCCCGCCATTTGCTTAGCATTACACATTGTGTTTATTGTGATAAATAAAGAAGTTCGTCGTTTCGTCTAAGTTGTTCCTTTGTTTACTGGCGCTGCTATACTTTAATGTATGAGATTACCATACACTATTAAATGTATGATATTTATTATGTGTTACATTTCATTACAATTAACTGTTATGGTATATCAATAAAAAACCGAAAACATTCACACACTCAATGTTTTATTTCAGCAATAACTGTACCGTTCTCGGCCATAATCTTTCATGCTGGTGTGCGGTTCTCTATGGTTGACTGTTAACAGATAGATACAACAGAAGATAGAATTTACTAACTTGGTAAGTATTGAGACACTTTCTTATTTGGTTGATTTGTGTTATCTCTGTAAGTGCATAGTGTTTGTGTATTTATCTCAAGTCCGATTCCTAGATAGAACCAGTAATGGTTATGTGAGCCAACTGCCTACAATGGGCCCAGTCTGGATTTGAACCGGCAACCTCAGTTGTGAGTTTGACACCATATACACTTTACCATCGCCCCACTCGGTAATTTTGTTCAATGTTTTTTGTTACAAATGAATTATTTCTGGCACGTAGGAAGACCGCCATCTATATTTGATATATGTCAGCCCAGACTATCAGACAGACGGTTATGTAAGCCTTTAAATATCAAACTTATTTTTACATCGATTTTGAAACAAGTTTATACAACAAATCACCTCGATGTTTTCCTGGGTAGAACCTGAACCAAACATATCCGGATGAAGCCTCTTGCTCAAGGACACCACACATGGCCGTCACGTGATGGAGGATTTAAATTTAAATTCAGATGCAAATGCACACTTTTATACTCTCAGTTTAATTCAAATGTCCATGTATTAACTGAACTGATAATTTAGGCAGTTACCTAAAATATTGTCTAGTGTAATATGACACTTGTTTTATATGTAAAATTGAAAACAAAATGTTTAAATTTCTGCTTATTCTGGGCCTTAGTCTGTATCAGTATTATAATCGTACCGGCGCCAATTCTTTAATCATTTTACATTGATAGCAAAACAAATTCATACAAAATGACCGTGGCGGGGATCAAACCAACGACCCTTCATTTCTGTGATATTCTTCATCTAAATCATACACTTGATATATATTATGTATAATTTTAACACAATCTTGCATATAAAAATAAACTATTTGTGATTTATTGTTAAACAGGTTGTCATGTCACCCAGTAGTATTGTAATGGTGACAGGTCGTTGTGCCCGGCTGTGTTGTGATTGTGACACTGGTACAACTCTATGTAGATGGTTGGCTAGAAGACATACAGACTCGTAGCGGGGAGATGAAAGATAAGTACATTAGTAGATAGTATATATGTTTGATTGAATATTTAGTGTCATTTTTATGCCATAAAAGGCTAACAGACAATCAGTAAACGTACCCACTGTTTCATGGGTTCATGGAAGGTTAACTAGCACTCAAGCATATCCAATCTCCGCCAGTAACTGATAACTTTCCCACTTGAATTAGTAGTGAGAGAAGAATGGCACCATATGGCGCAATGTCATAGATCAATCATCACGGTCAATGTCATAGATCAATCATCACGGTCAATAGCTATACAAAGCTAATGTTTATTGTGTCTCATGTCGACTATAAACACTTTTTTGTATCATCACGGAAGACCGTGGTCTTGTAGGGATTCGAACTGGCGACCCAGGATTGATAGTCAGACACGCTACCGATTGAGCTAACCAGACTAGGATAGAGAGACCTTATAAGGCATATTATATAATTGTTGTTTGTAAATATATTTTCTGAATCATCTTACAGTACAGGTTTCAATCTTACTTAAAATTATGTGCAGGGATAAGTTCTATAAATGAATGGTACCATCCGGTGTCATAAGGTGGTGCCAATATAAGACAATTTTCAGAATGTTACATTAAAGTTTACTACATGTATTTCTTCCATATCTTCGAGTATGTACTTCAATTCTACTGAAGTTTATGTTTGGGGGATAAAAAAAACATTCAATAATTGGTTCTTACCCGTGTCAGTGGGTTGTGCCAGCTGGTTTGGAGCTTTTTAAAGTAATTCTAAAAAAACAATTGTATCTGCATGAATTGTATTTCTTGATAGAATTTTTGAAGTTATGTCCCTTGTATTATTAAAGATTATAGAATTCAAAATTTGCAGAAAAGCTAAAAATCAACCATGTTCATCTTTTAGCAATGCCATAAGTATACGAATGTTTTTGAATGAAAGTTTTAAAAAATATATTTTTATTAAGTTAAGAATATTTTTTAAGTGGATTATTTCAGTCATTTAGGACAAATAAAACGTGCAAAGTCTTTTAGGGAAAACAATCAGTTAAGGCTAATCAAACAAATACAGTCAGTTAAACAAATAAAGAATACAGATGACATAGGGCAAATAACATATACAATTAATTAGGTCAAATTAAACATTTATAATTAATTAGGTCAAATTAAATCTATATAATTAATTAAGAAAAATTAAAAATATTTAATTAATTAGGGTAAATTAAACATATACCGTCAGTTAGGCAAATACATAATACACAATCACATAGGGAAAATAACATATACAATCAATTCGGACAAATTAAACATATATATACATGTAATTAATTAGGGCAAATTAAATATATATAATTAATTAGGGAAAATTAAACATAAATAATTAATTAGTGTAATTTAAACATATATAATTAATTAAGGAAAATTAAATATATATAATTAATTAGGGTAATTGAAACATATATAATTAATTAAGACTAATTAAACATATATAGTTAATTAGGGCAAATAAAACATAAATAATTAGTAGGGTAAGTCAAACATATATAATTAATTAGGGCAAATAAAACATATATAATTAATTAGGGTAATTGAAACATATATAATTAATTAAGACTAATTAAACATATATAGTTAATGAGGGCAAATAAAACATAAATAATTAGTAGGGTAAGTCAAACATATATAATTAATTAGGGCAAATAAAACATATATAATTAATTAGGGAAAATTAAATATATATAATTAATTAGGGTAATTGAAACATATATAATTAATTTAGACTTATTAAACATATATAATTAATTTTGGAAAATTAAACATATATAATTAATTTGGGAAAATTAAACATATAATTAATTAAGAAAAATTAAAAATATATAATTAATTAGGGTAAATTAAACATATACCGCACGTTAGGCAAATAAAGAATACATAATCACATAGGGAAATAACAGATACAATCAATAAGGGTAAATTAAACAAAGACAGTCAATGCAAATTAAAGAAATACAATCAGTTAGGCAAATAAAGAATACATATTCACATAGAGCAACTGACATATACAAATAAACATATATAATTATCTTTTAAAAAATGCACTATCACATAGGGCAAATAACATATACAATCAATTATGGCAAATTAAACATAAATAATCAATTAGGGATTAAACGTATATAATTGATTAGAGCAAATTAAACAGATAAAATCAATAAATCCAAACAAAACATATAAGATATTAGGGCAAATTAAACAGAAACAATCACTTAAGGCAAATTAAACAGATACAGTCAGATAGGGTAAATAAAGAATACACAATCACATAGGGCAAATAACATATACAATCAAAATAAACATATATAATTATTTTTTAAAGAATATACTATCAAAGAGGGCAAATAACTTATACAATCAATTATGGCAAATTAAACATATAAAATGAATTAGGGATTAAATGTATATAATTAATTAGGGCAAATTAAACAGGTACAATCAATTAAGACAAATTAATAATATATAACTAATTAGAGCAAATTCAGCAGTAATACAATCAATCAGGGCAAATACCAAATACAAAAAACAGATACACAAACAATTAGGGCAACTAAACATATATAATCAAACTAACAAATATGAAAATGAACGGGGTTTATCATGATTTCATATATTTAGGACAGTTGTGAATCATAAAAATGGCTTCTTGAAGTTTAGCGCTGCTCGCGTACACTAACATGCATTAACTTTAACATGCATTAACTTCTTAACAACTGTGTGGGACGCCAATCATTCCTGAATTCTCTTAGTTATTGTATTCATACATTTTGGTTATGAATATCATTTTGTATTTTTGTTTTAAATATATTTAAGGACATTGTTTCCAGTAAAGTTTATATTCAATATTTCATTCATATTCAATAAACAGAAATTGTTGAATTTAATTCATGTGCAAAAACAATTAAAAATATTGAATGGTAGGATTTGTCTATGCGCCATTTGTAACAAAAATGTTGTTACATTCTGCTCATATAAAACATTCCCGTGCAAGTGTTGACTCTAGGTCAGGTTACGGTAGCAGAATAAAACGTTATAATTCACGGACGTAACTTCCATTTACGACCGTATATTAACTATTCTCCTGCAGTAATCGGGCAATGTTTGTTTTTGCACAATGAAATTAAATAAACTATTTTTATTGAATTGAATCATGCATATTGAATTAAAACTACAACGTATAAACAATATCCTTAAGATAGAGCGATTTGTTTGAGCAAACAATAGAAAGCTTAAGTTAACCGTTAATATCAGGAGTGTTTGGTATACCCACATGGCATAATATGTTCACATTAATTATTAACAATATATAATTTTAAGAAGCCTTTTTATGAGAACAATCAGAAAGATCGGAAAATTCTAATAGGGGGGTTGGTTTATTCGTAAAAAAATGTTTTCCATAAACATTTAATTGTGTAAGTTGCCTTTAACTCATATAATAATAATTCGCTGCACTTATAAAATAAGATATATGCCGCACTCATATGACAAGATATACGCCACACTCATATGACAATATATACACTACACTCATATAATAAGATAAACGCCGCACTCATATGACAAGATAAACGCCGCACTCATATTATAAGATATACGCCGCATTCATATAATAAGATATACGTTGCACTCATATAAAGAAATACTATAATAATACTAATATACTCGTATTTTTGTATGAAAAGAACAAAATTATACTTATGTATCAGATTTAAAGCACATATTATAACTCATATATAGTATGATATATGTAAAATGTATTGTGTATATGTTATCATTAACTAAAACAAAGAACCAATAATTAATTAAAAGATATACTCATATAATCTTATATAACATACTCATACATTAAAATATATCACATATTCCTATAGTGTACCTAAAACAAAACAGATATTCATATAATATTATAAATCACTCATAAAATCACATGAAATATACTTATAAAATTATATAAAAAAATAGGTAGTCAAATAATCAAATATAAACACATATAAAGTCATATAATAAAATAAAATTTATGTAATTAATTCCTAAAACAAATACTCATATGCTTATATGAAATATATACTCTCATAATCTTAATAGCATACAAAAATACTAAAATAAATCACATACGTCTATAATTATTAACAACTCATCATCATATAAATAAATAAAACATACTCATATAACCTTATATAACACTTATATGATTAAATATATCAAACAATCATGCAATGGTCTAATACAGTTGTTGTTATAATTTGATATAACACTCATAAAATCTAGTATAAAATATACTCATACAATTATGTATAAAGCAGGTACTCAAACAAAAAAATACAAACACAGAATCATATTATAAACAAATACTCATAATGACAAACTCAAATACTAGACTATCTCATATTATCCTATAATTACAAACAAATACTTATATAATTAAAATACAAATACTTGTGTAATTGTGTATATACAGCATTCATTAAATACATTATATTGCATTATCATATAATTATATAAAACAGTAACTCATATAATAAATATATAATTATCCCTATAATACTCATACAATCTTTTTAATATTAAAAAATGAGTAATATTACATACTCTATAATATATAATAAATATCTATAATTATATAAAACAAACACTCATATCATTAAAACAAACAGACAGTCATGTATTCTAATTTAAAATATATGTATAAAACTATATGTAAATCAGATACTAAAATAAATCTTATTCAACACTCATATAAAAATACACCAATTAATCATACAACAGATACTAAAATAATAAAATAAAAAACATGTTGAAACTCATGGATGTAATCCTAAAAGAAATATGCATATAATAATATATGATAATATACTCATATAATCTTATATAATGATATACTCATATTATCTTATATAACGATATACTCATATAATCTTATATAACGATATACTCATATTATCTTATATAACGATATACTCATATAATCTTATATAATGATATACTCATATAATCTTATATAATGATATTATCATATAATCATATACCTCAAATAGCAAAATGTATCATTATTATATTCCTATAGATATATGAAACAAAAACTGATATAATTAGATAAAATGGACACATATAAGATATATAATGAATACTTCATTTATATAAAATATATTCATAAAATAGTATATAACAATCATATACAAAAATCATATCCAATAACTAAATAATTATTTAAAAAGTCATATATAACTATATAAAATATAATATAAGATATACTCATATAATTATGTATAAAACAGATACTCTTATAATCATATATAACACATATAATATAGTAATAAAAGAGATAGAATTCACTGTAAACAACTTAAACATAAACATAACTATAAAGGTATAAATATAAATGGGTCATCACTTAAAACAATCTAATATAATATAAAATTATCTACATGCATCCCAAAATCACCAAAAATAAAATGTAAGATACAAGAGAAAATCAGCTTGAATTAGAAAAAAAATCAAATATCACATTATTCTTTTAAATAATCCATTTAATGACCATTTTCTTACATGGGAATCATGAATTATTTCTAGTTTTTATCAAATTTTATATACTTGTTTAAAAAAAAAAAGGTTGCAACATTTAAAATAACTAAAATTCAATATTTTTAAGAAATGGCATTGCTAAACACTTTAACTTGAACCTTTAGGCTTTATATGAACCTATCTTTCGGCCTGTATTGATTATAAATACGTTATACAAGAGGCACTCTTCAAAAAGAAGAACTGCGTCTTGTAAATGTGCGTGGTCTTTAGACACATATACACTTGTATATGTGCGTTATAAACGTACAGACGTATCTCCTCATTTATACATAGTTCCGATACATAATAATGTCTCATTTGGCACTGAGTTTTATTTATTTATTCATTCATTTATTATTTAAAAAAAGACATTATGTCAAAACAAAAAAAATTAAAAAAATTTATATTACTCGGAGCTATGTATCAAGTCCATTGAAGCAATATTTAAACACATTACACATACAACACACCACACATACCTGCACAAGTGTTTTAGATGTTCATGGTTGATTTTAAGCAAAATAAATGCCTCTAACTTTGTTATCACTTTGTCTATTGAACTTGTTGAACACAGAAGTATGAAACAAAACTGAAAAAATTCAATGGACATAACTGTCAGTTTTTTAATTTAATTGTTTGCTTTCTGCATGGTTCTGACGGATTTTGTTATTTTTTGTGGATGGACAGGTTGGAAGGTTTGTGGGTTTA
>JAPMAH010000026.1:1686576-2012780 GCA_029582155.1 Panopea generosa | reverse complement strand
TAATCATGCTCATTTTATTATTTAATTTATTAAACTCGTTGGCAAAAAATATAATATTTTCGGGATATCCTCGCATAACATATGTTTGTTAACTCGTTTGATAAATACGCACTCATATAAGGTCCTCTGTTTAATATCTATAATGTTCTTGGGGTTAAATAACAGACACAGCTCGTGTGTAATGATGTTTATTCAGTTTTATTGATGAAGGTGGAACCGCATGGTGAAAAGTACAACTTCCGTCTAGCGTGAAAATTACTAGAGCGTGATATTTACTTAATAAACACAACATTCCTCCCAACCTTGAACAAAGCTTCATAAGTTTCCAAAAGTATAATCATGTTTATTATAAAGATAGCAGAAACTTGTTTCAAGGTTAATATCAGTAATCAATGTTTTCTGTATTGAGAGGAAAGCATATAAACATAAAAGTTCTTTTAAATCAATCAATTGTTATTAAAAGAACTTTAACCCTTTATAAATAATAAAAATGTAAAATCTTTGAGACAAGTGTCACAACAGTACAAAATCAAATTTCAAACAGTATTCTTATTTAACTTTCGGGACTGGATAAATGTATGCATGACTATGAAGAATGATTAGATGCAGTTTTATGACTAGATTAAATATGTAAAATCTCAAAGAAATTGCGGTTTTCATTTTGATAAAATAAACACCCGAATGTCTCACTTTACAACAAAGTCTTTGTATCTCTGAGGCATTCCGGCATTACGAGATGGATTTCTTCTCGGAGCTACAGTCACGGTGCTCGAACTTGGAGAAAGTTTAACCTGTTCTGATGTGATACCAGGATCACACAGATCATGTTCATTTTGACCAGGACCAGGGGATGGACTGCGACTAGACCTATTTTCTACTGGAGGACTATCTCCATCTCCTTTCTGGTGTAATCGTTTTCTTCCTCTGCTTCGAAAAATGATGGTTCCGACATTCACTGGCCGGAAGAAGGAAGGATTTCGGGTAACGCAATGACTATTGCGCTCAGCTGTGATCATACTACCATGTTTTTTGGACAACAGTGTAGGGATCAGGGTTGTAAGGTGGTGTAAGTTTATTCACCTTACGTTGCTTAAGTAGAACATGGGAGCCTGGAGAAGAGAGGATGGCAATACACGCCTCTTTTTATCTGCATATTCCTTCATTCCTGCTTTTACTCAATGTATCATTCTGACGCATGCGAGCTGAGACGGGGATAGACTCCTTTTCGGGAATGTGAGGGAGACCTATGCTCATCTTCCTGCCTGTCAGAGCCTCAAAGGGAGACAATTGAGTTGCACCATGGGGAGTGGCTCTATAGTGCATGAGAAAACTGTCAAGCTCAGCCTTCCAGTTTTTATTTCCTGCACAGAAGCGCGTGACAAATTTGTTCAGTGTGCCCATGAATCTTTCAACAGCACCATTAGCTTCTGGCCACAAAGGAGTGATTCTTCTGTGCCTAAATCCACACACTTTGGGCAAAATCTGAGAACTCATGTCCTTGAAAAGGGGGACCATTATCTGTTTTCCCAACAGTCGGGAATCCCCGTCTAGCAAATATCGAACTAAGTTTTGGACAAACGACTTTTGCAGAGGTAGAAGAGGACAATTTCGACCTCTGGAAATCGACTATGCTCATCTAGTACCACCAGAACATATTGACCACATGGAAATGGTCCAGCAAAATCTATGGCAATCTCAGACCAAGGCTCAGACGGCAATGGGTCGGGCAAACTGGTTCACGCTTGGTGGATCCAGGATAAGACGCCTGGCATGGAATGCATGCTTTGATGGTTTCCTCAACCATTCTATCGATACCAGGGAACCACACTTTTTCCCTGATAAGCTGTTTAGTTTTGACAATGCCTTGTTGGGTGTTGTGTGCAATGTCAATGACTCTGTCCTGCAAAGAAGAGGGAACTACCAGCCTATGATCTCTTAGGACTACACCATCATAGACTGCAAACTCATCTTTGAAACGTGAATAAGGTGATAGATCTGGGTCATCCCACCATCTGCCTGTCTGAACAGCAATCATCACTTTCTGAAGAGTTTGATCAGACGATGTGCCTTTTGAACCTCATCAAAAGACATTGCCTTTGGGACAGCATGTTGACTTTGAAAGCCACATATGCTTCTGCAGCATTGTCTCTCTTAGGCTGATCATAAGGGTGTCTGCTCATGAAGTCTGCAGGATTTAAATCATCTTTGCCTGGCCTATATTCTAGAGTGAAATGATACGGCATGAGACGAAGACGCCAACGTTCCATGCGTGGAGAAGCAGGCTTCTGACTATGAACAATACCAAGCAGAGGTTTGTGATCAGTAATTACCTTGAATTCCGAGGCAAACAGATACAAATGAAAGTGTTCTACCCCATACACAACAGCTAACATCTCTCGGTCTGTTTGCGAGTATCGCTGTTCAACGTCTGTAAGTGCTCGACTAGCATAACAAACAACTTTACCCTCCTGAGCTAAAATAGCTGCAATCCCGACAGGGATGCATCTACTACGACTTCTGTGGATTTCTTTGGATCGAAATAAACCATCACATGTGAACTCGACAGAGCTGTTTTGAGATTCTCAAAAGAACCTTGCTCTTCTTGAGCCCAAGACCAGGAGTGTCTTTCCGCGTAAGTCGACGGAGAGGTTCTGTAATTGTAGCATAGCGAGGTATGTATCTGGAGATATACTGAGTCATACCAAGAAATGACCTTACTTCAGCAGGGTCTTTTGGAGCAGCTCGCCCAACAATAGCCTTGATCTTTTCTGGGTCAGCTGAAACACCAAGACTGCTGCAAACATGTCCAAAGAAAGTGATTTTGTTAACAGAGAAAATGCATTTATCTTTGTTTAGCTTAGCGCCCATGCTACTAAGCCTTTCTAATGTTAACTGAAGGGCACGGTCATGATCAGATTGGTCTTTACCATGAATGATAATGTCATCAGAAAGGTTCTTTGCACCTTGAATGTCTGCTAGCAGATCAGCAATAATCTTCTGGAAGATTTCTGATGCAGCATTGACCCCAAATAGCAATCGCTTAGTACCGTCTTAGACCTACATGAGTGCTGAAAGTGGTAATATAGCGACTGGACTCTTCTAGCTCTAGCTGATGATAGGCATTTGACAAATCAAGCTTACTGAAAACTGTAGAAGAATTCAGATCGGCCATAAGCTCATCTGCAGTGGGCATGGGGTGTTTCTCCCTACTAATGGCCTTGTTCGCCATTCTCATGTCAATGCATACTCTTACCCCTGAGGTTTTCTTTTGGACAACCACCACTGGACTCACCCAAGGTGTAGGGCCATTGACTGGTTCTATAACATCAAGGTCTTCAAGACGCTTGAGCTCGGTTTCTACACTTTTCCGGACATGAAAAGGTATGCGCTATGGCGCTGGGAAACAGGAGGGACATTCTGGTCAATGTGCAACCTGACTTTGGTTGTCCTTTATCTTACCCATCTTGCCGTCAAACAGTGAGGGAAACTGCTCTGAAACAGAATTGCAATGAGAGGAGAAAGCAAAGTGAACCATGTTCAAAGCCTGTGCAGCTGTAGCCACAAGAAGACAGCGAGAAAACCGACTTTTTGCGTTTTCAACAACATAGAAATATGCACCTATTTCATTACTTTTGTATCTTATTTGAGTATGAAAGTTACCTTTAACCTTTAAAGGATCTGAGGAACTATATGCATAAATGAGTGGGGATGGATTCTGGAGTTTAGGCCTGTTTGACATTTGGTTGTATACTGTTTCACTGACAATGTTTACACTCGCCCCTGTGTCAATAAGGAACTCAATATCACTATCGAGTACCTTTGCAACTACAGAGGGAGTGCAGGATTTTGATTGTTGTATATTAAAAACAGATTCATCACTGGAACTGTCATTTGTCCGAACCCTCTCGGGGTTGGACTCCGTGAAATTAACATGTTTTGGGTATAGTTTCTTTCTGCACACTATGGCAAAATGATTTTTTCTTTTACAATAATTGCAAAATTTCCCATATGCGGGACAGTTTTTGTGCATAGAGTCACCACCACAGTTTCTACACTTTCTGCCTCTCTGGTTGATGTCGCTGCCTGGCACCACGTGAAACACCACGTCCTCTCCCCTCTTGCTGGCTGTGCGGTTGGCTTGTCCTAGAGTTTGGTACATCAACGTCGTTTGGTTTTCCCCTGAATGCTGCATTGACATGGCTAGCACTGCTCTCGATAACGGAAGCCTGGATTCTGAGAGTTCGAGGGATCTCGCCTCATCAAGCACCTTATCTAGAGTGTAATTGTCTCTGAGTGCTCTTCGTCTGATTCTGGATGAAGTACACCTTTGAATAATTTGACTCAATATTTCTCTGTCAGAATCATGAAAGTCACATGTGCTCGCCAGTGTTCTGAGCCTGGTGTGGTATGAGTCAATTGGTTCACCAGCATTCTGGTTCGCCTGACGAAACTTAAACACTTCGTATGATGTGTTCTTCTTGGGTGTAAAATAGTCCTGTCAATGATTGTTTTAGCACATTGTATTCATTTGGTACCTGATTTTCATCTTCAGTCACTGTGGCGCCTACACCCTTCTTCTCGTCGGTGAAGCTGTCGAATATGTCGTAGGTTTCGTCACCAACATAGTGCAATAGCATGGCCTTCTTTCTTTGGTCAGTGTCTATGTTTAAAGCACAAATCATGTTCTCGAATTTGTCGAGCCATTTCTTCCAACGCGTTCCCGCCGATTGCTCTTCTTGATGCACTGGAAATGGCGGAAATGCAGGCAGTTGCATCGCCATCGTGACGGTTCAGTATCCTCGTCGCCAGATATAATGTTCTTGGGTTAAATAACAGACACAGCTCGTGTGTAATGATGTTTATTCAGTTTTATTGATGAAGGTGGAACCGGCATGGTGAAAAGTACAACTTCCGTCTAGCGTGAAAATTACTAGAGCGTGATATTTACTTAATAACCACAACAATATCTATTTTATATATATTTTCGAAAATCATCTGAGTTCAGTTTAATATATTATTCTAATAAAACTATACTTTGACAGTTCCTACCATAATACACTTTACATAATTTTGTTTTTAAACGATCACATACTATGTACTGATCTTAATATAAAATAAAAACATGAAACGAATTATGTTTATTGTCATAAACTGACTGTTATACAATATAGATGCCCACGTGATATAAAAGTATGTTTTCTAAAAAAATCGCTAATATGAATAAGAACTATATCATATAAGTCACACATATTAGCGTTAATATTATTTTCAAGCCATTGTTAAGTCGTCAACTTAAATGTCTAACAACTTGATGTCGTCTGGGATGTGTATGACCCCAAACAGCCTAAGGTATGCTACAAGTTCTCAAAATGGCACAGGCATCCGACGATGAGTATAGCCAGACTTTAAAATTCCAGGAAATTGGTATTTATTTTTAAGAGCTGACGACAGACGACAATAAAACTGAGTCTTGAGTAACCAGGCTATTGACAGAAATCACGGAGAGAAATGCAATTTGTCTACTTCAGGCCGAGATTTGATTCCTCTGACACAAGTCGACTATGACTATCTCCCATGTGAACTTGAAGAAGCCGATGTGAATCTGGTGTTACACCTGGCTGACACAAGTCGATTATGACTATCTCCATGTGACCATGAAGAAGCCGATGTGAATCTGGTGTTACACCTGGCTGACACAAGTCGACTACGACTATCTCAATGTGAACTTGAAGAAGCCGATGTGAATCTGGTGTTATACCTAGCTGGCACAAGTCGACTACGATTATCTCAATGTGAACTTGAAGAAGCCGATATGAATCTGGTGTTACACCTGGCTGATATTGCAGATATGGGTTACACGTGGGTTATGATAAGAATTGTCAATACAGAAGTACTTGTTCTTGCCGTTGCAGTATATCCTCAGATTCCTGTGGATGAACTGCCGATAGCATTTGATGCTGGAAACAATGATTTATTGCAGTTCACTCTATTGTACATTCTGGCTCTCTTGGAGATTCGAAGGCAGAAGCGCGGTCAGCCTTCCATACTTTCACAGGCTGTAACCAGACATCGGCTTTCTTTGGGCGAGGCAAAACAATCAGCGTGAGAAATTTGGACAAGTTCCAGTGATGTCACAGCATCGTTCTTTGTTTTGGCTACTTCTCCTGTAATTGCGTCTGTCTTACATTAAATGCCTACAATAGAGCAATTTGCTGTTCTTTTTTACGACAGAAAATGCCAAGTAGCTAGTGCCAAGATGGCTCGCAAGCTCCTGTTCAGGCAAAAGGGTATTTGTAGAGGGGTATTACAGAACAGTTTCTTCGATTTCCAGGTTTGGCCATGAAACTTTCTGAGCAATGTATTCAGCATATAACGATGGCAGTCAGTGCATAATTACCATCATTTTTTCATTTGATCTTACTGACCCGTCTCTATACTATATTATTGCATTCTCTTTAAACAGCAACAACAACAGCATTTTAATACATGTATTTACTACTTGAAGGAATACAGAGTAATTCATTGCAAATAACATAAAATAAAGTAAAAACTCTTCATCATATAAAAATGTCAAATGTTTTTGCTATGATAATATTTAATGGTATATTTTATCCGTCACCATGGAAACAGAAATAAATGAACACTATTTGAATTGCTATTTTGTGTTTTTTTGGATGAATTAAGTATTATTTCATGGGAATCTTGAACTTTACAAACATCTGTCAGGTATCACTACATTCACTTCATGCAGTGAGACGTTTTATGAATTCTAATTAAGATAAATTATCAATCTTAGATGAAAGTATGGATTTAAAATGAAATTGAATATCTCTTATGTAACAATTGTATATCATTTTATTGTTGATAGCAGTTTTAGACATTTTGATTTAAATTTTAAAAATATGGTATCGCATCTATCAATCTGGTGGTCACAAATTCAAATCCCTGCTTCGGCTGCAATCTCTGTGATTATTGATATACCACATTTGGTCTCATTTGTCTCTCACCACTGGTTCAAGTGGTAAAGTTATCATTACTTGCAGAGATGGATATGCTGGAGTAACTCTCCAGGATCCCAGGAAAGAATGCTTAGGTTAACTGATGGTATATTAACCAATGATGACATTAAAGTATGCTAAATATTCATATAGGAAAATAAAATAGGGTAAAGTGTCATTCACATCACTTGTATTTAGTTAGAAGAATACTCCCTTTATCCATTAGTCATACTGTACATTTAATTTTTGAGGAAGTCTTCATATTATTGTCTAGTCTTATTATCAAATAGCCTACAAAACTCAAGCCTGCATTCCTGCAATAGCTCATGTTGATTTTAAAATATTCTCAAGACAAGTAATTGGTAGTACAGTGATTTAGAAATCAAAGGTAACATTCTCATGTTTTTTTAATTCAACTCATTACGATGTTTGTTTGGAATGGGAAAACACATTTCTTATATACCAGTTTATGTTTTGTAGTTGGTTATAAATTTTATATGTAAAGGTAAACAAACGGATCATGTACATTTACAGTAGTGTCTCCATTGTCTTGTAATACATGATATATTCTCTTGGTTAAACAAAGAAAAACAACTCATTTACTTTTTTAAATAAATTTTAATTAACTAAAAACATTAGCAGTAAACGTTTGTTATGTTCACATTATTTATTTCACCTAATTATACCCTGTACAATATATTGGGTAATTGAGAAAGACAACAGAGCTTAGGAAACATCAGTATTGCACTAAAAGTTTTGGCTGATGGCTGGCTACCATATACTTCCAACCAAACATGGCAACAACAAAGGTAGGACTAGATCTCGCTCGTTCATCATTCAATGTCTGCCTTCAATAGTGAAATACAGAAGTGCTATATTTACTGTTTATATAAATAAGCCTTGACCTTGACACAAATTATTGTTGCCAGACGTTTATTGAGGCCAGGGCTTTTCTCATCAAACTGCTGCATTTTCTATTCACTAGTATTGGGTGTATAGTATGTTAAGGACCTCCCCCCAGTGGTGTAGCTGCCTTGTCACAACACAACTCGGGCTTGCACATTCATTTGCTGACGTATCATTTTATATCCTGTTTTCTTTGTGTATGTGTTTGGAGGGGCGAGGGCATGTCCGGAGTCCCTCCTACAAGCTGCCCGATGTCCATGATATTTTATTGTTCCTGAACAAGAACTGTAGATATATTTTACAAGAGATAGGTTATATTTAATGAAGAGTCTTAAAACAATGACGGTATTGATGTTTGGGAACTTCTGAACACTCACCACATTGTCTGATTATTATGTCCTCACTCAACAAGATCAATGACAAAACATTTTGTGAATATTACTATAACTTTCATTAAGCTCCACAATTTAAATGTGACTATTTCACAGACAAAAAATGAAAAAATGAAATGACCTGTAATTCTGTAAAATTATCTATCCTTCAATGACCTCTTTTGTTCACTGACTGTCCGTCTGTAACATCACAAATGAATAAATGCACAGTCCGTTCATCATACAAAATGCATTTAAAATAAATATCAGTGCAAATAATAGACATGTATGCCTTGGCCTTGCAGTTGTATTTTCTCAAATTTCTTGATGAACTTTGATTTTTATTTTCAAAGAAACGCTTTGGTCAATTTAAACTGGAAAAGGGCCAATAACTCTAGTACTATTCATGCTATGTTATATTGACACTAGCCTCTGTTGGTTGGTCAGACAGTAGACAGTCATGATTTCTGAATACTTCTTGGCCCCAGTCATCAAACTTTGCAGGATGGATGATCTTAGTAAGTATTCATGCTTGGGAATGTAGGTTAAAAGTCAGTGACTATTTATAGAAAAGTGTTTTTTTTTTACTTGTAACTCAGGAATGGATTAACCTAGGGACTATGACCAGGGTTGTTCATATTGGTTAGAAGATGACCCATATTCAGTTTGGGACCAGTAGGTCAAAGGTTAAGGCCACCACTATTTTTCATAGAAAATCTGGTTTCCGTCTCATATCTAATAAACGGTTTAGCCATGGTCATAAGTTTTATTTAGCCTAACTCCTAAAGGACCCAGTTACTTGAAACCCTATCATGAGGAGGGGGGTGGGTGCGTTTATGTTTTACAAATATCTCCAGTTTTAATGGTGTCAACACTATTTCCAACACAATACTGGTTACATGACATCTATGGATGAAGTTCTTACAATCAATCGGAATAGAACCATCAAGTTTTTGGACTCGGCTCGGTTTCATCCTACACCCATGTGATGAAAGGCAGAGGTCTTGAGACTGGTTAAGGCAACTTGGCAAATGAGAACCTATTGAAGTTTTTAAATAACGAGCTCAATGCAGTTTAAAGGAAACATGTTTTGTGTTTCTTACAGTTACAATATGGTTTCAATGTAAGGACATTCATGCTACCATTCAACACAATGAAGTGATACGTCATACCTCCATGTGCAATAATTGCCAATGTTTCATGACACATTTCGGGTAGTTAGTTGTAAAGGAAACTATGTAATTCTTGACCTAAGCTATATTTAATAATATAGAAGAAAGTCAATTGTCCATAAAAATATGAAGTGTAAAGGATTCTCTAGGCTCAAGGCCATCTGTGCCATTAATATTTAATATTTCAGATGTAAATATCCGACTGATTCAATTCATCAGTTATTGTTTTTGTTATGTAAAATGTTAACATATAAAGTAAAAAGGTCAATGATAATGAAAATTTAGGTCATTAGGTCATATATGAAATCCAGTGTGTGAAACTTTAGCCACAATTTGCACAATATACAATTGTTGCCTAAATTTGACTGAATATAATCTCATTTTACCATGTCATAACCATGGGAGCCTGCAGTCTGTCTAGTTGGGATCTTCTCCATTGATCAATAGATCTTTATCTTTAACCGTTTATCATTTCTTGGAAAAAGATAAGGACATTTTTTCGTATTATTTATTTCAACTTACATTAGGGTCTAAGTTATGTATCTTGACATTGTTCCATTGCATGAAGGACATTTTTGTCTGCTCAAGTGAACTACAAAAATGGGTAAGATTTAAATGTTTACTGGATAATTATGAAATTATTTAACCCCCACCCACACACACTTTGACACGTGTGATATTTTTATGTTTTGATGATACAGGTTTACATATATGGCATATATGACATACATTACATTACATTAGGGATATATGTTTACATATGACATTATACAGTTTTACTTATGGCATATATGTTTACATGACATATATGTTTACATATGGCATATATGTTTATATATGACATACATGTTTACAAGTGTCATACATGTTTACATGACATATATGCTTACATATGGCATATATGTTTATATATGGCATACATGTTTACATGACATATATGTTTACATATGGTATATATGTTTATATATGGCATACATGTTTACATGACATATATGTTTACATATGGTATAAATGATTACTTGTCATATTTGTTTATATATGGCATACATGTTTACATATTTTATATATGTTTACATATGACATACAGGTTTATAATGGCATATATGACACACACCAATACATGCTTACATATGTTATATATGTTTACATATGACATACAGGTTTATAATGGCATATATGACATACATACATACATGTTTACATATGGTATACATTAGGGATATTTATATGTTTACATATGACATTATACATGTTTACTTATGGTATATATGTTTACATGACATATATGTTTACATATGGCAAATATGTTTATATATGACATACATGTTTACAAGTGTCATACATGTTTACATGACATATATGCTTACATATGACATACATGTTCACATATGATATATATGTTTACATATGGCATACTGGTTTACATGTTATATATGTTTACATATGGCATACTGATTTGAACATTGCATACAGGTTTACATTACATAGATGTTTACATATAGCATACAAGTTTACACATGTCATATATGTTTACACATCATATGACATACTGGCTTACATATGGCATACATGTGTACATATGGCATATAGGTTTACATACAGCATACTGGTTTACATGTGGAAAATAGATTTATATATGACTACTGGTTAACAAGTGGCATACATATTTACATATGGCATATCCAGTTTTATTGGCGGAGGTAGACCTCAATGAATCAAGTAACTGGTAAGCTTTCTTACATGAAGTTTTGAGACCAAGCTGAACTCGAATTTTCCATGGGATGCACATGCGTTCAAATTAGCAATTTTTTGACAATTCAATTGTCACAAATTCATTATCAATTCACCCCAACCCACTAAATAGAATTTTCATCAGTGATCCGTGAAAGAGTTAGACATTCCCTTAGTTCTAGCCCATATATATATCATATTAATAATTGTACAAGATGGTTCCACATCAATCGTCATCTATTACCAGTTATTTATGGTCGATTACAAATGTTCTTTTCAGAACTTTTATAAATAGAAAACCGCGGCGTGGTCTAGTGGTAGAGCGTCCGCCTTGCATGTGGAGGATCGTGGGTTCAATCCCCGGCCGGGTCATACCAAAGACTTTAAAAATAGTACTAGAAGCTTGACGCTCAGCATTTAGAGGAGAGTTCTAGGTCTGGTCAGCCCGGTGTCAGTATAATGTGACTGGGTGGGGTATCATACCATGTGTCTGCAGCATGATACTCCAGTGCAACAGCGCTCAGAATACTGTCTAAAGTAAACACCGTCGCAATATAACTGAAAAATTGTTGAAAGCAATGCTAAACACTATACAACAACAACAACATATAAATAGAAACCTGAAAAGCCTAATTATGATTATAATTACTCAGTTTCTAGTAGAACGTTAACAGAAATTATATATATAACAGATCTTTTCTTTGAGGCTGAAAACAAGACACTGGAGAATTGCAGGCAGTAATTTTACAAATTTTCTTGTCATAGCAACCACAATTTTTGTCTGACGGAAAAATTATTGCCTTCTATACACATGCTAAGTTTAACAAAATAGCTAGGATATTTTTGTGTAACCACAGGATCCAGGGTAATATCTGCAGTTTTGCCAGATATGTTGCCATGGCAATTTTTGTCTGACTGAAAAGGTAAAATGTCCTGCATTATCTCAAGATCATTTTCGAATGAAGTTTTCTGATAGATAAATGCATGGAGAATTTACTTCCTATCCAAATGATTTTTTTCTAAATTTGTTAATAAATATCTTATTTTTTTAAAAAACAACAAAACTCCGATAAAAATAGTAGTCTCAGTCGAGTTTAAATTCCTACAGTAATCAAAACCTGACAAGAATAACTATGATCCAAGAAACACAAGACATTATCAAGATAGAGATATAAATTGATTCTATTGTTAATGTTTCACCTAATATATTAACAAGTGTTATTTAACCTAGAATGCAAATTTCATAAAAGATTGAATAAAGTCTTTAATCACACAATTTATGGAGGAGAAGTGTAATATACTCATGATATATCTGTGATATTAACCTATCTGTGATATTAACCTATCTGTGATATAAACCTAGTGTAATTCTTCACTCAGTGTTTTCTCTACAACTCGGCTCCAATATGCAAACTGCCCAACTATTTTCTACCTTGACAAATGTATAAAAGACATTTACTTGTCATTGTAAACAACATTATTTTGAGAGGTGACACCATGATATGCCCAATTTATTCTCATTCCTTACGTGTACGAATCTTACATTTATATATGTGCATTAACTACATCACCTTCATGTGCATTAATTTTAGAATTCAATAAAATCATTACAACTTTTTATCACCGATATCAATATTTGATTTTTCAAAAAAAGAACACTCAATAAGGGTGCATACTTTTGTCTCAAGTCGTAACTTTACTTCTCATGTTTATGGACCCCTAATCTGTCCTGATCCACACAAAACATGCTTCTATTGTAGAAAATGATAAAAGTAAAACAAAGTTTAAAAGCTCAGTCCACTCGAAATAAACGATCAAAGTTATTTATTGTGTATATTTTTAAAAATCGATCTTTAAAGGTTTATAGGAAAGGTTTTAGCAATATTACAAACACATTTGGGTTTAATCATATTTGTTGTAATCAAAATCTGCTTTTTGGGAAGTTTAACAGGGTTTAACGCCATTTTCAACACATTACCAGATATTTATGGAATATCCAGATTTATTGGTTGAGGAAGACCTCAGAATGAATCTGGGTAGAACCATCATCTTTCTGCAGGTATCTTAAACACATACAAAGCTTTTGGACCAAGCTGGATTCCAACCCATGACCTCAGTAGTGAGAGGCAAGTAGTCATTACATGTAAACTGCTGTTAAGCTACTTTGGTTGCATCATTCAACTTCTTAACCATTTCCAATCTATTACACTCAGGTTATCTTCCAGCACTTGGTGTCAAACCATCTGCCACTTTTGCTACTGTATAATTTAACTGACATTTGCTGACTTTGGAGATCTGTCACAAGTTTTGAAGTGTTACCACACAAACAACACATTCACGGAGGAAACTCATTTTGAAGTCTTTATGTTGAAATGTTATGTGACCATCTTGATTCTTTACAATATCCATTCCAGTCTCTCATCTGTTAAAAGTTTGGTGAAACATTTGGTGGCTGGCTGGCAGTTCTCATTTCTGTCATCCTGCATACGGACCAAATAGATCCTGAATAATACAAAGAAAATCCATAAACAAGACACACGGAAACCAATCTTTTTTGTGGTCAATGAAAATGTTTTAATTTTGAAAATCTGTCCATTAAAACAAATTTTAAAGCACAAATATGTTTTAAATGGGTAAAATAAGTATTGGTACAAATGTAGTGTTGTCAAAACAGCAAACATTTAGATATTTTACAATAACTTCTGATAGGCATAAAATGTCATCAACTTTCCACAATTTTAAATGTAGGCATTTAACTAATGTTATTTCAAATTCTAACATAAATTTCTGCTTGGCCTCAGTCAAGTTTTTTTCTCTCTGGTTAATACTACTTTTATTCAAGCATAAGGCACATATATTTTCTGACTTGTAAATTATTCAAGTACACATGTACAAAAGACAAGGTAATTTGTTAAAGATCAGCGGAGATTTGGAAATGTTTTGGATACCACTATGTTCCAATGTTAATTCCAGCAAAATTTCTTTATGGGAGGTTGATTATAAATGATGATATACCTAGTGAAAACCCTTTATTTAAATTCAGTTGATATCTATTACATATGCAGTGAAAAATGTCAAATAAATAAAAAAGTATCAAAGTGTTTATGATTCTTTTCCTGTTAAAGTGGAAATGTTCTAAATAGCACAGACTGGTTACCGTAAAGGTGAAGATGTATTGACAAATGTGTAATTAATGCAATATTGTTGTCGTCATAAATATATTTCATTTACACATATTTCTTTTGTTTATATAGTTTATAGGTGGTTGTGTGTATAAAATAAACTTCATATAATATGTGGTTTTTACAAGCGCTACCTGTAATTTCATAGCTTCTCAATAATTGTAATTGAGTCACTGTACCAGACTGTTAGCAATCATTTCTAACCAATCAAATTACACTTTCAAATTTTCAAAATATTGAAGGGAGTTATATACAGGTACAGCATTTCCCCCTGGGAATGACTTAAAAAAGGGATGCTGATTGGACGATAGTTATTCAAGTGCGTTTTCCAATTATTAAAACTTGGTTTGGTTAGCTCAGTCAGTAGAAAGTATATAACTTCAGTAACTCAAGTTAATATATTGTTGGAAGTTATTCAAGTTTAGTAATTCAGCACTGTCATATAACTCCTGTTTTAAGAACCTTTTGTGAAAAAGATTTATATCGTAATGTTCTTGTGATGATAGATTATAATGCAACTGGAAACATGGAAGTATAAAACCCGTAAGAAGAGGCCCATAGTGACAATTGTACCTTTTGAAGTTTCACCAATATACACACTTTTTGGGGTTGTCTTAAACCCCTTAAGGAAAATACCACCACCCCAATCTTACTGGACATAAAGTTATTTACTATGACAGGGATACACTTCAAATTAGAACATTCTGTTTCCTATACAATGTACCATATTCTATAATGTTAAAATAAATAGAGTTGCATTACAGGATCCCTATACACTGCATGGAGTGAATGTTGTGATACCTGACGGATGTCTGTAAAGTCACTGCCTGGAGGGAATATTGTGATACCTGACAGATGTCTGTAACATCCCTGCCTGGAGCAAATGTTGTTATATCTGACAGATGTATATAAAGTCACTGAATGGAGTGAATGTTGTGATACCTGACAGATGTCTGTAATCTCACTGCATGAAGTGAATGTTGTGATACCTGACAGATGCCTGTAAAGTCACTGCATGGCGTGAATGTTGTTATATCTCTGCCACTTTGGTGTTTAAGTGATGTCTGTAAAGTCACTGCCTGGAGTGAATGTTGTGATACCTGACAAATATTTGTAAAGTAAGTGCACGGAGGGAATGTTGTGATACCTGACATATGTCTGTAAAGCCACTGCCTGGAGGGAATATTGTGATACCTGACAGATGTCTGTAAAGTCACTACCTGGAGTTAATGTTTTGATACCTGACAGATGTCTGTAAAGTCACTGCCTGGAGTGAATATTGTGATACCTGACAGATGTATTTATGTAAAGTCACTGCCTGGAGTGAATGTTGTGATACCTGACAGATGTCTGTAAAGTCACTGCATGGAGTGAATGATGTGATACCTGACAGATGTCTGTAAAGTCACTGCATGGAGTGAATGTTGTGATACCTGACAGATGTCTGTAAAGTCACTGCATGGAGTGAATGATGTGATACCTGACAGATGTCTGTAAAGCCACTGCCTGGAGGGAATGTAGTGATACCTGACAGATGTATGTAAAGTCACTGCATGGAGTGAATGTTGTGATACCTGACATATGTCTGTAAAGCCACTGCCTGGAGGGAATGTTGTGATACCTGACAGATGTCTGTAAAGTCACTACCTGGAGTAAATGTTGTGATACCTGACAGATGTCTGTAAATTCACTGCCTGGAGTGAATGTTGTGATACCTGACAGATGTATGTCTGTAAAGTCACTGCCTGGAGTGAATGTTGTGATACCTGACAGATGTATGTAAAGTCACTGCATGGAGTAAATGATGTGATACCTGACAGATGTCTGTAAAGTCACTGCATGGAGTGAATGTTGTGATACCTGACAGATGTATGTCTGTAAAGTTACTGCCTTGAGTGAATGTTGTGATACCTGACAGATGTCTGTAAAGTCACTGCCTGGAGTGAATGTTGTGATACCTGACAGATGTCTGTAAAGTCACTGCCTGGAGGAAATGTTGTGATACCTGACAGATGTCTGTAAAGTCACTGCCTGGAGGGAATGTTGTGATACCTGACAGATGTATGTCTGTAAAGTCACTGCCTTGAGTGAATGTTGTGATACCTGACAGATGTCTGTAAAGTCACTGCCTGGAGGGAATGTTGTGATACCGGACAGATGCATGTCTGTAAAGTCACTGCCTTGAGTGAATGTTGTGATACCTGAGAGATGTCTGTAAAGTCACTGCCTTGAGTGAATGTTGTGATACCTGACAAATGTATGTCTGTAAAGTCACTGCCTGGAGTGAATGTTGTGATACCTGACAGATGTCTGTAAAGTCACTGCCTTGAGTGAATGTTGTGATACCTGACAGATGTCTGTAAAGTCACTGCCTGGAGTGAATGTTGTGATACCTGACAGATGTCTGTAAAGTCACTGCCTGGAGGGAATGTTGTGATACCTGACAGATGTATTTCTGTAAAGTCACTGCCTGGAGGGAATGTTGTGATACCTGACAGATGTATGTCTGTAAAGTCACTGCCTGGAGTGAATGTTGTGATACCTGACAGATGTCTGTAAAGTCACTGCCTGGAAGGAATGTTGTGATACCTGACAGATGTCTGTAAAGTCACTGCCTGGAGTGAATGTTGTGATACCTGACAGATGTCTGTAATCTCACTGCATGAAGTGAATGTTGTGATACCTGACAGATGCCTGTAAAGTCACTGCATGGCGTGAATGTTGTTATATCTCTGCCACTTTGGTGTTTAAGTGATGTCTGTAAAGTCACTGCCTGGAGTGAATGTTGTGATACCTGACAAATATTTGTAAAGTAAGTGCACGGAGGGAATGTTGTGATACCTGACATATGTCTGTAAAGCCACTGCCTGGAGGGAATATTGTGATACCTGACAGATGTCTGTAAAGTCACTACCTGGAGTTAATGTTTTGATACCTGACAGATGTCTGTAAAGTCACTGCCTGGAGTGAATATTGTGATACCTGACAGATGTATTTCTGTAAAGTCACTGCCTGGAGTGAATGTTGTGATACCTGACAGATGTCTGTAAAGTCACTGCATGGAGTGAATGATGTGATACCTGACAGATGTCTGTAAAGTCACTGCATGGAGTGAATGTTGTGATACCTGACAGATGTCTGTAAAGTCACTGCATGGAGTGAATGATGTGATACCTGACAGATGTCTGTAAAGCCACTGCCTGGAGGGAATGTAGTGATACCTGACAGATGTATGTAAAGTCACTGCATGGAGTGAATGTTGTGATACCTGACAGATGTCTGTAAATTCACTGCCTGGAGTGAATGTTGTGATACCTGACAGATGTATGTCTGTAAAGTCACTGCCTGGAGTGAATGTTGTGATACCTGACAGATGTATGTAAAGTCACTGCATGGAGTAAATGATGTGATACCTGACAGATGTCTGTAAAGTCACTGCATGGAGTGAATGTTGTGATATCTGACAGATGTATGTCTGTAAAGTTACTGCCTTGAGTGAATGTTGTGATACCTGACAGATGTCTGTTAAGTCACTGCCTGGAGTGAATGTTGTGATACCTGACAGATGTCTGTAAAGTCACTGCCTGGAGGAAATGTTGTGATACCTGACAGATGTCTGTAAAGTCACTGCCTGGAGGGAATGTTGTGATACCTGACAGATGTATGTCTGTAAAGTCACTGCCTTGAGTGAATGTTGTGATACCTGACAGATGTCTGTAAAGTCACTGCCTGGAGGGAATGTTGTGATACCGGACAGATGCATGTCTGTAAAGTCACTGCCTTGAGTGAATGTTGTGATACCTGACAGATGTCTGTAAAGTCACTGCCTTGAGTGAATGTTGTGATACCTGACAGATGTATGTCTGTAAAGTCACTGCCTGGAGTGAATGTTGTGATACCTGACAGATGTCTGTAAAGTCACTGCCTTGAGTGAATGTTGTGATACCGGACAGATGTCTGTAAAGTCACTGCCTGGAGTGAATGTTGTGATACCTGACAGATGTCTGTAAAGTCACTGCCTGGAGGGAATGTTGTGATACCTGACAGATGTCTGTAAAGTCACTGCCTGGAGGGAATGTTGTGATACCTGACAGATGTATGTCTGTAAAGTCACTGCCTGGAGTGAATGTTGAGATACCTGACAGATGTCTGTAAAGTCACTGCCTGGAAGGAAAGTTGTGATACCTGACAGATGCCTGTAAAGTCACTGCCTGGAGTGAATGTTGTGATACCTGACAGATGTCTGTAAAGTCACTGCATGGAGGGAATGTTGTGATACCGGACAGATGTATGTCTGTAAAGTCACTGCCTTGAGTGAATGTTGTGATACCTGACAGATGTCTGTAAAGTCACTGCCTGGAGTGAATGTTGTGATACCTGATAGATGTCTGTAAAGTCACTGCCTGGAGGAAACGTTGTGATACCTGACAGATGTCTGTAAAGTCACTGCCTGGAGGGAATGTTGTGATACCTGACAGATGTCTGTAAAGTCACTGCTTGGAGGGAATGTTGTGATACCTGACATATGTCTGTAAAGTCACTGCCTGGAGGGAATGTTGTGATACCATACAGATGTCTGTAAAGTCACTGCCTGGAGTGAATGTTGTGATACCTGACAGATGTCTGTAAAGTCACTGCATGGAGTGAATGTTGTGATACCTGACAGATGTCTGTAAAGTCACTGCCTGGAGGTACTGTTGTGATACAAGACAGATGTCTGTAAAGTCACTGCCTGGAGTGACTGTTGTGATACCTGACAGATGTCTGTAAAGTCACTGCCTGGAGGTACTGTTGTGATACCTGATAGATGTCTGTAAAGTCACTGCCTGGAGCGACTGTTGTGATACCTGACAGATGTCTGTAAAGTCACTGCCTGGAGTGAATGTTGTGATACCTGACAGATGTCTGTAAAGTCACTGCCTGGAGCGACTGTTGTGATACCTGACAGATGTCTGTAAAGTCACTGCCTGGAGTGAATGTTGTGATACCGGACAGACGTCTGTAAAGTCACTGCCTGGAGTGACTGTTGTGATACCTGACAGATGTCAGTAAAGTCACTGCCTGGAGGTACTTTTGTGATACCGGACAGATGTCTGTAAAGTCACTGCCTGAAGGTACTGTTGTGATACCTGACAGATGTCTGTAAAGTCACTACCTGGAGCGACTGTTGTGATACCTGACAGATGTCTGTAAAGTCACTGCATGGAGTGAATGTTGTGATACCTGACATATGTTTGTAAAGCCACTGCCTGGAGGGAATGTTGTGATACCTGACAGATGTCTGTAAAGTCACTACCTGGAGTAAATGTTGTGATACCTGACAGATGTCTGTAAAGTCACTGCATGGAGTGAATGTTGTGATACCTGACAGATGTATGTCTGTAAAGTTACTGCCTTGAGTGAATGTTGTGATACCTGACAGATGTTTGTAAAGTCACTGCCTGGAGTGAATGTTGTGATACCTGATAGATGTCTGTAAAGTCACTGCCTGGAGGAAATGTTGTGATACCTGACAGATGTCTGTAAAGTCACTGCCTGGAGGGAATGTTGTGATACCTGACAGATGTATGTCTGTAAAGTCACTGCCTTGAGTGAATGTTGTGATACCTGACAGATGTCTGTAAAGTCACTGCCTGGAGGGAATGTTGTGATACCGGACAGATGCATGTCTGTAAAGTCACTGCCTTGAGTGAATGTTGTGATACCTGAGAGATGTCTGTAAAGTCACTGCCTTGAGTGAATGTTGTGATATCTGACAAATGTATGTCTGTAAAGTCACTGCCTGGAGTGAATGTTGTGATACCTGACAGATGTCTGTAAAGTCACTGCCTTGAGTGAATGTTGTGATACCTGACAGATGTCTGTAAAGTCACTGCCTGGAGTGAATGTTGTGATACCTGACAGATGTCTGTAAAGTCACTGCCTGGAGGGAATGTTGTGATACCTGACAGATGTCTGTAAAGTCACTGCCTGGAGGGAATGTTGTGATACCTGACAGATGTATGTCTGTAAAGTCACTGCCTGGAGTGAATGTTGTGATACCTGACAGATGTCTGTAAAGTCACTGCCTGGAAGGAATGTTGTGATACCTGACAGATGTCTGTAAAGTCACTGCCTGGAGTGAATGTTGTGATACCTGACAGATGTCTGTAATCTCACTGCATGAAGTGAATGTTGTGATACCTGACAGATGCCTGTAAAGTCACTGCATGGCGTGAATGTTGTTATATCTCTGCCACTTTGGTGTTTAAGTGATGTCTGTAAAGTCACTGCCTGGAGTGAATGTTGTGATACCTGACAAATATTTGTAAAGTAAGTGCACGGAGGGAATGTTGTGATACCTGACATATGTCTGTAAAGCCACTGCCTGGAGGGAATATTGTGATACCTGACAGATGTCTGTAAAGTCACTACCTGGAGTTAATGTTTTGATACCTGACAGATGTCTGTAAAGTCACTGCCTGGAGTGAATATTGTGATACCTGACAGATGTATTTCTGTAAAGTCACTGCCTGGAGTGAATGTTGTGATACCTGACAGATGTCTGTAAAGTCACTGCATGGAGTGAATGATGTGATACCTGACAGATGTCTGTAAAGTCACTGCATGGAGTGAATGTTGTGATACCTGACAGATGTCTGTAAAGTCACTGCATGGAGTGAATGATGTGATACCTGACAGATGTCTGTAAAGCCACTGCCTGGAGGGAATGTAGTGATACCTGACAGATGTATGTAAAGTCACTGCATGGAGTGAATGTTGTGATACCTGACATATGTCTGTAAAGCCACTGCCTGGAGGGAATGTTGTGATACCTGACAGATGTCTGTAAAGTCACTACCTGGAGTTAATGTTGTGATACCTGACAGATGTCTGTAAATTCACTGCCTGGAGTGAATGTTGTGATACCTAACAGATGTATGTCTGTAAAGTCACTGCCTGGAGTGAATGTTGTGATACCTGACAGATGTATGTAAAGTCACTGCATGGAGTAAATGATGTGATACCTGACATTTGTCTGTAAAGTCACTGCATGGAGTGAATGTTGTGATATCTGACAGATGTATGTCTGTAAAGTTACTGCCTTGAGTGAATGTTGTGATTTGCATTTGAGAGAACTGCTGAAGAGATAAGAATTTGAGAGAACTGCTGAAGAGACAAGCACTTGAGAGAACTGCTGAAGAGACAAGCATTTGAGAGAACTGTTGAAGAGACAAGCGTTTTGAGAGAACTGCTGAAGAGACAAGCATTTGAGAGAACTGCTGAAGGGACAAGCGTTTGAGAGAACTGCTGAAGAGACAAGCATTTGAAAGAACTGCTGAAGAGACAAGCGTTTGAGAGAACTGCTGAAGAGATAAGCATTTGACAGAACTGCTGAAGAGATAAGCATTTGAGAGAACTGCTAAAGAGACAAGCGTTTTGAGAGAACTGCTGAAGAGACAAGCATTTGAGAGAACTGCTGAAGGTACAAGCGTTTGAGAAAACTGCTGAAGGTACAAACGTTTGTGAGAATTGCTGAAGAGACAAGCGTTTGAGAGAACTGCTGAAGAGACAGCATTTGAGAGAACTGCTGATGAGACAAGCGTTTGAGAGAGAACTGCTGAAGAGACAAGCATTTGAGAGAACTGCTGAAGAGACAAGCGTTTGAGAGAACTGCTGAAGAGACAAGTGTTTAATAGAACTGCTGAAGGGACAAGCATTTGAGAGAACTGCTGAAGAGACAAGCATTTGAGAGAACTGCTGAAAAAACAAGCATTTGAGAGAACTGCTGAAGGTACAAGCGTTTGAGAGAACTGCTGAAGAGACAAGCATTTGAGAGAACTGCTGAAGAGACAAGCATTTGAGAGAACTGCTGAAGAGACAAGCGTTTTGGGAGAACTGCTGAAGGTACAAGCGTTTGAGAGAACTGCTGAAGAGATAAGCATTTGACAGAACTGCTGAAGAGATAAGCATTTGAGAGAACTGCTAAAGAGACAAGCGTTTTGAGAGAACTGCTGAAGAGACAAGCATTTGAGAGAACTGCTGAAGGTACAAGCGTTTGAGAAAACTGCTGAAGGTACAAACGTTTGTGAGAATTGCTGAAGAGACAAGCGTTTGAGAGAACTGCTGAAGAGACAGCATTTGAGAGAACTGCTGATGAGACAAGCGTTTGAGAGAGAACTGCTGAAGAGACAAGCATTTGAGAGAACTGCTGAAGAGACAAGCGTTTGAGAGAACTGCTGAAGAGACAAGTGTTTAATAGAACTGCTGAAGGGACAAGCATTTGAGAGAACTGCTGAAGAGACAAGCATTTGAGAGAACTGCTGAAAAAACAAGCATTTGAGAGAACTGCTGAAGGTACAAGCGTTTGAGAGAACTGCTGAAGAGACAAGCATTTGAGAGAACTGCTGAAGAGACAAGCATTTGAGAGAACTGCTGAAGAGACAAGCGTTTTGAGAGAACTGCTGAAAAGACAAGCATTTGAGAGAACTGCTGAAGAGACAAGCATTTGAGAGAACTGCTGAAGAGACAAGCATTTAAGATAACTGCTGAAGAGACAAGCATTTGAGAGAACTGCTGAAGGTACAAAGGTTTGAGAGAACTGCTGAAGGTACAAACATTTGAGAGAACTGCTGAAGAGACGAGTGTTTGAGAGAACTGCTGAAGAGACAAGCATTTGAGAGAACTGCTGAAGAGACAAGCGTTTGAGAGAACTGCTGAAGAGAAAAGCATTAGAGAGAACTGCTGAAGAGACAAGCATTAGAGAGAACTGCTGAAGAGACAAGCATTCGAGAGAACTGCTGAAGAGACAAGCATTTGAGAGAACTGCTGAAGAGACAAGCATTTGGGAGAACTGCTATTAAGACTTTATTTTTTGATTAATTAAACCTCAGTTAAAAAGATAACTTTGAAGGCACCAACTGTGTGAATAGTTGCTCTTTATTGATACCTAATCTTGTATTCAGATTCCATTAAAAATCTTGTTCATTAAATGATAGTTTACATACAGCATTCTCCTTTAATCAAGAGTTCATTAAGTTCCTTCATCCTGGTTGTGGCAATCTCACTGATTAGTTCTGCCATGACAGGATGGAGTATTTCAATGGAGAGCAATCTAGCAGCACAAACTGGATGTTCAGGATTGCCTCTTGTGTTTGTACATTGTTGACAATTTCAGTGTATCACATAAACTCATAAATAACATATACCAGAGCAACAGATAAGTTAGTACTGTATACCTTCATCATTATAATTTCAAATGGGTAACATCCCTCAAAATGAACCAGGTAATATAAAGCTCCTGATATTTAGTTCTTCTATTTTGTACAATACACTTGGTAATCAACCCATTCAAAGTCTGTGTAAGCAAGGCAGTAATGCAGTTAAAAGTGTTTGCTGCTAAACACTAGATGTTGTAGGTTTGATCCCCAGTGAGGCAGTAATGCAGTTTATAGTGTTTGCTGCTAACACTACATGTTGTAGGTTTGATCCCCAGTGAGGCAGTAATGCAGTTTATAGTGTTCGCCGCTAACACTTAAGGTTGTAGGTTTGATTCCCAGTGAGGCAGTAATGCAGTTAATAGTGTTTGCTGCTAACACTAGAGGTTGTAGGTTTGATTCCCAGTGAGGCAGTAATGCAGTTAATAGTGTTTTTTGCTAACAATAGATGTTGTAGGTTTGATCCCCAGCGAGGTAGTAACGCAGTTTATAGTGTTTGCTGCTAACACCAGAGGTTGAAGGTTTGATCCCAAGTGAGGCAGTAATGAAGTTTATAGTGTTTGCCGCTAACACTAGAGGTTGTAGGTTTGATCCCATTTGAGGCAGTTATGCAGTTTATAGTGTTTGTTGCTAAACCTAAATGTTGTACGTTTGATCCCCAGCGAGGCAGTAATGCAGTTTATAGTGTTTGCCGCTAACACTAGAGGTTGTAGGTTTGATCCCATTTGAGGCAGTTATGCAGTTTATAGTGTTTGCTGCTAACACTAGAGGTTGCAGATTTGATCCCCTGTGAGGCAGTAATGCAATTAATAGCGTTTGCTGCTAACACTAAAGGGTGTAGGTTTGATCCCAAGTGAGACAGTAATGCAGTTTATAGTGTTTGCTGCTAACACTAAAGGTTGACGGTTTGATCCTCAGTGAGGCAGTAATGCAGTTAATAGTTTTTACTGCAAAGACTAGAGGTTGTAGGTTTGATCCCCAGTGAGGCAGTAATGCAGTTTATAGTGTTTGCCGCTAACACTAGAGGTTGTAGGTTTGATCCCCAGCAAGGCAGTAATGCAGTTTATAGCGTTTTCTGCTAACAATAGATGTTGTAGGTTTGATCCCCAGTGAGGCAGTAATGCAGTTTATAGTATTTGCTGCTAACACTAGAGGTTGCAGGTTTGATCCTCAGTGAGGCAGTTATGAAGTTTATAGTGTTTGTTGCTAACACTAAATGTTGTAGGTTTGATCCTCAGCGAGGCAGAAATGCAGTTTATAGTGTTTGCCGCTAACACTAGAGGTTGTAGGTTTGATCCCCATTGAGGCAGTTATGCAGTTTATAGTGTTTGCTGCTAACACTAGAGGTTGTAGGTTTGATCCTCAGTGAGGCAGTAATGCAGTTTATAGTGTTTGCTGCTAACACTAGATGTTGTAGGTTTGATCCCCAGCGAGACAGTTTTGTAGTTTATAGTGTTTGCTGCTAACACTAGAGGTTGTAGGTTTGATCCCCACCAAGGCAGTAATGCAGTTTATAGTGTTTGCTGCTAACACTAGAGGTTGTCATTCATAGAGATTCCCAAATGAAAGAAGTGAAACCTACATTTTACTGTTTGTCAACCTCTGCACTATCAAAATATGATGAGAAAAGTAGGGGTCATGTCATATAAGAGATTTTTTTTTCTGTTCAGTGTGTACACTGGTGACAAAGTGAAAGTAGACTTCCGAAATCATGAATTCATACCCCAATTTCCAAGCATCATTTTTTTTTTCTAAATTCACAATTCAAACATGACAATGCTATCAAAATGTTCAAAATACATCAATAATGCCATTCAAATAAAAAAATGAGCATTAAAATAAGGAAAATGCATTTTTAAAGAAGAAGAATTGAGGATTATTTATAACCGCCATTATGCGACTACCCCACTGAAGCACTTCCTTTTTGCAATGGTGGCATTATGCCTCCTGGTCGAAGTCCAACTGCAGAGAAATTCATGGAAGGACCCGGAAATGAGTATTTATCATGACAGTGTAATTCTACTGCATGCACCGTAATATGAAAGCAAAAACACAACTGACATACCCACAGGAGCTTGGGGAGTGGATAATAACGTTTGATTGGGGTGGGGGTACTCTGGCGTATATAAAGAGACAAGGAAAAAAACAAACATTTACCCTTTCCCCGATCAAAATTAGAATTTCTAAGTCAATAGGCCATCAATTTTAACAAACCCGGTCTCGTTCTATCGCTGAATGATAAATCTTCAAGATCGATCCAGTTAGTAAAACAAAAATGATGTTTAAATGTAAATGTTTGGCATTAACAGTATATTTTTTGTCCACCAACAATTATGGCAACATAAGTAGCATGTTCAAATATTTTCGACTTTATTTTTTTCAAATTGGCCACGCCCCAGAGCGTGCCATTCTGATTGGAGTCGCTGATGCGCTTATGAGTCAATACTGAAAACGTAAGTGTCTCCATGACTTGGATCGGAAGACGTTTAAAATAAGCAAATTTTAACCAATCAGACACATCCCCTGTATTTGCTCCATACGATAATGAGGTCATATCCATTGCCATAAATGTTGAGGATAAAAAAATAGGCCGTTTTTTTGGGAACTCGGTGCGGCATCTTCTTCAAACGGCCGAGTTATGCATAAACATCTTTACCATCTTGAAGATAAATCATCCAGCTATAGAACGAGACCTGGTTTGTTAAAATTTATTTATTATCCACTCCCCAAGCTCCTGTGGACATACCACCAGTTAGTAACCTCTTCTCACACCACCTTTCTGTCTCCTTTGTTGCTGCACCCACCTTCAACTTGTTCATCCACCTTATCCAAGTTATCTAAATAGGTTACTTTTATCCTAATCAAGTTGTCAGTATTTATTATTATGTCAGAAAGCAGTTGTGAGTTGTCATAGTACCATGAAATTCTATTTTTCAGGCCAGGTTGGTTCATGTAGTTTTGAAAAAAAAACACACTTTGTGTAGCACATGAGCCTGTGATACAGCATTGGACCATGGATCAGAGAGGCAGGGGTTAGATCACCTGCCATGTGAAGCACATGAGCCTGTGGTACAGCATTCGACCATGGATTGGAGGAGCAGGGCTTAGATCACCTGCCATGTGTAGCACATGAGCCTGTGGTACAGCACTGGACCATGGATCAGAGGGACGGGGGTTAGATCACCTTCCATGTGTAGCACATGAGCCTGTGGTACAGCATTGGACCATGGATCAGAGGGACAGGGGTTAGATCTACTGGCATGTGTAGCACATTAGTCTGTGGTACAGCACTGGACCATGGATCGGAGGGACAGGGGTTAGATCACCTGCAATGTGTAGCACATGAGCCTGTGGTACAGCACTGGACCATGGATCGAAGGGACAGCGGTTAGATCACCTGCAATGTGTAGTACATGAGCCTGTGGTACAACATTGGACTATGGATCTGAGGGACAGAGGTTAGATCACCTGCCATGTGTAGCACATGAGCCTGTGGTACAGCACTGGACCATGGATCGGAGGGACAGGGGTTAGATCACCTGCCATGTGTAGCAAATGAGCATGTGGTACAACATTGGACTATGGATCGGAGGGACAGGGGTTAGATCACCTGCCATGTGTAGCACATGAGCCTGTGGTACAGCACTGGACCATGGATCGGAGGGACAGGGGTTAGATCAACTGCCATGTGTAGCACATGAGCCTGTGGTACAGCATTGGACCATGGATCGAAGGGACAGTGGTTAGATCACCTGCCATGTGTAGCACATGAGCCTGTGGTACAGCATTGGACCATGGATCGGAGGGACAGGGGTTAGATCACCTGCCATATGTAGCACATGAGCCTGTGGTACAGCATTGGACCATGGATCGGAGGGACAGGGTTTAGATCACCTGCCATGTGTAGCACATGAGCCTGTGGTACAACATTGGACCATGGATCGGAGGGACAGGGGTTAGATCACCTGGCATGTGTAGCACATGAGCCTGTGGTACAGCATTGGACCATGGATCAGAGGGACAGGGGTTAGATCACCTGCCATGTGTAGCACATGAGCCTGTGGTACAGCATTGGACCATGGATCGGAGGGACAGGGTTTAGATCACCTGCCATGTGTAGCACATGAGCCTGTGGTACATCATTGGACCATGGATCGGAGGGACAGGGGTTAGATCACCTGCCATGTGTAGCACATGAGCCTGTGGTACAGCATTGGACCATGGATCAGAGGGACAGGGGTTAGATCACCTGCCATGTGTAGCACATGAGCCTGTGGTACAGCATTGGACCATGGATCGGAGGGACAGGGTTAAGATCACCTGCCATGTGTAGCACATGAGCCTGTGGTACAACATTGGACCATGGATCGAATGGACAGCGGTTGGATCACCTGCCATGTGTAGCACATGAGCCTGTGGTACAGCATTGGACCATGGATCGGAGGGACAGGGGTTAGATCACCTGGCATGTGTAGCACATGAGCCTGTGGTACAGCATTGGACCATGGATCGGAGGAGCAGGGGTTAGATCATCTGGCATGTGTAGCACATGAGCCTGTTGTACAGCACTGGACCATGGATCGGAGGGACAGGGGTTAGATCACCTGGCATGTGTAGCACATGAGCCTGTGGTACAGCATTGGACCATGGATCGGAGGGGCAGGGGTTAGATCACCTGGCATGTGTAGCACATGAGCCTGTGGTACAGCATTGGACCATGGATCAGAGAAGCAGGGGTTAGATCACCTGGCATGTGTAGCACATGAGCCTGTGGTACAGCATTGGACCATGGATCAGAGGGACAGGGGTTAGATCACCTGGCATGTGTAGCACATGAGCCTGTGGTACAGCATTGGACCATGGATCGGAGGAGCAGGGGTTAGATCGCCTGGCATGTGTAGCACATGAGCCTGTGGTACAGCATTGGACCATGGATCGGAGGGACAGGGGTTAGATCACCTGCCATGTGTAGCACATGAGCCTGTGGTACAGCATTGGACCATGGATCGGAGGAGCAGGGGTTAGATCACCTGGCATGTGTAGCACATGAGCCTGTGGTACAGCATTGGACCATGGATCGGAGGGACAGGGGTAAGATCACCTGCCATGTGTAGCACATGAGCCTGTGGTACAGCATTAGACCATTGACTGGAGGGACAGGGGTTAGATCACCTGCCATGTGTAGCACATGAGCCTGTGGTACAGCATTGGACCATGGATCGGAGGAGCAGGGGTTAGATCACCTGGCATGTGTAGCACATGAGCCTGTGGTACAGCAGTGGACCATGGATTGGAGGGACAGTGGTTAGATCACCTGCCATGTGTAGCACATGAGCCTGTGGTACAGCATTGGACCATGGATAGGAGGAACAGGGGTTAGATCATCTGCCATGTGTAGCACATGAGCCTGTGGTACAGCATTGGACCATGGATCGAATGGACATGGGTTGGATCACCTGCCATGTGTAGCACATGAGCCTGTGGTACAGCATTGGACCATGGATCGGAGGGGCAGGGGTTAGATCACCTGGCATGTGTAGCACATGAGCCAGTGGTACAGCATTGGACCATGGATAAGAGGGACAGAGGTTAGATCACCAGCCATGCGTAGCACATGAGCCTGTGGTACAGCACTGGACCATGAATCGGAGGGACAGGGGTTAGATCACCTGGCATGTGTAGCACATGAGCCTATGGTACAGCATTGGACCATGGATCGGAGGGGCAGGGGTTAGATCACCTGCCATGTGTAGCACATGAGCCTGTGGTACAGCATTGGACCATGGATCGGAGGGACAGGGGTTAGATCACCTGGCATGTGTAGCACATGAGCATGTGGTACAGCATTGGACCATGGATCGGAGGAGCAGGGGTTAGATCACCTGGCATGTGTAGCACATGAGCCTGTGGTACAGCATTGGACCATGGATCGGAGGGACAGGGGTTAGATCACCTGGCATGTGTAGCACATGAGCCTGTGGTACAGCATTGGACCATGGATCGGAGGAGCAGGGGTTAGATCACCTGGCATGTGTAACACATGAGCCTGTGGTACAGCATTGGACCATGGATCGGAGGGGCAGGGGTTAGATCACCTGGCATGTGTAGCACATGAGCCTGTGGTACAGCATTGGACCATGGATCGGAGGAGCAGGGGTTAGATCACCTGGCATGTGTAGCACATGAGCCTGTGGTACAGCATTGGACCATGGATCGGAGGGGCAGGGGTTAGATCACCTGCCATGTGTAGCACATGAGCCTGTGGTACAGCATTGGACCATGGATCAGAGGAGCAGGGGTTAGGTCACCTGCCATGTGTAGCACATGAGCCTGTGGTACAGCATCGGACCATGGATCGGAGGGACAGGGGTTAGATCACCTGCCATGTGTAGCACATGAGCCTGTGGTACAGCATTGGACCATGGATCGGAGCGACAGGGGTTAGATCACCTGCCATGTGTAGCACATGAGCCTGTGGTACAGCACTGGACCATGGATTGGAGGGACAGGGGTTAGATCACCTGCCATGTGTAGCACATGAGCCTGTGGTACAGCATTGGACCATGGATCGGAGGGAAAGGGGTTAGATCACCTGCCATGTGTAGCACATGAGCCTGTGGTACAGCATTGGACCATGGATCGGAGGGACAGGGGTTAGATCACCTGCAATGTGTAGCACATGAGCCTGTGGTACAGCATCGGACTATGGATCGGAGGGACAGGGGTTAGATCACCTGCCATGTGTAGCACATGAGCCTGTGGTACAGCACTGGACCATGAATCGGAGGGACAGGGGTTAGATCACCTGCCACGTGTAGCACATGAGCCTGTGGTACAGCATTGGACCATGGATCAGAGGGGCAGGGGTTAGATCACCTGGCATGTGTAGCACATGAGCCTGTGGTACAGCATTGGACCATGGATCGGAGGGACAGGGGTTAGATCATCTGGCATGTGTAGCACATGAGCATGTGGTACAGCATTGGACCATGGATTGGAGGGACAGGGGTTAGATCACCTGATTTGTATTAAAATTAGATTACTTTTTAGCTGACAATTTTGTAAGTTAGATTTTTATTTGCTTTGATTTTTCATCAGTCTCAATCAAATTGGACTTCAAATAGTTCAGCACGCTATCCCTCCAACAGCTTTTGTTGAAATGAATATTTATCATTGAAAAGCAAAAGTATATGTTTATCAATAAAAATAAATGCATTTACACAATAAACATATGTTAAGGCTAGTTGTCAAAACCGGGTCCTGTTAGCTTAGCAGCTAACTTATAATCCAGGAGTTGAGTGTTTGAATCTCCACCCGGCCATACTGTCCATGATTACTGCTATTCAACATTGCCTCTCATTTCACGCAGCTGATTAAAGCTGGAAAATTATCAGTTACTTCTGGATATGGGTGTACTGGGTATATAACTGTCCAAAATCCCGAGAAAGACGTTAACTGGTTGCTGGTTAGCCCTCAATAGCATGAAAATGATGCTAACAATTCAAATCAAAAACTGGTTTTCCAAAGGAAATGTCAAACTTAAACTGAAACTTTCAAGAAAATTATGATACAATCTGGTTTGAAGTCAAGCATATAATTCTAAATATAAAAATATAGTAAACATGTACAGCATAGTATATAGTATATAAATACTTTGAAATTTTATAATTACCTCCTGTCTTAGTTCGCGTTTTAAGTAGTCTTTCTTCACCATTCTGAGAAAAACGCCAACTTCCTTTCAGACATGTCGGATCTGCCACGACTTAGATTTGTACTGAAATGAATTGGAAGTGTGTCATTAAAAAAACTTACCAACCACATTATTTTACATTACACCATATTTAATAATAACCCTATGTATTTCCTTCTGTTGATAAACTGTCTGGCTGATAAACATAGGTTTATCACATCAATGCAAGTTTATCAGGAACACGACATCAATATGTGTAATTATACATTTTCATCTGCACGGAATCTCTACAAGCTATAACAAAAGTTTGATGCTGATTTTCAATTTTACAAAGAAAGACAAATTAGAAATATCGACATGATAAAGAGAATACCCATGTTAGTATCTAACTTTTCATAGAATAGAATGAATGAATGAATGAATAGGTTATTCAACGCCAAGGCCTAAATTAAAATATTTTTTGTTTCCCCTCCCACTACCGACCCAAAAAAAATCGGCCCGACCCAAAATATTTTATTGCCGAAACCGAAATTATATTTTTTTTATTTAGTATAGTACGAACTGGGACGAAAACGCTTTGTTTCGAATCCGCTTGAGTACGAAACTGATCATTTGTGTAAAATAACATTTCCTCAAATAAAATTTATAGTGTTTCTATTTAAAGTCTTTAAAAAAATAGTGCCCAATCGAACATACGGGCCATGCGTGATCAAGAGAGGTCATCGCCCAGTTGCATTATGTAATGTGCTAGAATTTTCCATGATTTGCACGGGAATCTAAAAATAAATCGGGATCAGAAAGCAGTCTATTTTTGTGTAATTGGAAATGTGCATCCCGCGTGACTTTTGACAGGAGTAATAAAACCATGTTTACACGCGAGCTGACTTTCAGCACACTTTTAAAGTTGTGTTTTCACAGCTAACACAAATTCATGGGTATATAACGTCTCACACCACTATTACATTTCACATAGGGCTCCATTGTAACATTTATGTCTAAAACAGAGTGAAAAATTAAATTCAGCAGCATGTGTCTGGGCTCAAATTCTTCACTGGTTCAAGATATGCAATTATAAAGGAAAAAAAGTATACCTTGACCAGGTTTTTTTTTTTTAAATTCGTTGCTTTTGTGAGACCTATCAATTTCCAGAGTAATAATATGTCAACTATTTGCCGTAGATAAGGTTCGAACCAACAATTCTGAAATGACACATAATTGTCCAGAAAGCTGGTATCAGCATCAAATTTTCAGTGGTGATTTCTAAAATACTGACCATTTAACTCATGCTAGCAAAAAGCAAACCATTGCAGTACAAAGCTCTGAAAAAAGAAAAAAAAGAGAACTAAAGTTTTTTTTCTACCTCCTTCATCTGTAGGTCCTGAGTACTCAAGGGAGATAATAGTGGTGTGAGTCCATCACGGTGTCGTACTGACCGAACAGGGGCCAATAAATCACTTGGTATCGGTAAGATTTGTAAATCTTTTTGCCAATTAAGAAAGATCAAATAAAAATCCCGCTGTGTTTGAAAGACTGAACTTTTTTTTTCAATCGGGTATTTAATTAGAAACATATGCGCATACTCGCAAATAGATTTATACATTGTAAGATTGATAAATTATCACTTTACAAGCAAACTGATTGTATTATCAAAACAAATAAAATACTTACCGTATTAAAATGAAGTTTTCTCGCTAGTAACGTAATTGGTGGGATAATTTTTCATAAAGATTCATATTATTTCCATAGCATACACATAAAAAACAACCATAATGCATGTATTAAATCCTGCATATGTTTTATATACAACGTCTACAAGAGTGCTATAAAATTACCCTAAATTTGGAACTCTCTGTTAAGTTTTAAATGTCACATTTCAGTTACGTCAGCATGTACAAATAAAACACGAAAAAAGTTGAAAAGAAATAGGTCATACATGTCAAATGATGAAACAGACATTGAAATGAGCATCAGATTTATTTATAAGCAGCTTTGTTTCCACTGTCTACGGAATTTTACTGTCACATGATGTCACCAATAAACACTAGAATAAGATTTGTGTTTTTTTTTTATCATATAGATCTAGTTTGCATATATATACATTTAAATTTTATTTCATTAAAAAATAAAACAAATATGTAGATATAGATCTAGTTTTTTTTGCTGTACATGTTTCTTTTTTTTATTTCTGGAAATGATATAAACCAAAAAAGTAAATTTTATACATAAATTTTTACTTCTTCTTATTTCATTTAATATTTGCCTTACCATTTTAAACTTTACACTGTGACAAAGAGAATTAATTTCTCTAGAATGTTTCCATATACACAAAGAGCATAAAATGAAGTCTTAATATTGGAAACATGTGTTAAAGGTGTAACCCCACCATTGATTTTTGTTCTTTATTCTATAGTAAATAATAAAAGTTTGAAGGCTTGTCATTCATAGAGGGTCCCAAATGAAAGAAGTGAAACCTACATTTTACTGTTTGTCAACCTCTGCACTATCAAAATATGATGAGAAAAGTAGGGGTCATGTGTCATATAAGAGATTTTTTTTCTGCTCAGTGTGTACACTGGTGACAAAGTGAAAGTAGACTTCCGAAATCATGAATTCATACCCCAATTTCCAGACAGACAAATTATGAGACACACTGCTGTATTTCGATCATTTTAGTGGCTGTTGCCGGGCGGGGATTCAAATTCACGACCCCTTGATTGATAGTCAAACACGTAAATGCCTGAGCTAATTGGGCCCGGAACAACCGAAGAAAAATATAAAAGTTTAAATTAATCTTGCTATTCCTTCTATATTTATCAACTGGTTATGGTAAAACTTGTTAACAAATACAAGTATGAAATTCTGTTGTGCATACTGTCATCACTAGTAGCACTACTTACATTTGTCCAAACTAACGTCAACAACGTTAAAGACACAGTTGGGGCAATTGTGTCAATTAACAATTTACTCTTTTTTTTTCTCTACAAATTATCAAGCTAAAAATATATTTAAACAAATTATTAAAGTTCATCTCGGAATTTGCTTGTGTGTGAAGTTGTATTGAGGGAAATGGTTGTGGTGAGAGCTTGTGATATTCCTCTATGTATGCTGCACAACTGGGATTTTGTAGTAAAGTTAATAAAGAGTAATTATCAGCCTAATTCCAACTGACATAATTAACTTATTATTTTTTAAGGTTTTGTATTATTACTATCATTTTTGAGTAATAACGTATATTCCCTAATTAACGCCCCCGGGGGCGTTACATTTTACAAGGTGGGGGCGTTTATAAAAGATAAAAAAAAGCAAATTTAACAACAGTTAAAAATACAATAAAACCAATAAAGCCATGGAAAAAACCTTAAATCCTGTTTAAATCCCCGAAAAAGTGGTTCAGAATTATTTGAGAGTGAATGAAATAATCGACATAAGATGAAAAAAAGCTGAAAATCTGTATGAAATTACTAGTCTGCGTACTGGAATATCCGAATTTATGGTCAGTGTACTCTTCACTTTAAATCACTTGGACGCTTGCTCTTATCAACGTGGAACAATGAGCTTTCAGCGTACACAGACTTACCGCATTTTCCGACGTTTTGTAATGTTTTAATCGGCAGACGGTATTTTTACTAGTATAAAACAGCAAATATGGGGAAGTATTTGTTTAACCAAAAGTGGTTAAGTGGTCACCCAAGAAATATACAATGGGTTAAAGAGTTCAAAGGTAATAAACACTTCGCTTATTGTTGTCTGTGTAACAAAATAATCGATCAGGGAAAGATGGGGGAATACGCAATCCAATCGCATATACGTTTTATTTTTTAATTTTCCAGAAAAATAGGTTGGGGGCATTTATTAAAAAGGGGGGGGGGGGGGGTATGTATTTGTTTATTCCAGAAATAAAACTAATATTTGCCATAATTACAACTTTGTCAGTGTTCCATAAAATACATAAATTTGTGGTGAATGAAGTATTACCTTTCATCTTTCATGAAGGTCTTCCTCATGTACTACAGCATCAGGCACACATTGCAGATGACATCATCTACCTATATTATAAATATGTGTATACACTTACAATGCATAGTTGATAAACATATATAATTGTGCATATATTCATGGCATATATTTAGGGAAACAAAAAACAAAAAAGCCATTCATGACAATGACCTAGATCTGTAGAATATAGTTGGTCAACACTGGATACTGCTTAATGACGTGACAATATTCACGAAGGTGCTAACAACTTGATCAATGCTTTTAAGGAAGTATATCAGTATATAACATTTTATATTATACTTGTATAAATGATGCTTCTATTTGCAAGTTTTTCTTGTTTTTCAAGATACTATTTGAAGGTGTTAATATGGCTGACTATTTGCAGCATTTTTGAAGTAGGAAGCCATTATTATATTGCCTTGCAAATCAAGGAAGCTGAAATAAACATGTAGAAGATAACATTTGTTTACGGGTAATCCATATTTATTCGAATTTCTCTATCATGTGCCCATAAATGATTTTAAAAACAATTGGGTGCCTTTGACTAGAGCACAGTGGACATATTTTTCATAAGGAATTATAGCACAAATCAAAAAGGGTTAAGCAGGGAGGTAATGTAATGGGTGTTGGGCAAATACTCAAGCTTATGGGTTCCATCCCCATCTTCACATTTCGGGGGAAAAACTCTCTGTACCAGCTCTACCAATGCAGCAGATTCAAGAGCTTTTCAGATAAGCTTCATTTGTAATTAAGCTATGTAAGTTTTAACTAAAGGGTTTACTTTAAAATGACTGGTATCCTGTAAATGCTGAGCGCCAAGCGAGGAAGCTTTCAGGAGCATTCTTTGGCATGTTCAACCTGGCCAGATATAAAACAAAGATCCACACTGTTGTGCAGTCACTACCACTAGACCCAGACTGCAGTGTTAGATATTTTAGTGGAGGACCAAGACACATACAATTAAGTAATTTTAACAACCATTTGTTTTGTGCGTGTAAAAGGGGACACTTTCTCACTAAGTGTTTTAAACTTAAAATATTTTTACATCAACTGTGAAATGAGACTAACAGTAGGTGAATAATAGAAAGAAAAAAGAAATTGTTCATAAAAAAAACAACATATAACATCGTTTGGCATGTTACTGCAACAAAACTTCGTGTTTGGAAGGCCGAGAAGTCGACATCTCTGTAAAATACGGTGTTTTTCAGCATTGATGAATTACAATTGGCATGTTATGAGAAGAAAAAAGTATAATTTTGTTAATAATCAATTAAAAATACCACAAATGATTTGAAAGAAATGCTTTCCTGTCAAATAATTTTGCAGACAAATGTTTTTTGTTTATTTCCTGTTGTTGTTTTTGCCTGGTTGGTGACAAAACAGAGGTACTCCATAAAGACTTGGCTGAAATTTTATCTCCGATTAGAGATAACATCAAAAGTGCAATAAAGAGCTACTTATACACTTTTTGTCGACAAACACATGCTAGATTTTATTCAAATATTTCATTAAATTAAATAGAACTAAAGCTATCACTGAAGGTGATGAATACCCCCGAACGCCACCATGACAGAAAATGGTTTACCATTGTATGAAGTTTTATTAAATTATATCCAATAGTTTTAAAGTTATGATCCAGACAAAAAAAAAACTTAATAAAAGAGAATGTTATGGATTGAGTTTTTTGTATTGTTAATTTTTTTATGGTTTTGTTAAAATTAAAAACGGTCTTTTTAATTATTGTGCAGTGTACAAGCTTTCACTGCAATCAATAAATGTTATACTTTTTCGAGTTATGTTGAGGGACAACAATTTTATGGACAAAAGTTTGAAAAGAAACAGTTTGACAAGAAACAATTTTTTTATCAAAGGGCAATAACTCTGTAATTAGCAAGAATAGAGTTATGTTTCTTGTACACTGCACTTCCTCTCATTATATTCTACCATTGTATGAAGTTTGATGAAATTCCATCCCGTACTTTAAAAGTAATGCTCCAGACAAGGGAAATATATCAAAGGGCAATAACTCTGTAATTAGCAAGAATAGAGTTATGTTTCTTGTACACTGCACTTCCTCTCATTATATTCTACCATTGTATGAAGTTTGATGAAATTCCATCCAGTACTTTAAAAGTAATGCTCCGGACAAGGGAAATATATCAAAGGGCAATAACTCTGTAATTAGCAAGAATAGAGTTATGTTTCCTATACACTGCACTTCCTCTCATTGTATTCTACCATTGTATGAAGCTTGATGAAATTCCATCCGGTACTTTTCAAGTTATGCTCCGGACAAGAAAAAATATCAAAGGGCAATAACACTGTAATTAGCAATAATAGAGTTATGTTTCTTGTACACTGCACTTCCTCTCATTATATTCTACCATTGTATGAAGTTTGATGAAATTCCATCCAGTACTTTTCAAGTGATGCTCCGGACAAGGAAAATTGCAACGGATAGACCGACCGACAGACCGACCACAGGGTGACTCCAATATACCCCCTCAAAACTTCGTTTGTCGGGGGTATATCTAGTTTTACCAAACATAAAATTGGATACCGCCTTTATTTCAGTAGTATACACCCGATCCCCCACTGCATATGGCAGTTGACAATTATCAGCTGATGAAACAAAATCCATGTCGATATTCAGATATTTCAGGGGCTTAAATTTTAATGGCAGGTCTGGGACCTTCAAGCAAATATTTTGCAAAGTTTGCAAGAAATTTTGCAGAAATAGATTTACTGCTTGTTCTAGTTGGAAGGCCAGTGATTAATTATGTAAAATAACAAAATTAATTTTAGCTCAAGTAAAATAAGAGCTTGAGTCGCCACAGCAAAAAACAAATGTCCTGGATCTTGAACTTGCACTATTTTTATCCCCTGTTCTTTATTTAAATATAAATTATGACTTATGACAAGGATTTATGAAGATTATATACCCAATAGTCTTAAAACAATATCTTAATGATGGGTGTTCCATTTAAACATGTATAGTCCTAAGAAAGGTAATTTTATATTAGATTTGATCTGATACTGAGTGTAAATTTTATGTCATCGTGTGGGAACAGACAATCAGTTTACCTAACCACTCTTTCTTAGGATTCTGGAAGGTTAGCCAGTATTCCGAGTATGACCATCTCAGCAAGTAACTGATGACTTCCCTAATTGAATCAGCAACATGGGACAAATAACAATGAGATGAATGACTTATATCAATCATCACAGCCACTGAGTTTTGACCCCTGGACTGATAGTCAGACGAGCTACCAACTGAGCTAACAGTACCAATCTTTTAAATTAGACCTATGACCTTAAATGTTCATTGTGTTTTATGAGGTCACATCTATCATTACTAGTAATCCCTCCACTTATTAGGTTTTATTTGATAGCACCATCCATGACTAAATCCAACAAGCCAAACTGCAACAAAGTAGTGATCTAAATAAATAACACAGTCAAACCAGTGCAACTGGTCACCTCTATTAAGCAGCCAATTGTCTTAAGCATATAAAATTGCTATTTCTAATTTCTATGATTTCAGAGCAAATTAATTAAGCAACAGCCTGTTTTAAAAGGCCACTTCAGTACCTTCCCTTGACTGGCTGCTTTAGACAGGTTATCTCCCTGAAAGTCACATGTGAGTTGTGAATGTTGTCTATCTCCATGAAAGTCACATGTGAGTTGTGAATGCTGCCTGTGAACTTCCATGTTATCTCCATGAAAGTCACATGTGAGTTGTGAATGCTGCCTGGGAACTTCCATGTTATCTCCTGAAAGTCACATGTGAGTCGTGAATGATGTCTATCTCCATGAAAGTCACATGTGAGTTGTGAATGCTGCCTGGGAACTTCCATGTTATCTCCTGAAAGTCACATGTGAGTTGTGAATGCTGCCTGGGAACTTCCATGTTATCTCCTTGAAAGTCACATGTGAGTTGTGAATGATGTTATCTCCTGAAAGTCACATGTGAGTTGTGAATGATGTCTATCTCCATGAAAGTCACATGTGAGTTGTGAATGCTGCCTGGGAACTTCCATGTTATCTCCATGAAAGTCACATGTGAGTTGTGAATGATGCCTGGGAATTTCCATGTTATCTCCCTGAAAGTCACATGTGAGTTGTGAATGATGTCTATCTCCATGAAAGTCACATGTGAGTTGTGAATGCTGCCTGGGAACTTCCATGTTATCTCCATGAAAGTCACATGTGAGTTGTGAATGATGCCTGGGAACTTCCATGTTATCTCCTTGAAAGTCACATGTGAGTTGTGAATGATGTTATCTCCTGAAAGTCACATGTGAGTTGTGAATGATGTCTATCTCCATGAAAGTCACATGTGAGTTGTGAATGCTGCCTGGGAACTTCCATGTTATCTCCTTGAAAGTCACATGTGAGTTGTGAATGATGCCTGGGAATTTCCATGTTATCTCTCTGAAAGTCACATGTGAGTTGTGAATGATGCCTGGGAACTTCCATGTTATCTCCCTGAAAGTCACATGTGAGTTGTGAATGATGCCTGGGAATTTCCATGTTATCTCCCTGAAAGTCACATGTGAGTTGTGAATGCTGCCTGGGAACTTCCATGTTATCTCCGTGAAAGTCACATGTGAGTTGTGAATGCTGTCTATCTCCATGAAAGTCACATGTGAGTTGTGAATGCTGCCTGGGAACTTCCATGTTATCTCCCTGAAAGTCACATGTGAGTTGTGAATGCTGCCTGGGAACTTCCATGTTATCTCCCTGAAAGTCACATGTGAGTTGTGAATGATGTCTATCTCCATGAAAGTCACATGTGAGTTGTGAATGCTGCCTGGGAACTTCCATGTTATCTCCCTGAAAGTCACATGTGAGTTGTGAATGCTGCCTGGGAACTTCCATGTTATCTCCCTGAAAGTCACATGTGAGTTGTGAATGCTGCCTGGGAACTTCCATGTTATCTCCATGAAAGTCACATGTGAGTTGTGAATGCTGCCTGGGAACTTCCATGTTATCTCCTTGAAAGTCACATGTGAGTTGTGAATGCTGCCTGGGAACTTCCATGTTATCTCCATGAAAGTCACATGTGAGTTGTGAATGCTGCCTGGGAACTTCCATGTTATCTCCATGAAAGTCACATGTGAGTTGTGAATGCTGCCTGGGAACTTCCATGTTATCTCCTTGAAAGTCTGTGAATGCTGCCTGGGAACTTCCATGTTATCCCCCTGAAAGTCACATGTGAGTTGTGAATGCTGCCTGGGAACTTCCATGTTATCCCCCTGAAAGTCACATGTGAGTTGTGAATGCTGCCTGGGAACTTCCATGTTATCTCCATGAAAGTCACATGTGAGTTGTGAATGCTGCCTGGGAACTTCCATGTTATCTCCATGAAAGTCACATGTGAGTTGTGAATGCTGCCTGGGAACTTCCATGTTATCTCCATGAAAGTCACATGCGAGTTGTGAATGCTGCCTGGGAACTTCCATGTTATCTCCCTGAAAGTCACATGTGAGTTGTGAATGCTGCCTGGGAATTTCCATGTTATCCCCCTGAAAGTCACATGTGAGTTGTGAATGCTGCCTGGGAATTTCCATGTTATCTCCTTGAAAGTCACATGTGAGTTGTGAATGATGCCGGGGAATTTAGTTTATTAATTTATCATATAATATTAATTTTGGCTCCAGTAAACAATTGAATCACTATTGAGTCTGTTTTGACTGTAGGTTAAACTATTATCTACTTTGCAACAATTGTGAAACAAGTTCTTAACAATGGAGCAGTAGTACAGTAGATGGTGTTGGCAGCTCATGCTCAATGTTGAATGTTTGAATCTCAGCTTGACTCAATGATTTGTATAAACTAAACATAATCTTACAGCAGAGATAAGTAAATCAAGGTGTTCAAGGATAGAACTATTACTAAGCATATGTGGATAATATGTCTTGCTAAAGGACATCACTCTTGACTGTGGCAGGGTGTTTTGTATTACCAGTACTAGGTAAGGTCTGGGGTTCATTTAAACATTTAAAACCGAGGTCGTGTTCTAAATATTACATGTTTATCGATAACATTTATGTGAACAATAAAAATGATATAAGATCATAATATAAGATTATTCAAACATAATTTGAGAAATTGTGTCCAATCATTTCATAAAAGTATTATAGAACATATATATACCCCACTCCCCACCTATATTACTGTTTAGGCCTGATTAGCTCAGTCAGAAACACATCCTACTATCAATCCAGAGATCATGAAGTCAATTCCCCACCCTGCCACCATCTCCATAATAATTGTTATATGACATTGTGTCTCTCCTGGAACATCTTGAGAAAAAATTCTCTGTTATATATAATTATGTATAATATATATAATCTCTGTAATATATATGTATGTATAATATTATAATCTCTGTTATATATATGTATAATATATATATAATCTCTGTAATATATATATATGTGTGTCATCTCTGTAATAAATATGTATAATATATGTAATATATAATCTCTGTAAAATATATGTATGATATATGTAATATACACTCTCTGTTATATATATGTATAATATAACTATAATATATGTTATATATAATCTATGTTATATATAAATGTATAATATATGTTATATACACTCTCTGTAATATATATGTATAATATAACTATAAACTATAATATAAGTTATATATAATCTCTGTTATATATATATGTATAATATATGTAATATATAATCTCTGTAATAAATATGTATTATATGTGTAATATATAATATGTGTAATATATAATCTTTGTAAAATATTTGTATAATCTCTGTAATATATACAATATATGTAATATATAATCTCTGTTATATATATTTATTATAAGTAACTACGTTTGGGAAAAATTATAAAACTATACTCCAAATTGAATTGAAAATGGGTAATTTTTATCTTGTCAATATACTTAAACAAATAGAATCATAATCATATAATTTTCCACATTTCTATGTTTTGTTTTCACGCATGTATTGATTTTTTTTGTATTTGAAGCTGTATATGCTTAAATTGAAATAAAGTATATGTTCTGTATGTTCTATAACTAATTTATATCAAAATAGTAAGGCATATAGTGAATTCATATTCATCTTTTCATATTGTTAGATACAGTATAATATGAAATTATTCATATTTTAGTTGCGCAAACAAATAATGTTTAAATACGCAACTGAATTGGCCTTGAGACCATAGTTAACCATTGATGCATTGTCTGTTGTATAATATGTCTTTTAAACATATTATATTTATTAGCTAAATATTGATATTTATGATATAATAGAAAAATTGTTCACCAAAATTAGTTTTATAATGCATTATACCAAAGAAAATTTAAATATACTACATGGTTTATAATTATGTGAAACGAAAATTTATCTCGGTTTCAATTATCAACTTAACCCTCAAATAACGAAAAAAAGAGTGTATCCGAATGAACGAGTGCACTCAGTAGCGCACGAATAGTTATCTTAATGTGTCTAGTGTATATTGCATATACTGCACACCTGAGTGCACTCGCTCTATAACATGCATTCAAAAGTGTGTTAATTATTCAAAATTCAGCGTTTGCAAAAGGTCGAGGTTAAGTCCGTCAGCGCTCAATCTGCCCTCCGTACACATTTTGTTTACGCTATGAGTGCACTCTGTTTGCATGCATTGGGGGAACTTGAGCGCATTAGGGTCTGTAACTACATTGTAGATATCAATAAAGCCAAATATCAAGTTTCATCAAAAATGGTCCATCAATAAAGATTTTAAAGGTCGGAAACTGTCAGCCAATCAGAGTCCAGATCACCTAATTAATATGCACCAATTCCATCCATTGTCAAACTTGACCTGAGTCTTGTTGATATATAAATTATCGTCAAAATCGGTCCATAAATAAAGACTTTAGAGATTGGAACTATCAGCCAATCAGAACTCAGAACACCTAATTAATATGCAGGGATTTTGACCTTGAGCTGTAGTTTATCACCATACATCTTTCTACCAAATATGAATCAAATTCATCCAATCCATCAAGAGATATTGAGCAGAAACCAATTACTTGACATTTGTAAAGTCCAAAACGGGGCATAACTCCATCAAAAATCATCAGACTGGAACAAAATACAAGACTGACCTGTATTACCTGAATGTGAAGTCAAACACCAAATTTGGTTTAAATCTGTTCATTAAAACTAAAGATATAAGTCATAAACAATTTTCCTATGTCAATACTGACTGCTGTGATACTTTATGCCCCCAATTGAAAATGGCGGGGCATAATAATCTCTGTTATATATATGTATAAAATATGTAATCTCTGTAATATATATGTATAAATATGTAATATGTGATTTCTGAAATATATATGTATAATATATGTCATATATAATCTCTGTAATATATTATGTATAATATATGTGACATATAATCTCTGTAATATACATGTTTGATATATGTAATATATAATCTCTGTAATATATATGTTTAATATATGTAATATATAATCTCTGTAATATATATGTTTGATATATGTAATATATAATCTCTGTAATATATATGTTTGATATATGTAATATATAATTTCTGATATATATATGTTTGATATATGTAATATATAATCTCTGTAATATATATGTTTAATATATGTAATATATAATCTCTGTAATATATATGTTTAATATATGTAATATATAAACACTGTAATATATATGTATAATATATGTCACATATAATCTCTGTAATATATATGTATAATATATGTAATATATAATCTCAGTAATATATATGTATAGTACATGAAATATATAAACTCTGTAGTATATATGTATAATAAATGTAATATATATGTATAATATTTGTAATATATAATCTCTGTTATATGTATGTATAGTACATGAAATATATGAACTCTGTAGTATAATAAATGTAATATTTATGTATAATATTTGTAATATGTAATCTCTGTAATATATATGTATAATATATGTAATATATAATCTCTGTAATATATATGTACAGTACATGAAATATATAAACTCTGTAGTATATATGTATAATATTTGTAAGATATAAACACTGTTATATATATATATGTATAATATATGTAATATATAAACTCTGTAATATATATATGTATGTATAATATATGTCATTTATATGTATAGTACATGAAATATATAAACACTGTAATAAATATTTATAATATATGTAATATATTAACTCTGTGAGCATACAGGAATCTCTTGCGGATGAAGATAAGAATAGTATATCAAGAAGTTTCACCATTTTTTTAACGAAAATTAAACTAAGGTTCCAATCAAAAGTTGGTTATCTCATTATATCATTTATATATTCATACTTTATTCTTTTTTCTTTCACATGACTAGGATATTTTATTTCATTTACTGCCTTCTGAGAATGCTAAGCACGACGTCAATACTAACAGATATAAAATAGAAGATCAAAAAATGAAATTTTTCATAAGTAAAGAAAAGATTCAACAAGGAAAAGGTAAAAACACATTTGAAAGTAAAAGAAAAAAGTTATGTGTGCTATTTAGATAAATTATAATGTTAACTTGTCATGAAACCTGCTGCTTATAGTATCCTTACTTTTTAGATGTTCTCTGTAGAATTTTTTTGTCTTTTTAATATGAGGTTTCTCGCCTTTTATCAACAGTATTTGTAGTTATATAACAGGAGATAGCGCACCTAATCATTGTAACTGGGCTACTGGCAGGTAACAACTACAAGATACATTTTATCTTTGCAAATCACTGACTACATCCCCAGATATTCAGAGCGGAAGATTCATAGCCTTAACCCTTAACTTCATATAGATGCCTTTGGACACCTCTAATATAGAAGACTTTTGAATTATTGAGTGAATTATGTTTATATTAACTGACAGAGTGGAAAACAGTGAAGGAAGTATTCAGATTGCTCCTTACAAGCAATCTGAACTCTTCCTGCACTGTTTTCAAAGGCCTTCTGTGATTTAAGGAATGGAACGTCTTACGTATGTACACATCCAGCCATACAGAGCTACTGGTACTGCATCATCACTTCCTTACCAGCCACAATCACATGCAAGAAAAAAGCTCTGTCCAGGACCTGAAAAAGAATATAAAAAACATGTGATTTTGTGCATTTATAGGGAGAGAGGACACTCCTGAACAGCCTTCATGTTTAAATACAGGGAGAGAAGACGCTCCTGAACAGCCTTCATGTTTAAATACAGGGAGAGAGGACACTCCTGAACAGCCTTCATGTTTAATTACAGGGAGAAAAGACACTCCTGAACAGCCTTCATGTTTAATTACAGGGAGAGAAGACACTCCTGAACAGCCTTCATGTTTAATTACAGGGAGAGAAGACACTCCTGAACAGCCTTCATGTTTAATTACAGGGAGAGAAGACACTCCTGAACAGCCTTCATGTTTAATTACAGGGAGAGAAGACACTCCTGAACAGCCTTCATGTTTAATTACAGGGAGAGAAGACACTCCTGAACAGCCTTCATGTTTAATTACAGGGAGAGAAGACACTCCTGAACAGCCTTCATGTTTAATTACAGGAGAGAAAACACTCCTGAACAGCCTTCATGTTTAATTACAGGGAGAGAAGACACTCCTGAACAGCCTTCATGTTTAATTACAGGGAGAGAAGACACTCCTGAACAGCCTTCATGTTTAATTACAGGGAGAGAAGACACTCCTGAACAGCCTTCATGTTTAATTACAGGGAGAGTAGACACTCCTGAACAGCCTTCATGTTTAATTACAGGGAGAGTAGACACTCCTGAACAGCCTTCATGTTTAATTACAGGGAGAGAAGACACTCCTGAACAGCCTTCATGTTTAATTACAGGGAGAGTAGACACTCCTGAACAGCCTTCATGTTTAATTACAGGGAGAGTAGACACTCCTGAACAGCCTTCATGTTTAATTACAGGGAGGGAAGACACTCCTGAACAGTCTTCATATTTAAAAGATTGTTATATTATTCTACATTGACCGTGAAAAAAATCTTAATCACGCACAAATTCTTTCTGGGTAGAACCAGCATATACAAATACAATGTCTTTGTGCACCACAGATAGCAGTGGCAGAGGATATTCACAGTTGATATAGAGTTTGCTGCTCATGCGAGATGTTGCATGTTCGATACCCAGCTCGACCCGATGACTCTCATAAAACAACACTCAGTATTGGTTCTGTCCAGGGTGCAGACTCAATAGCAAGTCATAAGCTCTGAGCTTTCATCACAGTCAAGCTAAAATAAATTAGTATAAACTAAACTAATAACAAGATTTCAAACTCACAGAAATGTGTAATAACATGTATTCATCCAACAGGAGAATGTTATATTTACAGTATCCACTACTAGCACCTTTCAGTGAGCTAGTACAAGGTATTTCCCAAAAGTAATAGGATGACCCTGTCATTTTTGTATTTAGGGTGTTACATGCAAACCAATAGTATCAATGGATAGATCAACACATCTTCTATTGTCATAAAACATCAAATCAACTTTCAGTCATCGTTAAGTTCATGCAAAAGGCACCATGGTAACGCGACTTTGGAAGTATGGGGGACTTAGAAATTAGACGCCATTTAAAAAAAAAATATTGCCTTGGAAAGCAGACAACTTCCTCAATATTGTGCCAAATGTTATGAAATAACAGTGGATGTAATTTCAGTTCATGTGCGAATGTCATTTAAAAATTTGGCGTTATCGATAAACATTTGAACATTGTGCGCAATTTTAAAGTAACAAGTGCGAATTTGAATAGTAAAGAAATTGGACGATGTCACACCTAGAGTGGAAATTTGGAGCGTGGTAAAATTTTGTGTTGGGTGTAATATGACCCCACAGATGGGTTTCCAATGGTGAGACAAAAGTAACTGACCATCAGCGATCTGATCGACCGAAATTTTGTGTGATTTTCCTTGGATTCAAGACAAATCTTCTTGAAATGCGCTTTTCAGTACCTCTGGGCCATGTGCCGGAGTGTACATTCTGTGGTTAGGATCTACGAGTCATCATAGTATCATAACATGTACCAGTAGCGGGTGCATTACCACAAAAATTGTGTTTTGCACAGCGGTTCATACTTCAATGTTAAATGGTGGTCTCTATATGGTTATACAGAACAGAACAGAACATATAATTTATTAAACTTAAGCATTACAGCTCATTGCCTCATCCATATATACAAAATCAATACATACGTTGAAGTATGGTGGTACATGAGTATTGTTTCATAAAGTTGCTATTTTTGTGACAGTGTTATATTGGTATTTAAAGACAATCATTAAATAAAAATTTAAAGCATAAACTCAATACAAATTTACATTACAATACAATGTTTTCTACATTAAACTATTAAACAAGTATTCCTGAGTTTGAAACCCGTAATATTCATAGGTTGTTCCATTGGTGCAAGAAGGTACCAAATGTATATAAAATAAGGAGGCACTTGGTACTTTCTTGTACCAATGGGTGTAAAAAGGTCATTTGTTTGTATAATTGAACTGCTTTAATATTACGAAGAATTAATATTTTATTTGCACAGATGCAAATATATCGTAAAACTAAAAGAACAGAAAACAAAAGTGAAAGAAAGAAGAGATATCTACAAAGGGAAATTACTCTGCAGATCTTCTTGGTTTTCAAAGCCTCATGAAGTATCTTTAAAAAAAATCACTTAACACATAAATCAAGGCTTTCTTAAAATTTAAAAATTTTCATTTCATTCAAAAACCATTTTTATGAATTATTAAGTTTATAATTTCACTTAACAGTTATTCATTTAACCAAGTACAATCTAAACTTTTTTATAAAAATAAACCCATAACATGTGATTATAAAGGAAAATGTTAAAATGATTTAAACCTATCTAATAGATTAATTTGTTAAAATCTTTGTATTATTTCAAACACATTTTTGTAGTCTCTGAACCCTTTACTCCATAGATCCGTGTTTTCCCACACCAATCAAGCCTTTGAAAACAGTGCAGGAAGAGTTCAAATTGCTCGTGACGATCAATCTGAATAATTCCTGCACTGTTTTTCCACTTTGTCAGTTAATATAAACATAAATCACCCATTGCCGATACGTGGTGAATTAATGCTTTCAATTTGGAAGAGTCCGAGAAAATGCTTACAGAGCAAAGGGTTAAAACATAAAACTTAATGTTAGATCTGCATGTTTCTGAAAATGCATTAAATGCAAACCTTTGCTACTGATTCAAAATGTTCATGACTTTTCTGTAAGGCCCGTGACCTCTGAAGGTTACGACCTATGGAAGTGTTCTTCTTCAAGAAAACATCACCATGATGGTTATCCAGCCAGTCTATCACCTATGGAGAAGAAAATATCCATCTGTATAACATTTCTGTATATTAACTGTAGTTTGAAAAGGCCATATTAAATTATATGCTTGATAATCATCCACGCGTGCCCCCTGAATTTTCATGCCATCCTGACCCTTAATTTCTTTTAAAAAATAGTATTTACTGGCTAGAATCAATACTAGATGTTTATTAGGCCAAGTCTGGAATGGAATCTGCAACACATGGCGAGCGAGCAATCAACACCCTATCCACTACACCATTTTTGCTTCTCACAAATAAAACCCGTGTCTGCATTCCCAGCCGCCAGCGTTGTATATATAGAGTGTACAGTATTCATCCAGCTGGACAGGTTATTTTTGTTTTTCAACATCAAGATTACAATCAAACCCTCATACTATCAAGATTTATTTGTATGTTCAACTTAAAAGTATTTGACTAGGACAAAAGTATTTCCTATCAATTATGATCATAATATTTTCTTACAATATTGTATACAGATGTCATAATGGCTTTGTTTTGTTTTTTAGTTACAATTATTTATTTTAGCACGATCACCAAGAAAGCTCAAAGCATATATGAACCAATTTTGAGTTACTTTCTTGGTAGAACCAGTACAGTGTGTTTGTTTTAGGGGCATCGAGCCCCAAACTTCTACCGTCTATCCACTACACTACTGCCCTGTTTATTGTTGTTCACTTTTTGTTATTAATTGTTTTACCTGTTTAACATCTTGTTGACACAGCCTCAGTCCAAGCCTCTGATGCAACTTCACCTTTTTGCCATGCCATAGCAGCTGCTCCAAGTGACACTGATGGGAAAGCACCTATATAACAAAGATCAACAATCAGTAAGCTTTAAGACAAGACAGATCATTCGTAGATGCTTTCAGACATTCCAGATAATATATACTAATTGCTAAATTCATGGTAACTGTGCTTAAAACTATAAAACAATAAAATCTGTGGTTGCAACCCCACATAATGGGTTGTCAGTGTATATTTTATGCATCTAGAATACTGGTAATTAAACATCAAACTTTCAAGGATTATTTCAGACTGACGTTTATGATTTTATCAGATTTATCAAATTAGATGCCATTATAAATTAACTGCTAGATTCTCACATATTTTTTCCTAAAAAGGGAAGGGGGATGGGGTGGGGTGGGGGGCATGAAAATTAGGAGGTGGGAGGGTATAATAATCTAGCAATTAATTTATTATGGCCTTATGCTATCTCACTTATCAAGGGAAGACTTTGGTCACTTCTGTTTTAAATCAGATATAAGAAAATTAATAATTTTGAAATAATCCTCGAATGTTTATTGATGCAGTTAAAATAATTTCACATTAGGCACTGAAGAATCACTCCAAACTATTCTGTGATTTTTATCCACTTTAAAACTGATACAACCAAAATATGACTTTTCTTTATACCAGTACAGTCAAACCTGTATAAGTGGTTACCTCTATTAAGCAGCCACTTGTCTCAAGTAGCCACATTTGCTATTTCCCATTTCTATGCTTTCAGACCAAACTGACCTGCATTAAACAACAACCTGTCTTAAAAGGCCACTGTTTCTCCTTCCATTGATTAGATTCTTAAGACAGGTTTGACTAATTAGAATGTACTGCAATCAAAAATCATTGACTCAAACTTTCTGAGCCCTGAGTCATGTGTTTCAGGTATTGAAAGTTCCAGGCTATGCATGTTAACTTGCACCGACAGGCACAATTACACTTTTGAATGAAAACACATATTTTTTTTAAATAAAGAAAATATTTCTATATAACAAGCATTTGGATATCTGGTTTTCTTATCAATTCAGACTTTGGGGTATTAAAATAAACATAAACTAAACTATAATAAACAATTCCATCACCCTTCCATTTTATCTCATGGCTTCCAATTGATTCAAATACACAATAAATAGGTATCAAAAGAAAACACTAAATGCATAATATACAATCAGTATGAAACATTGAAAATATTATCCTTATTTCTGATTGGTTAAAATGATATCAGATGCATAAAGTAAATATTGTGATATAACAGTCCATCCTGCTAATGCACAGTGGTTAAATAATAAATGTGAATTTAAAATATTTACATATTTAATAAATAATAATTAATGAAATCCTTATTTCTGATTGGTTAAAATACTATCAGACGACTATAATAAATACCATGAAATACTAGTTGGCTCTGCCAATGTACAGTGCTGACATACCAGTAATAGGTGTGAAATTAGAATATTTTCATATATTATAAAATGATAATTAACGAAATCCTTATTTTCCATTGGTTAAAATACTGCTTTACGTTTTTAAATATTATTTTTAGATATTAATAAGCAATAATTCCCCCGCACTACCTTGCTATATAAATTTCCCCATACATGTATTTCTAAACCATAATCCACCAATATTTGATGATTAAACTTTTTATGCATTATGCTATAAATTTCCCCATAATTTACCAATATTTGACAATTAAACTTTTCATGCATTATGCTTTCACATTTTTCGTACTCATAAGAAAGGAGAATTTGTATACATGTAGAATAACGCATCTTATATTGAAACGAAAAAAAATTAACCGCAAGCAGAAATGTTCAATATTTCAAAAATGAGTTTGCATTCTGGGTAATAAACCTATGTCATGCTTACGATACATGTTAAGGATATTGGAAATAATAAAGAAATGAAAATAGGAAAAATGTTTACATCGTAAGAGCAGAAACAGCATAAATGGAGTACACATTCCTTCTGGCATGAAATTGTAAAACAAATCTTAACAGTATATTCATATTTTATTCCAATTGAAGTAACCTTGACCTTTGGGTCATTTTTCTAATCAGGTCATCAAGAGGAAGTACTTGGGATATTTCTTATGTGGCTGGTTGCTCACCCAGCAGTTGTTAAATAGATAGGAACCTAATGTCTAACACCCGACGCCTGGCAAGGATAGCTTTCAGGAAACACCATGGCCCTTACAATATGGGCGACACTTTTATAAACAAACACTTTACTTTAATTTGTTCATGCAATCACCCCATTCATACTGATAATGGAATGGTCCAAAAACAAGAATGCGAAAGTCTATTATAGAAATTCACAAAGTTAATAAGCGAGTCAACTTACACATGCGACCTGACCTGTACAGTGTGTATATATATATTGTCCAATTAGAGCAAAAAAGTGCCATGTGCCATTTTATATCAGATATACTTGGCTATTTTTCACCCTTGTGGGGTGACATCTAAAATAGACTGGTACTGGAGCATACATTCATTGATACTGGAATCTCACCAGGACAATTACACCAATCAGTGAATGGAATTATTTACGAGTGCAGAACATGTAGTAGAGAAAGTTTTTGTTCATTTCTCAAACTGTGATCAATTAAAACATAGGTATCACGCAGTCTAAATAAACTCCATCCGCAAAATATTGAAACAGAAGTCAACAACTGGCCAACCTGCAATCCAATATAAAAAAAATAATTTTTTTTTAGAAAATATAAACGGTCATATTAAATTACATGTATGCAAGTTTTATTAAAATTTAGATATCAAATACCCATTACATATGGGAAAAAAATAGAATTTGTTTTGCATGTCCTTATATGTCAGTAGATCCAGAGTAAAATATCGGTATATCCTTGCTTTCAAAGGAGGAAGAGACATCCCATTAGTAGCGGAGTACATCAGATATATGACAGGTATTTGAGTAGATCCATTGTTGTTCTGCATGTTACTAGGAAATTTTCAAAATTCAAATTTTCTTCCGAGCCGGGCTCAAACCCACAGCCTCTTAAGTGAGAGGATAGCAATCTTGAGGCAGTGTCTTTAACCATAAATGGAGTACCCCTGCTTACTCTGGATGGATTGATTGATTGAATATTTGGCATCGTTTTTATGCTATCGAGGGCTAACAGATGATCAGTTAACCTAACCACTGTTTCCTGGGATTAACCAGTACTCGACCACACCCCATCTCCACAAGTAACTGATAACTTTCCCACTTGAATCAGCAGTGAGAGATGAATGATAATGAGACACAATGTCGTATATCAATCATCATGGAGACTGTTGCCGGGCGGGGGATTCGAACTCACGACCCCTGGATTGATAGTTAGACACGTAACCGGCCCGGCTGCTTACTCTGGAATGAAGCAGGACAGTTTTGATAATCAACTCCGTACCAGGTTAGCTCAGTATGTGACTATCAATCCAGGGGTCATGATGATCAATATATGACATTGAATCACATTATCAGTCATCTCTCACTACTGATTCAAGTGGGTAAGTTATCAGTTACTTGCAGAGATGGGTGTACTCAAGAACTGGTTAATCTTTTAGTAATCCAAGAAAGAGTGGTAAGGTTAACTGGTCATCTGTTAGCCCTTGATGACATAAAATGAGGCTCAATATTTAATCAATCAATCAATCCTTGATTACTGATGAAAAAAGACTTATGGGTATCTTCAAATAATCATACAATGGCTGTAGTTAAAATCAAAATATCCATCAAAACTTTGAGACATATTTCTTAGTCTCAGCAAGGGTCCTCGTAAGCCAAACTGACCTGCCACAAGATCACTTTCACCACTGGAGAAGCAGGTTTGCACCCATATTGATTATAAAGAATACATATTAAGCAAAATGAGAACTGACCACAGTTTGAGTATACGTGCCCAATGCAAATATAAATGGGTGGGGTATGATTTTCACATTCACCAGGAAACAGTTCACAAACCCTTCCATAATCATTCATCCGCTTCTTACCTTAAGCATTGACTCATGACACCACTGAGCATGCATAAATAATAAACATTTAGTTCACAAATAAAAAAGAAATCTTGACGACAACACAGTAAACATAGTTACACACCTACAAACATATTCATATACTTTACATGTAGACATGAGTGTAGGATATCTTTTATTTCGAAAAAAAAAAAATTACTAAGATTAACTTATATTTCATCTTGCAATACTTGTATACTGTAAACATGACTAGGATTAACTTATATTTTATCTTGCAATACTTGTATACTATAAAGTACAAAAAAAAAACTGGACTGGTTTTATTCACAAATAAAAACATTTTTTCTGATTCATTAAGTTGATCTTGGGTTATATGACATGGTTTTACCCAGAAATAGGGTTTGTTTATACTAATTTATCTTAACTCGCTTGTTAAGTAAGTTCAAAGTATATATGAACCACTTTCGAGTCCAATTAATGGGTAGAACCATTACCAAGTAATGTTTTTTCGAGGCATCAGGTCGAGCTGGGAGATCGAAACTGCAACCTCTAGCATGAGCAGCCAAGATTCTATCCACTATCAACAGAACTAATGCCTCATTTAGAAATGGAGTGAGCATGATTCATTCAAGTTGCTGTAACTTGTTTCACGTAACTAAACATGAAATATTTAATGATGATTGAATGGAAGACAGGTTTAAACTTATAAAGTTAAAGAATGACAGAAATTTTTCTGTCTGTATTCACATCATTAAATGTGGTAAATGAGACTTAAGCTAGATTTGACACCCAGTATATGATATTAGCATGTTTTGCTGGAGCATGTTAAAGAAAAATATTAATATATATGACTATCATATGAGCAGTGCGGTTTTATATGAAACTTCACTGAATAAAAAAAAAATGGGTTTGAAATATCAAATTTGAAACGTCACATTTCTATAAAACTGTTTACTTAAAATGTTTTGATAGAAAAAAGAAGATTTAAATTTATTCTTTTTACAGAAAATATCTAATTAAATATTTTGTTTCCAATTGTTTCAATTTACACTCTGGTCTTTGTTCATTACTTAGTTTACATAAAAAAAAAATCCAGTTTACTACAAGGTTAAATTACAGACTACATGAAAATTCAACAGAAAATACTAAATGCATAAAACAAATAATCTCTAAAAAAACAAACACAACTTTGTTAAACTAAGAATGTTAATGACAGATATATAAAACTTGGCCATATTTCGTCAAAACTTGAAGTCTTCAACTCAACTAATTTAAAATATGAAGAAGAAAAACTTAAAAAAAAAAATATTTTTGTACTGTATTTTATTGTAATAATCATCACTTATTATTATTTCTGTTATCTAATATGTTTTAGAAACTGGTGTTGTTTGGTGTTTGGTCACTTTCACCATTGTTCAGTTATATCGCAATGGTGTCTACTTCAGACAGTATTCTAAGTGCTGCCACACTGGAGTATCATGCAGCAGACAAATGGTACAATACCCCACCCAGTCACATTATACTGACACCGGGCCGACCGGACCTAGAACTCTCCTCCAAGCACCGAGTGAGGAAGCTTCTAGTACCATTTTCAAGTCTTTGATATGACATGACTGGGCACCGAACCCACAACCTTCTGCATGCGAGGTGGATGCTATACCACTAGACCACCGCTGCAGTGTCAGAAACTTAACTGGCAATCATTCTTTATTTGATAGAAGAAACCATTTATAATAATTTACACTTTTGAATGAAAACACACATTTTTTTTAAATAAAGAAAATATTTCTATATTTATAATAATTTATGAACTTTGTAGTAAAACTTTGAAGGTAATTATGAAAGTTAACTTCTATATTAATTTGTGCTTAGGGGCCCCAGGTCTGCGTGGTTTAACTCAAAAGTTACCCAATATTGACTCTAAAACCACATTCCTAGATAAAATACAAATACCAATTACTGCAACAGGAATAGTACTAAATATACATTTACTTTTGTTTCAACCAAATACAAAGGTACTTTAACAGAAAAGGTCCAAAAATCACATTTTATAAATAAATTATCTCAAGTAACAAATTTGAAATCTGAGTTAGCGGTAAAGTCAAAGAAAATTGATGAATTAGGGCCAGGGGCCGGTGGCGTTAAACATTCCAAACTGAGATTTTCTCAACTCAATTATTAGTTTCTCTGAATGATTAAGACAAAAAATACCCTAAAATTGAGTCCCAAGTCTAACCCTAAGAAAAGTATATTAGTCTTGTTGTTTTATTGATTAACTCTCATAGTTTGTTCTTTACAGAAATAAACAATTAAAATCTATTTCATCATAGTTCACTGTTATGACATTTTCTCCATAAAATAAAAACTAGACAAAGAAATTAGAAAATAAATAATCTTCCGACCATATTTACCCTATGTATTGTAAAATTTGTTTTTTAAAAATACGATACTATATACCACAGACAGACATACCAAAATTACCATTTTTAACCTATGTATTGAATCAATAAAAAATAATTATATTGAAATAATAAGTATTGGGACAGCAAAAAATTTAATTATTTGTTGCTGTACCAATACATAGAGTAAATACGGTACTCTATTTCTTTTTGTCAAGTAACCCTCAACACAGGCATCATTTATTCTGGCCTTACTTTAACTCATCACACATTAAATGACCACAAATGATTGAAGTTGGAACACATCGGAGATAATTGTTAAAGGGTAACACAAAACAGGATCAATGTACGGAAATGAAGTAATAGCATTTTAAAAAGTTCACTTGAGAAAATCTGAAGTTGATATGTTTATTAGAACTCTGGCCCGGTCTAGTTAGTGTTAGGGTAACATCTCAAACTAGGTTCACACCAAGCCCAATCAATTATCACAACATTTACACGCAAAACTCAACCAAGGACTTATATAATATAGAAGGAAAGGAAACTTGCATCTCCAAACCAAATGTTGATAAAATAGCACACAAAGGATTAATTATTTGACAAATTAATCATTCAAAAATCACCGGCATATGCTTTCTTGTACATGAAATAGAAGTTCAACAGTCTTAAAACACAATTTGCTGGGAATATTCTCGTCTTGTTTTGTTGTGAATTTCATTCTGCAAAGTAAGAATTTTGTTGTTTTTTTTTTTTTAATTAAAAACGAGATTTTGCGTAAATATGCAAGCATTCACAAAATGTCAAACAATTGCTTTTCCTTCTCTATATAATTCCTTGATTTAACCAAACTATTGTGTACTTGGGTGTATGCCACTTTAATTTACCTCATAAACTACATCTAACACATGGCAAGCTGCCTCAGAATAGTCTGCCTTTGCAGTTAATGAATTGGAACTTCCGGACAACACAGGAGTTTGTAGCGTGTCGAGGTGAGCTTTTCCGTCCCTGCAAACCTCTGCGTAACCTTGACTGATGGTCTCAATGAGAGCTTGATGTTGCTGAAGTGCGTCCTCCAGCTCTTCAATTGTGGAGGGAATATTGGGGCTCTTGCAGGCCTGCCTCCATCCAATTACTTGAGCTAAATACTAGAAAATTGATAGAAATTAATCGTCTTTAATTCAGTCGATTTTTGTTTTCCAGACAATTTTCATCATTTTAAATTGGGATAGCGTTTATTACTCTGCATTGTAAAATCAAATGTTTTAAATCAGTTTTATGAAAGCAGTTCTGAGGTTAAACATAAACACAAAAAAATTGTTGCTAGCATTCCAGACCAACTGTCAGTTAACAAAGAAAATTTGAATGGGATGGCCAGTTAACCCCTTCTTTCAACAGACCACAGGTTGTATTATTATGACATCTGATTTATTTGTGAAGGAAGACTTCAGAATGATTCTGAGTATAACCATTGTCCTTCTGTAAATAACTGTCTCACATAAAAGAAAACTCTCTCACATAAAAGTTTTTGGAGCAGTGATCTTGAGATGGCACCCTAGACAACTTGGCCTTTACAAGCAACTGGCAAACTTTCTCACTTTGTGTTTTATAAGCCAACATTTGAGGCAACTTACAGTTTTTGCTTTCTTGTGAAACATCACAGACATGCTGAATACTGTACTTCTGTCATCTAGAGCTACGGCCAGACTTTTCCATTCTCGCTCCAGTTTCGCAGCCTGGATCCTTATTGAGTTCTATGCAAAATGGCTGCTACCACACAGTCTCTGCGCCATACTCAGAATGCAGGTGATGTTGACGTAAACGTTCTGCAATGATGTCATTATGATGAATTAAGACAGTGATTTACAACTTTCCAAACACACGTAGGACACATGACAATGTTGAAATAAATTTTACAACCCAACTTTTTTTTAATATTATGCCGAATTGGAAACAGATCTAAAATATTTCCATTAAAATATGACAAATATATCTGACAAAAAGGCCAGTCTGATGTTCTATTTCCTCCAAATATTTAAGATTTAAAAATTCTCTTCCCTTCTGCACCCGCTCAAAAAAAAAAAGCACCAATAGTGAAATTTTTGTTACTGTACCACTTGTTTTTTGTGTAGTACAACTCTGGAATCCCAACATTTAATGAAAGATGCATATATGTTCAAGAACTTTTATACTTGAGATATTGCTTGCCTCTCTTCTGCAGACAATACTTAACCTGTATACAAAATTGGACACAACTCTTAAAGATGATCAGAAAATCACTGTTGTATCAATTTTCAATCTCTGATTTGACTAGTAAAATATGTGCCTACTAGAATTATGTTGTTGTAGTTGCATGGTGTTTGGCATCACTTTCAACAATTTTTCAGTCATATCGCAACAGTGTCTACCCGAGACAGTATTCTCATCACTATCACACTGGATTATCATGTCGCACACACATGGTATGATACACCCACCCAGTCACATTATACTGACACTGGATCAACCAGACCTAGAACTCTCCTTTAAATGTCGAGCATCAAGCAAGGAAGCTTCTTGTACCGTTTTAAAAGTCTTTGGTATGATCCGTTCAGGAATCAAACCCACAACCTTCTGCATGGATGCTCTACCACTAGACCACCGCTGTGGTCTACTACTTGAAATATGAACTTCTCTTATTATAGATATTATAGATACTCACCACAGCGCTATTAACAAATTGACTGTGTTCATTTTCTAATTCAACGGCAAACTGATGCGACATGCCGGTCTCGGTGTAATTGACTAGAAAATGTCTCGATTGTGGCATATCCAGTTAAGCATCTGCAATGTAAAATAATATTACAACATGTGCAAAACTGAGGTAATTGTTACAATACATCATCCTATTCTATGTTTATTCAACAAAGTCCAATATAAGTCCGCTTAAGGCCATTATAAATTAATTGCTAGATTATCATCCAAATTTAAAAACAGGGAGGGCAGGAGGATATATTTTATAAAATATATTTTTTTAAAAAAATTATAAAATATCATAGGTTACATACACCTTATATTCTATGCAAATTAATCAGTTGCCTGTGAAATTCGAATGATTTGCTAAATTACTAATTCTTTGCAAACTATTTTGTCAACATTTGGAAGAGAGATGCAAGTTTTCTATCCTTCTGTATAACTCCTTGATATCTTAGCAATATGAGCTAAAATAAATTTGTATAAACTAACGGAAAACTGCAAGAAATAAACACAAGTAAAACAAATTTAGCAATGTAGTTTTTGTTGTAACACTTGTTATTATTTGGAAATATTGGCAATTTAAAAGTTTCATTTGCGTTTATTTTAGAAAAAACAATTTTGGAAAGTTTCTGAATGCACTTCCGTCGTTATCAGACTCTAATTCAGGTGGGAATCGTCATAAATTCAAAATGGTTGCAACAATTAAATTGTACAACAATCCAAATTCTGATTGTCAATATATCAAATACAAAAACAGACAACAGGACAGGTTTCTGAATAAAATCTCATCAAATAAATATATTTGTATTAGAGCATATTAATACCCATCATTAACATTTTATCTTAAAAGTATTACCTTATAGGCCATAACTCTTTATTTTGGGGTGATGTTCCTCATGTGGGGCATTTTGAAGAGTTAATTTTTATTTTGGTTTATACATTTTTTACTCTTAAATTACATAGTTCTAAAATACAGTCTAGACTGTCTTAAGTGACTGTCCCAAGGGAATTTGGTAAAAAGATCATTTAGACAGAAAGTCTTTTCATACAGACAAATTAGGCCATTATAAATTAATTCATAGATTATCATCCAATTTTTTTCTTAGAAATGGGGGATGGAGGCTTTTATTTTTCATTTCTTTTTTAAATTTTTTTAGTTGCTTTTTTATAAAAATAAAAAAGTCAGGGCAGCATGAAAATTAGGGGGTGGGTGGGGATGATAATCTAGCAAGTTATTTATTATGACTTGATGTAGGTCAATCTAGACTATTTTTGTATTTCTCAAGAACGGGGTTTAAACCACATTTAGATAATTCTGCGGTAATACTTATCATGAATGTCTGTTACTGCGGAAAAAAAATTGTTTGGTATTTAAGTAATAAAAAAAATTCTTATCATCTTGCTACTATTAACAATTAGATGAGTTTAAATTTATTTACAGATTAGGCCAAACATTAAAATGATTTTGTTTTTAATTAAAAGGGAATTTATCGAGATTTTTAAAAATCATAAACATGTTTTCCAATATATCATGCCTCTGACTCAATGTGGCTTAGAAGATGTCTATTTAAACATGCCAGGATAATATATTGAAAAGGGATTTCCTAGCTTGGGCTACGTTCCTAGGCTATATTAAAATAGATTCCCTCTTAAAATTGCAACATATTTTGTGACATATTAAATGAGTCGCAGGATTTCATTTTGATTTCATTTTGATCCGTTATACAGGTTAAGTAAAATTGTTTCATCTGAGAAAGAGTTTGAAAGATGATGCGAATGTCGTCTAGCAGTATATAAGTGCTGTCTATTTTTAGAATGAGGATTTCGTTTCAAGTTTACCACAAAAGCAATTTTGTCACATTTTAGTAGATATGTATTTTAACATTCTAAAATTAATTTTATTTATTAAGACATTTACAGTGTTTTTCCCTGATATATCCCCTTAAAAAATTATCATATTTTCATACATTTTTATAAAAATATATTGCTCCCAAAATCTGGTAAAACGTTTTAGAGTGGGTAGTTTTTTTGAAGGGTAGGTAGGGCAAACAAACAACTTTTTAATTTTGGCCTTAGTTAAAATTTACTTACTTAAATTTGATTGTGAAACAAACATACACAGATTATACAATGTTTGAAGCCTTGTTTTGTAAAACCAGCACCAACAACATCATCATCTTGATTGTGAGACAAACACACGCTGATTATACAATGTTTGAAGCCTTATTTTGTAAAACCAGCACCAACGATATCATCATCTTGATGCGTACTAAATAAGACTATATAAGATCTTTTAAAATTTTAAAATTGGCTAAAAACATTTCAAATATATCATGATTATCTTTATAGACTAACTGCTAAATGGTATGTCTATTCAAACATGCCAAAATAATGTACACATGTATTGAAAAAGGATTTTCTAACTTTGGCTATGTGCCTTATAAAATAGATTTCCCGCTTAATATCGCAACATACTTTATGATGTATTTAATGAGTCACATGATTTCAATTTTATTTCAGTTTGATTTGTTATACAAATTTACAAGAAGTAAAAATTGTTTTATCTAAGAAAAAGTCTGTATGATGTGAAGGTCATCAAGCAGTATATAAGTGCTGTCTATTTGTGGAATGGGGATTATATTTCAAGTTTAGCAGTCAGATTTAAATATTGATTTTATCATATTTGGTGGGGTTGCCTTACCAAAGCATTCAGATTTTATTTATTAATGATGAGACTTTTTTTTCCATATGTTTTGTTACAAAGTAACCTGACATTTAACGTTTGTTTTCAGGAATGTTTCCCTGGTAACATTAACATAGCATTTATCATCAAACCAGAAAAGTTTTGGGAGAAACAGACAACAAGTCTGGAGAGTTCAAAGTATAATTTTGAAGTAAGTTGTACATACTGCATCGATGGCTAAGTAATTTGAAATACAGTGGAACTTCTCTTACTCAAGATGGACTTGTACCGCTTAAACCACTGCAGTTTCAATGCTTCCAGATTTTTAATACTCATTAGTTTCAGATTTTATTATGCCAGAGTTATAGGGAGAATAATGATGGAACATTAAGTGTTAGCCCTGTCCATCCATATGTTAGTATGTCAAAATCAGTCAAGTTTTACAGGAGTTATGGCCCCTTATCAGTTATCAGGGTAATTGTTGGTAAAAAAATTCGGATAAGGCCATAATAAATTAATTGCTAGATTATCATCCCCACCCGCTACCTAATCTCATGTTCCCCGACCCTTTTTATTTTCATAAAAAAATGATTAAAAAATGAAAATAAAAGATAAAATCCTCCAACCCTTCCCATTAAGAAAAATTTGGATGATAATCTAGCAATTAATTTATAATGGCCTAAACAGCCAGTTGACAAAATCATACTCTCTGTAAAGATTATCATAGTATGATTTACTGCATCACTTTATTTGATGCTTTTTTATGAAAAAGTTGAATTATAAATTGATAATTTCACTCAAAAAAAGTGAAATTATTAATGATATTTTCACTGTTTTAAAACTATTTTTTTGTAGTTTTGTTTATATATCAGTTAAATTTTATGCTTGAACACTGAAATCAGCATGCTTGCTCATGGTTTCAACACTTGGCACTAAATAATTGCATTGTTGGCTGGATGAAATATAAATTATATTTCACTGGAACCAACTATGGCTCCCTATAGACTAACCTATTAAAGTTGTTTGTTTTTTAGCCGTGTTATGACCTGTTTATTATTAATACGTACATACAAACATAACATGACAACATAAATGTTCGATTTGAATTAGCATATATTTTTCATTCAATAATCAATCACGCATTTTTAATTAATTAAGTTCTATAATTTTTTGTTTGTTCATTCATTCATTTATTTGTTTGCATTCATTCACTCAGCTCATTCAGTGTTTTCTCCAGCTGCAGTTTTTTGGTGGTCATTGATGACTCACTGACTCAAAATCTGGGGGTCATTTTCAAAATCTGGGGGTCATCAATTGACTAATTTTAAACTTAATCAACTTGAATAAATGGAGGTAAAAAAAATATATTTTACTAAAACAGTTTTTCTTCCTGTTTCACACAAATTTCTCAATCAAAGCTGCAACCAAAGTTAACAACTTCAAAACAATTTAACTTCAAACAAATGTTTCACTTCTGGCAACAAGCTAGAAAAGCTATAGAAAGTACATGTAGTTGTTTTTATGATCAGGGCTATTTACTTTTCAAATGTCATGGCCCCAGCTCGATCAACATGACCCTAACTATTGTTAATGAAAAACACTAAAATCATTTCAATATTTTGTATTTCAGCTGTTTAGCGTTTCTAAGCATTATACTCTTTGGAAAACAAAACTTTGCTATATTCTTTTTCCCAAAAGAATTTCTCTTCTGGCTCATAGCTAGACTCATTTTAGAGTAATGTAACCTTAATAAAAAAAAAAAAAAATTTTAATTGTAACTAACAAAAATTAATTTAACTTCTGAAATTATATAATCATTTTTCAAAATGAATATACTTTTCTAAAACTTTATATTCTTTTTCCATTACCTTTTAAACTCCCTTAAAGAAACATAAACAGCGCATGGAATATCGCCGTAAAACTTGGACCGGCCAATGTTTAAACTGGTATAAAAATGTCATGCATGCGCGTCTCTATACCTTATAGAAAACAAAATAAAATGTTTTTCAGATTAAATAAATAATTTCATAAATAAGGCATTATTATCCAATTAAAACATTTATGTAACTTAATAGTACCGCATAACCAGGGTTTCCCTGAATCAGACCATGTGATCTGTCAAAACAGCTAGCATTGTAAAAATAACTCTGAAACCAGCTTGCCGAAGAAAATATGCGTAATTTGAATTTCTGTATCTTTAAGTTTGTGTCATAATGGACGCACTGAACAAACTTGATTGCGTCAAATGAGATTTAATTGCGTCAAAAATGCAAGAAACGTGCTCTGGAGAAAACACTGCTCATTAATTCGTTTTTCATTCTTTTATTCGTTCGTATATACGTTTAGTGAATGAATTACACTGATCCATTCGTTCATGTTAAAGTTTTTAATCTTTTCTACATTGTTTTACTTATTTGAAAGACTTGTTTCCAAGTTTTTAATTTTATAGTACTTTTGTGGTGTACTGTGAAATAAACACCTTTTTTAAAGTTTTATGCCAGGCCCAGTAAGCTCAGGTGAATGCACGTCTGATTATCAATCCAGTGGTCATGAGTTTGAATCCTGCCAAACCTCAGTGTCCTTGATAAGTAATATACAACATTGCATCTAACTGGCATTGTTCTCTCACTGCTGATTCCAGTTGGAAAGTTTTCAGTTACTTGTGAAGATCGGTGTGCTTAAGTACTGGTAAACCTTCCAGGATCCCAGTAAAGAGTCGTTTAATTAACTGATCATCTGTTAGTGTTTGATGGCATAAAAACGATGCTAAATATTCAAACAAATTTAATACAGTATACCAGTACATATCTTCTTGTTTTTAAATACTTTAATAGCTAATGTAGCCAGGCCGAATTAGCTCAGTTGGTATCACATTTGACTATCAATCCAGGGGTCGTGAGTTTAAATCCCCACTTTGCCAGTCTCCGTGATGATTGATATACGACATTGCGTCTCATTATCATTTGTCTATCACTGTAAGTAGGAAAGTTATCAGTAACTAACAGAGATGGGATGTGCTCGAGTTTTGGCTAACCTTCAAGGATCCCAGGAAACAGTGGTAAAGTTAACTGATCATCTGTTAGCCCTCGATGGCATAAAATGATGCTAAATATTCAATAAATCATTCAATCAATCAGTAATAGCTAATGTTATGTTCTTGAAACACAGTCCAGGAAGATGGCATAAAAATGATGTTAAATATTCAATCAATCAGTCAATCAATCAATTAATCAGTCAATCAATATTATATTTCAGGCACACATGATATCGGTGGACAACCTGGCGAAGGCAATAGAGCCGACAATGTTGACAAGGGAGTTTGACGGACCTCTCAAGTACGACCACGAACAATGGATACAGCTCAGACTGGTATGAAACAATAACCTTACAAACTCAGCAATCTGGTTTACAGTATAGTTATACAGTCAAATGAGTTTTCTCACTGCTGAGGCCGTAGGTTGAGTCCCTCTCAGTCTTAAAACTTTATGTGAGAAAGTTTGCCATTTACTTGCGGAAGGACGGTGGTTCTACTTAGATATGTTCTGAGGTCTTCCTCCTCCAAAAAACCCTGAATATACCATAGATAACCTGAAATGTGTTGAAAATGACCTTAAACCTATTCATTCAAATGAGTTTTTCACCTTTTAATAATTTAACACTGTGTTAAAAACTGAAATAAGCTATAATTGCTTGCTTTTAAAAAATTTATGGCCTATATCTCTGGAAGATTTTCACACAATCAATGCAAATGCATATTGACTTCTAAAAAGTATTTTATTGGTTTTCAGTCCATTAAATCATTTTGTAATCTGTCTCGGCAGTGTAGAATTCATGGAAATATTTATAAGTTAAGAAATGTGACCATCAATAAAGTCTGTTTTGGCTTTTTTAATGTAAAATATTGTTATAAAATCAACATTTCTTCATATAGGCATTTACAATCTATAAAATCAATTTTTAATTTATTTCATTTTAAATATTTATGTATCAAACTTTTGCATTGACAACAGGGGTCACCGTCTTGTCCAATCAAAGCAACCTTTTTTTTTTGATTTTTCAAAAATAATTAACATAAAGTATTTTTAGTTACCAATAAAAAAAGACTGTTCAACTAATACATAATTTATATTTTTCTCCAAGACGTTTTATCAGTATATGCTTAGTAAACATCAAACATGATTTGTACATATTGTAAGAACTTGCTTCCTGGTCAATGTAACATAGATTATTATAAATTATTTATTTATTAAAATGACAGGTACAATACAGGTTAGATTAAAATTAGCAAAAACGTTAATAAATGCAGTGCCCCAGATAAGAACTGACTGAATAGAGCGGAAACTCTTCAAAATTAAAATGATAGAGTGACTGATACTCGTCTCTACTTTCACTCTGCTAAAAGCTTGACAATGTGAGGTATAAACCGTTATAACAGGGAACCAGTTTATCTGGCTGTTAACCGAAATACAGAAAATATAAACAGTTGTTTGGATGCACATGTATTAACAATGTTTTGCGTGAAAGGAAAATTATTTGCATAATGGGTGTGCTTAAAAACAAATTGTTTACGTTTCCTTCGAATTTATTTGAGTGAAATATGCAAATATGCAGTTTAATATCTGGAGCAGTGTAAATGTGAACAAATACCCAGCCTAATAAGCTTATCAGTCATCAATTTATCAAAATTGCAATTACTTTACCACATATATAAAGAAAATTGCATGACATTATTTAACAATAAACACAAAAAAAGATTACCAAAACGTCAAGAACAAAATAAAAAGAATTATAGTATTTATCCATTAATGAAAAAAAAGGGTTTAAATTAACAGATACGTTTAAAACAACATATCATTTCTTTCAACTGTTAGAAGAGTTTATTTGGAAAGCTTTGGACTTATTGGACAAGCTTGACGAACTGAGCAGTATAATGACCAACCCAGATCTGCCGTCAGACCTCACGGAGGCACAGACAACTCTCGAGGAACATAATCATCTGAATAAGCGAGTTACCATGGCTCCAGTGGAACAGATTGGCAGGGAGGGGACGTACATCTTGTGTAGTATCACTGGGGAGGGAATGGAACAGGTGGCAGGTGAGCGGTGGTCTAGTGGTAGAGTATCCACCTCCCATGTAGAAAAGTCGTGGGTTTGATTCCATGCTGGATCATATCAAAGACTTGAAAAATAGTACTAGAAGCTTCCTAGCTTGGTGCTCAGCATTTAAAGGATAGTTCTAGCTCTGGTTGGCCCAGTGTCATTATAAGTGACTGGGTGGGGTATCATACCATGTGTATCTGGCATGATATTCAAGTGTGGCAGTGCTTAGAATACTGTCTGAAGTAGACACTGTCATCATGTTATAACTGAAATAACAGTACAATGCTCACATTGTTATTTTGTTGGAAAGATATATGGTTTTGCAGGATATAAGTTCATCTGCAGAGTTATAATTCATGGAGAATTCTCAAGTGAAAAAAATGACAATTCTTCTATACACGTTCCACAGTTTGATAAATGTATTATTATCTACTGAAGGATAACGGTTCATCATTTCGGGAAACGCAGATTTCCAGAGCGCTGTGCCCCAGATATCTCAACTGCTAGAGAACCTGCACTCGACGAAACAACACCTAAATCTGTTGTGGACAGTGAAGAGGTCACGACTGGAGCAATGTTTGCAGTTAAAAATGTTGTAGGAAGATGTCGAAAAAGTAAGTGTAGGGATTGACTGTTGATTGGTTAGCAAGATGCTTTTTTTTTTAATAAATTTTTTAATAGATTGAAGTTCATGAAAATTATTGTGTCCTCCGTGGCCTGAGGTGACATCTCCAGATCATCTACCTCTCACTGCTAAAACCTTATGCGAGAGAGTTTGCCAGTTACTTGCAAAAGGACAGTGGTTCTACTCAGTCTGATACAGCCTGAAGTATTCCTCCACCAGTAAAACTGGATATACCATATATAACAGGAAATGTGTTGAAAATGGCGTTAACCCTTTGCCTCAGAATGGTATCATCATAATCAGCCTGAAACCCAATACAGTGTACTGTTATCTTAGTGACTGATTACCTGTAGGTACTGATACACTCAAATTACACCATACCAATAGAGGTTATTGGGAAAATGGAGATCATTTGATACTTGCCTACTTTAACATCTTTTTTCAATATAAAGACTTCATTTTATACTTTTTGTGTACATATAAACTTTGTGGAGAAATGAATTCTCTTTTTAACAGTGTAAAGCTTAGAATTGTAAGGCAAGTATCAAATGAAATATAGTAGCAAAAAGTAAGAGGAAGACAAAATTATGCAGAAATATTACTATTTATTTAATTTTATATTTCAGCATGATATTTAGATGATATTTAATACATAACAAATAAATGTATAACAGTAAAATAGTGTGTATTTACAAATTTATACAATAAATATAATGCACCATCATTAATCATTATAGATAAAATGAATGAATGTTTGAAGTTATTGCTGGAAAACACAGTCTGTTCATTATAATTTTCAACATTTCAACACTATATGGATTGACACTTATTTCAGTTACTGAATGTCTATGTTTGTTGGTATTTCTTTATTGTCAATGGTATAATAAGTATGACTATTTTATAAAAAAAACATTGCTGAGTCTAATTTGAATTTTCCAAGGTCTAAATAATTACTATATTATCATTTCACATAGTAAATGGATCAAATTTTTCACATACTGTTTAGTATTTACACACTGGCCTAAATAATAATTATGCATCACTTTCAAACACTAATAATTATATAATTTTCAAACCAGTCTCTACACACACAGTTATAAACAATGATAATTATACCCATTTTTAACACTTTTGTGAATTTCATATTTTTACACATTTGTTTAGGCATAGTACCACCATTGCAAAAAGGAAGTGCTTCTGTGGGGTAGTTGCATAATGGCGGTTATAAATAATCCTCGTTTCTTCTTCTTTAAAAATGCATTTTCCTTATTTTAATGCTCTTTTTTTTATTTGAATGGCATTATTGATGTATTTTGAACATTTTGATAGCATTGTCATGTTTGAATTGTGAATTTAGAAAAAAAAATGATGCTTAGCAAAAATTGGGGTATGAATACATGATTTCAGAAGTCCACTTTCACTTTGTCACCAGTGTACACACTGAGCAGAAAAAAATCTCTTATATGACACATGACCCCTACTTTTCTCATCATATTTTGATAGTGCAGAGGTTGACAAACAGTAAAATGTAAGTTTCACTCCTTTAATTTGGGTCTCTCTATGAATGTTAAGCTTTCAAACTTTTATTATTTACTATAGAATAAAGAACAAAAATCAATGGTGGGTTTACACCTATAACACTGAAGGGATATTGAATTGTATCACTTTATACACATTTTGTGTGTACACTGGCCTAAATAATAATAGTTCTATTTTTTTTTCTCATTATGTTTCCATCCACACTGGTCTAAATAATTCACTGTTATTCTTAACACTTGAACATTTCAATCTTAATATTATGGCATAGTGCCACCATTGCAAAAAGGAAGTGCTTCCGTGGGGTAGTCGCATAATGGCGGTTGTAAATAATCCTCAATTCTTCTTCTTTAAAAATGCATTTTCCTATTTTTAATGCTCATTTTTTTATTTGAATGGCATTATTGATGTATTTTGAACATTTTGATAGCATTGTCATGTTTGAATTGTGAATTTAGAAAAAAAAAATGATGCTTGGAAATTGGGGTATGAATTCATGATTTCGGAAGTCTACTTTCACTTTGTCACCAGTGTACACACTGAGCAGAAAAAAAATCTCTTATATGACACATGACCCCTACTTTTCTCATCATATTTTGATAGTGCAGAGGTTGGCAAACAGTAAAATGTAGGTTTCACTTCTTTCATTTGGGACCCTCTATGAATGACAAGCCTTCAAACTTTTATTATTTACTATAGAATAAAGAACAAAAATCAATGGTGGGGTTACACCTATAAGAGAGACTTGAGTGAAATGGGGGTGATTTTCCAAAATGTTAATTGTAGGTAAAATAACCTCTTTTTTACACTCTCATAGTATTAAATGACAAATTGGAGACATTTGCTTCATAAAAAACCACATTTTGGCAAGTGTATGCCTCAAATAAAGCATATATGTGCATATTTACATTGAAATTTCATGAAAAATCACAAAATTTTGAAGATTTTTTATTTTGGATGATTTAAATGTGCAGTTTTTAGCATGTACATTGTATTGAATAATGTATTTTGGTAAGATAATGTCTTCAGTGTATCATGAGACTGTTTTGGTGTACAAATTTTAATGGAATTAGGTAAAAAAAAATGTTTTTTGGTAAAATTAGTCAAACACATCAAAATTGCATGTCGGTCAACATCTCGCGCCTGTATATAATGATCATGTAAAAAGTGGTATTTTGACAAAAGTTTCAGTATTTAATGCCTGCAACTTGGCAGTATTACTTCAAATTGGTAGTACTTAGCAAAAATGAGGTAATTATGAAATTAAAAAAAAAAGAGTTTCCTTATAGGCATAGTGCCACCATTGCAAAAAGGAAGTGCTTCCGTGGGGTAGTCGCATAATGGCGGTTGTAAATAATCCTCAATTCTTCTTCTTTAAAAATGCATTTTCCTATTTTTAATGCTCATTTTTTTATTTGAATGGCATTATTGATGTATTTTGAACATTTTGATAGCATTGTCATGTTTGGATTGTGAATTTAGAAAAAAAAAATGATGCTTGGAAATTGGGGTATGAATTCATGATTTCGGAAGTCTACTTTCACTTTGTCACCAGTGTACACACTGAGCAGAAAAAAAATCTCTTATATGACACATGACCCCTACTTTTCTCATCATATTTTGATAGTGCAGAGGTTGGCAAACAGTAAAATGTAGGTTTCACTTCTTTCATTTGGGACCCTCTATGAATGACAAGCCTTCAAACTTTTATTATTTACTATAGAATAAAGAACAAAAATCAATGGTGGGGTTACACCTTATGGTAACGTCCATGGCAGCCATCTTTACACAGATGGACGTTACAAATACTACAGCTGTACTCCGTCTCCTTCCGTTGGTTGTGTTGGCGGCTGTGGTATTTGCAAGTGCGTTTGTTGCCCAGCAGCCGACTATTCACATGTCCATCACTTCAACCAATACTCCCCCCCCCCCCCCCCCCCCCGATGCTCTGCGGTGGCTCGCTTCCTCTTGTTGAAGCCACCGATCAATTGGCGATGAGTTCGAGGCGGAAGTCGGTATCTCTTCTTCTTCGTGGTTCTTGTAGATGACATCTTGTACAGGATGAACGCGTTGATGAGGGCGCTATTTAGCAGGAACCAGAAGAGATACCGCCACGACTTCTTTCCCTTCCGCCCAACGTCGTACTTCCTGCGCAGTTGATCATGGACGTCAACCCCACCCATGAACTTGTTGTAAGCATTCACACTGTGCGGCTGGTGGAGTTCACCAATATTCTGTCTAACACATCTCTGGGCTTCCATCACCTCTTGTGGATTGCTGAGTGTAGACAGATGGTTAACCAGGCACTTGTCTTTCCACACAGTGGCTGTTAGGTTTGTTGTTCCCTTCTGGAGCACTTTGAAATACCCCCAGTTTCTGACATCTGCTGTTTCTTCAACTGTGCAGGAAATCCTTTCCTATTCACCCGGACAGTTCCGCAAGCATACAGGCCTCTCTCCAGCAACTTCTCCATCAGGGGGACTCCAGTGAAAAATTTGTCAAAAAACAGCCATCTGTGGGTATGCTGCAGGTGGTGAGACAATCTTTTATAACATTGTATCCAAGGCCATATTCTGTTTGATCATTCTGCCTTCCCAGATATACGTCGAACCTTGACAGGAAGGCGGAATTCGCGTCGCAGAGCATCCAGACTTTGATGCCTTGATCGGCTTCGCTGGCATATACTGGCGAAAAGAAAGCTGTCCTGTGAATGCGATCATGGCTTCATCCAGGGAGACCTCTCGTGACAGGGTGTATATGCGGGCAAACGTTGTTGATAGACAGTCGATCACCAGTCGAACCTTGAAGAGGCAGTCATATCCTGGCTGCCCATGACCTGGTTCCAAAGCTCTGTCTGCCACATGGAGATACTGGAGTAATTTCTGGAATCGGTTACGTGTCACGACGTTGGCCATCCCAGCATTCCCAATCAGATCATTGGACGACCTGAACATCTCTGTCTCTGGAAGGTAGTTGATTCCTATCAAAATGTTCATGGCAATGAAAGCCCGCATCTCCGAGAGAGTGGTGTCGAACCAGGTTAAGTCTACGTTGGCGCCGGGTTCCATCATCTTCCATGTGGCGTAGTCGTTTGTGCAGTTGACGATGGAGGCCAGAAGAGCTTTCGGAAATACCAGCCAGAAGTATTGCAGAGGCGTCGCTGTCGCTGTGTCGAAGCCATCAGGCAGGTTGGGCCCTCCCGTCTCAGTGAACTCCACAAACTGAAAAGATTAAATGAAAGAATGTAAATAAATACATAATAATACTGATAAAAAATTATGAAAGAGAGAACTCATCTGAAAATATCAATCTTCCATGAGGCCAACCACATATGCTTTACAAAATGCTGCTTTATTTTCTCCCAGTAATGTCTTATTGAAAGTTTACAAACTCCAGCATAAACAACAGTAAAAAACATCACTATTTTTTTTTTTTTATGAACATTTCTAACTCAAAAATAAATATGCTGATCTAGTTGGCCTATAAAGTATGTAGATTAGTGAAACATGTAGATCAATCTAATCTAAATAAAAGAATCCAAACTGAATATGAAAAATTACCCAATACTTTTTTTAGATTATCAAAATCATGTTTAGGTCTAATAATTAAAACAAGTAATCTATATCTACAAGTTGATTTTTACATTTTTGGAACCGAAATCAAACATGCATATCTAGCTGGCATACAAATTTGATATTTATTTCATATCAACAAATGAAAAATCAACTTGTAGATTTAGATTTTTTTAAATGACTAGAACTAAAATTATTTTAATGATTTAAAAAAATATCGGATATTTTTCACATCTAATATTTAAGAAATAAACATGAAGCTCTAGATCAACATTTAAACATCAACTTAAAAATATAAATGTATCTTTTGTATGTCATTCATATATAAATATAAAAGATGAATGCGTAGATATATAGCCATTGAAACTATATTTATAAGTTTCATTTTTACTTTTGTGGAAATAAAATAAATACTAAAAAAATAATTTCAGTCTATCCGCATATTTTAGAAAGTAACAATATTTTTTAATGATTTTTATGTCATACAGTTAATTTAACTATATGTATTTAAATGTCGTACTGATAAAAAAAAAATGAGTGATTGAATAATAAAAAACACACACCCTAAAGTTTGTGAAGTTATCTGTCCAATCTTGGCCTTCATCGTCTGAATTTGCCCCTTCATCAGAGGACTCATTCAAACTCAGATCCAGATCAGACTCGGAAAACCCTGAGAAATCAGACTCATCGGAGTCACTATCAAAGATACGGTCAGCCATACTAAATACGTAATGCAATTCAAATTAATTATAGCAATTAGACGTAACAGTCAGGTGTTCAAAAACGAACTAAAAGTGCATTTAAAATCATCTCATTAAATACCCAATCGAACATTTTTAATCTTTAAAACACAGCGTGACACTTTTTTAATCTTTCTAATTGGCAAATAGATAAAAAAAACTTACCGATCCTAAGGGTTTTATTACCCCTTGTATAGTCCAGTAAGGCATCGTGATATATCAATCCACACCATAATACACCCGAACGTGTGTCAGCTGTGGAAACATAACAGTTTCAAAAGTGTGCCGAAATGTCGGCTTGCGTGTAAACAAATCAATCCACGTGTCAAAGATCGAAGGTCACATAGGATGTAAAGTTTAACAATTAACTGCTTGGTGATTATTTGACCCTGATTTATTTTTTAGATTCCCGCGCAAATCATGGAAAATTCCAGCAGTTTACATAATGCAACTAGGCGATGACCTCGCTTGATCACGCATGACCCGTATGTTCGATTAGACGCTATTTTTATAAAAACTTTAAATAGTAACACTATGATGTCATGGGTAATTCTACTTGGGGAAATGTTATTTTACACAAATGTAAACTTCCTGTCACGAAAAATTAAGTTTATGTGTGTTATTTTTGAGATTGAAATACACGGGCGTGAATTGTCGTGATCATGAGGCTATCGATAGAGGCATGGAAAGTCGTCTCTGATAGGCTTCCAATACAGGCGTGAAAAGTTGTCTCTGAGAAGCATAGGGTTAATGCCATTTTAATACATTACAATTCATATAAAGAGTATCCAGTTTTATAGGGAGGAATAAAAACGTAAGATGCATAAAACATGGATCGGAGTATGAGCAAAGTCTTTGTGTTTGTAAATGGAACATTCTCCCTTATAATCTGTACGACAAAGCCATGGCCTTGGCAGAGGTGAAAGTTATTTTTAAACTGCATTTTAAAACATGAAGCCCTTCTTTAACCTGACATTGGCTGTCAATCAAACATGTTGATAATCTAATCAATGATCGATATTGGTTGCTACATTTCCTTGGGCAAGATCACAAGTTTAAGTAAATGCTACATTGTACACACAATGGCAAGTGGTCAGTGGGCGGAGCTATAGTCGTTCTCGTATCAGGTCAATTACTTGAAATGAGACATCTAAATACCTGTAACACTTTTAGTATGTGTTTAACAATCTGCCAGTTGGATCCTCGCATATCCAGAATTATGGTAAACCCCTTCTCTCGGGCATTGTCACTGAAATAAAGACAGAGAAAAATAAGTTTTGAAGGTTTCTTGAAGTTTATAGAAAGCAATGACTATCCAGTTACCGATATACACTTTCAATCTTTTCTTGTAGAGATGAAGGGTTACTAAACATGCAACATGTTTGAAAGATTAAAAGTGCTATTCTAAAATGCTGTTTCTGCTTTTAAGGCCATAATAAATTAATTGCTAGATTATCATCCTTGCCCGCCCCCTAATTTTTATGCCGCCAAAACCCTTTATATATTTTCATAATTTTTTTTTTTAAAAAAAAATATAAAAATAAAAATTAAAAATAAAATCATCTCCCTTATCTCATAGTTTTGTATCACTCACTTTTTTTATTTTTGGATCAATTAATTTTGCTTACTTATGAATCAATAATACTTATTACTCCTGCATCCATCGTATAAAAGTTGTAATTTATGCATCAATATATATATATATATATATATACACACATGCCGGGCCCGATGAGCTCAGTTGGTTACACGTCTTCGACTATCAATCCAGGGGACGTGAGTTTGAATCCCCGCCTAGCAACAGTCTCTGTGATGATTGATATATGACATTGTGTCTCATTATCATTCATCTCTCACCGATGATTCAAGTGGGGAAATTATCAGTTACTTGCGAGATTGAGTGTCCTCAAGTACTGGTTAACCTTTCAGGATACCAGGAAACAGTGGTTAGATCGTCTGTCAGCCCACGATGGCATAAAAATGATGCAAAAGAATAAATCAATCAATCAATATATATACATAAATTATTTAGGCAGGCCTGGTTGGCTCAGTCTGACTGTCATGTGTTGGAATTTTCACCCAGAGTTAGTCTACGGTCATAAATCTTCCACTTCTTAATAAATGGGGAAGTAGTCAGTAACTTGCAGAGATAATGTGTGACTAGTACTGTTAACCTTCTAACTGATCTCAGGACAACATGATTACATGTGCTTAGAACTCATGCTCTAATAATCCCCTACATACAACCAACATTGACCTCGGCACCGGCTTGCTGAACATGCAAACATGCCATTTTGAGGGCATTAACTTCAAAGAACCCAAAGTTTCCTCAGTAATAGATATGGAAATTCAGGGGCCTTGTTTAACCATTTTGGGGCCAAAATTCCCCCTGCCCTAGAAATATACATTTTTCTCTAATTTTACTTGTTATATGTGTATCATGAGTTTTTCTGCACAGATACAACACAATGCGGATCAAAATTCTTTCTTTTTGTATAATCAATAATAAAAATATTGCAGCTAGCAGTCCTTGATCTATCCATGAGCAGACAGTTATTATTTTATGAAAATGTGGAGCAAGTCTCTTGTAATGACTTTGATATCAAATTTCATAATTGGCTTTATGGTAAATAGACCCAGAAGAACCATTTATTTCCTGTAATATCAGTTATTGTCCATCACAACATTTCCAATTAAACTTTCAATTGCAATCTTTCTATGTAATATATCATATGGGTTGCAGCGTTATATTTAGCCATCTTTCTATGTAATGTATCATATGGGTTGCAGCATTACATTTAGCCATCTTTCTGAGTAATGTATCATATGAGTTGCAGGGTTACATTTAGCCATCTTTCTGTGTAATGTATCATATGGATTGCAGCATTACATTTAGCCATCTTTATGGGTTGCAGCATTACATTAAGCAAACTTTCTGTGTAATGTGACATATGGGTTGCAGCATTACATTTAGCCATCTTTCTGTGTAATGTATCATATGGGTGGCAGCGTTACATTAAGCCATCTTTCTGTGAAATTTATCATGGGTTGCAGTGTTTCATTTAGCCATCTTTCGGTGTAATTTATCATACGAGTTGCAGCATTACATTAAGCAAACTTTCTGTGTAATGTTTCATATGGGTTGCAGTGTTACATTTAACCATCTTTCTGTGTAATGTATCATATGGGTTGCAGCGTTACATTTATCCATCTTTCTGTGAAATTTATCATGGGTTGCAGTTTTTCATTTAGCCATCTTTCTGTGTAATGTATCATACGGGTTGCAGCATTACATTTAGCCATCTTTCTGTGAAATTTATCATGGGTTGCAGTGTTTCATATAGCTATCTTTCAGTGTAATTTATCAAATGAGTTGCAGCATTATATTTTGCCATCTTTCAATCCTGATTTCCCCCTCTATCCTGCTGGTTATTTTCTCCGATCTCATAAGCTTGCACCTCTTCCTCAACTACAAGTACTGATGTTTTGGGTATATTTTCATAATATAATAAGTATGCTTTCCCTCCAGGATAAGGATACACCTGTATTACTAGCAAAATGCATTCAAGGGATTCCATATTTTTTGTTTGAAGGAGCCCAAGGAGAGTTTTTCCATAATGGATTATGATAAAGACCAATGTTTTGTTGCCGACTAATTGGGGTCTAACCAATCAATTTTCAATTACAATTGATCATCAGCCATCACTAACAGGGTGGCATCTCCACAGGGTGGAAAATGCAAGCGCTGGGGTAAGAGCGTGTAAACACCCTCAACAAATCTTCAAGCTCTGTGTAAGGCACTCATTGAAATACATTTCACTAGTAAAACTTGTATTATTAAGTTTAAAGTCATCATATTTAGTGTTTCATTTTAGGCATTAAAATTAGGAAAGATATGCAAAGAAAAATAATGATTAACAGGAAAGAAAGCTTTTTCAAAGTTTTGTTAAAGAACTCAAGCGCTAGGGGAATACCATTTGTGACAGTGAAGCGCTGGGGTGTCCCTGTGCTTAAATGGCCTATGGAGAAGCCTGACTAACATTATTTATTTTTCCTCTTTCAACTCACCTTGGTACACTGGCCAGGTAGGTCATTAGACGTTTTAGGTCCTCATATTTCAAATGTTTGGGATGTGCGTGCGACGGGAAGGTCAAAATGGGTCCACTTCGCTTGTCTCGACCACCTACAAGTAACGTAAACGATCATTTTCTAAACATCTGTACAACTCAAACCGTATCAAGAAGTAAAGTAAACTGTGACAATGACCCCCCCAACTTCATCAGCCATGAGTTGAGCCTTGCTTGGTCTGCAAACTTTATGTGAGAAAGTTTCTCAGAGTTTTATTGCAGAAAGGTTGTTCTGCTCAGATTCATTCCAAGGTCTTTCTCCGCTAATAAAACTGGATATGCTATATATAACCTGAAATGTGCTGAAAATGAAGTTGAACCCAATCTATATAGTTCATGTATGTAATGAATGATTCGATATGTAAAAATGAGTGAAATTTTACAATACCTGTCACAAAATTAGTGAGAGTTTCTGAATTCTATTACGAATCCAAAGATGATGAGTTAATGCCTTTTCAGTCTTCAATCTGATGAATATGCCACCCTTTCCCTCAAAATGAGCCAGACAAAATATAACCTGACAAAATGCAACCCTCTCCCTCAGAATGGGTACAATACAAAATTTTACCTGACAAATATGCAACCCTATCCCTCAAGATGAACTAGACAACATATAACCTGACAAAATGCCACCCTCTCCCTCAAGATGAGGAAGTCTTAATATTACCTGACTAATATGCCACCCTCTCCCTCAAGATGAGCTAGTTTAAATATTACCTGACAAATATGCCACCCTCTCCCTCAAGATGAGCTCTCCCTCAAGATGAGCTAGTTTAAATATTACCTGACAAAAATGCCACCCTCTCCCTCAAGATGAGCTCATCTAAATATTACCTGACAAATATGCCACCCTCTTCCTCAAGATGAGCTAGACAAAATATTACCTGACAAATATACCACACTCTCCCTCAAGATGAGTTAGTCTAAATACTACCTGACAAATATACCACCCTCTCCCTCAAGATGAGCTAGTCTTAACATTACCTGATAAATATACCAGCCTCTCTCTCAAGATGAGCTAGACAAAGTAATATCTGACAAATTACCACCTTCTCCCTAAAGATGAGCTAGTCTAAATATTACCTGACAAATATGCCAACCTCTCCCTCAAGATGAGCTAGTCTAAATAATACCTGACAAATATGCCTGCCTCTGCCTCAAGATGAGCTTGTCTAAATATTACCTGACAAATTTACCATCCTTTCTCTCAAGATGAGCTAGTCTAAATATTACCTGACAAATATACCAACCTCTCCCTCAAGATTAGCTAGTCTAAATATTACCTGACAAATATGCCTCCCTCTCCCTCAAGATTAGAGCTAGTCTAAATATTACCTGACAAATATGCCACCCTCTCCCTCAAGATGAGCTAGACAAAATATTACCTGACAAATATACTGCCCTCTCCCTCAAGATGAGCTAGACAAAATATAACCTGACAAAATGCCACCCTCTCCCTCAGAATGGGTACAATACAAAATTATACCTGACAACTATGCCACCCTCTCCCTCAAGATGAGCTAGACAAAATATAACCTGACAAAATGCCACCCTCTCCCTCAGAATTGGTACAATACAAAATTATACCTGACAAATATGCCACCCTCTCCCTCAAGAATAGGAAGTCTTAATATTACCTGACTAATATGCCACCTTCTCCCTTAGTATGAGCTAGTTTAAATATTACCTGACAAATATGCCACCCTCTCCCTCAAGATGAGCTAATCTAAATATTACCTGACAAATATGCCAATCTCTCCCTCAAGATGAGCTAGACAAAATATTACCTGACAAATATACCACACTCTCCCTCAAGATGAGCTAGTCTTAATACTACCTGACAAATATGCCACCCTCTTCCTCAAGATGAGCTAGTCTTAATATTACCTAATAAATATACCAGCCTCTCTCTCAAGATGAGCTAGGCAAAGTAATATCTGACAGATATACTACCTTCTCCCTAAAGATGAGCTAGTCTAAATATTACCTGACAAATATGCCACCCTCTCCCTCAAGATGAGCTAGTCTAAATAATACCTGACAAATATGCCTGCCTCTCCCTCAAGATAAGCTTGTCTCAATATTACCTGACAAATATACCACCCTCTCCCTTAAGATTAGCTAGATTACCTGACAAATATGCCACCCTCTTCCTCCAGATTAGAGCTAGTCTAAATGTTACCTGACAAACATGCCACCCTCTCCCTCAAGATGAGCAAGACAAAATATTACCTGACAAATATACTGCCCTCTCCCTCAAGATGAGCTGGACAAAATATTACCTGACAAATATACAATCCTCTCCGTCAAGATGAGCTAGACAAAATATTACCTGATAAATACACCACCCTCTACCTCAAGATGAGCTAAATAAAGTATTACATCATAAATATGACACCCTCTCCCTCAAGATGAGCTTGTCTCAATATTGCCTGACAAATATACCACCCTCTCCCTCAAGATGAGCTTGACAAAATTTTACCTGACAAATACGCCACCCTCTCCATCTAGATAAGCTAGACAAAATATTACCCAACATATATACCATCCTCTCTATCAAGATGAGATAGACAAAATATTTTCTGACAAATATATCACCATCTCCCTCAAGATAAGCTAGACAAAGTATCACCTGACAAATATACCACCCTTTCCCTCAAGATGAGCTAGACAAAATATATCCTATATGCCACCATCTCCCTCATGATGGACAATACAAAATATTACCTGAAAGATATGCCACCCTCTCCCTAAAGATGAGCTAGACAAAATATTACCTGACAAATATGCCAACCTCACTTTCAAGATGAGCTATACAAAATATTACCTGACAAATATGCCAACCTCTCCCTCAAGATGAGCTGGACAAAGTATTACCTGACAAATATACCACCCTCTCCCTCAAGATGAGCTAGACAAAATATTACTTGACAAAAGTATGCCATCCTCTCCCTCAAGATCAGCTAGACAAAATATTACCAGACAATTATATCATCTTCTCTATCAAGATGAGATAGACAAAATATTTTCTGACAAATATGCCACCATCTCCCTCAAGATACGCTAGACAAAGTATCACCTGACAAATATACCACCCTCTCCCTCAAGATGAGCTAGACAAAATATATCCTATATGCCACAATCTCCCTCATGATGGACAATACAAAGTATTACCTGGCAAATATGCCACCCTCTCTCTCAAGATGAGCTAGACAAAGTATTACCTGGCAATTATACAATCCTCTCCCTCAAGATGAGCTAGACAAAATATTACCTGACAAATATGCCAATCTCACCCTCAAGATGAGCTAAACAAAATATTACCTGACAAATATGCCAACCTCTCCCTGAAGGTAACCTGGACAAAGTATTACCTGACAAATAAACCACCCTCTCCCTCAAGATGACCTAGACAAAATATTACTTGACAAAAGTATGCCATCCTCTCCCTCAAGATCAGCTAGACAAAATATTATCAGACAATTATGCCGCCCTCTCCCTCAAGATGAGCTAGCCAAAGTATTACCTGACAAATACACCATCCTCTCCCTGTAGATGAGCTAGACAAAATATTACCTGACATATATACCTTCCTCTCTATCAAGATGAGATAGACAAAATATTTTCAGACACATATGCCACCATCTCCCTCAAGATAAGCGTGACAAAGTATCACCTGACAAATATACCACACTCTCCCTCAAGATGAGCTAGACAAAAAATATCCTATATGCCACCATCTCCCTCATGATGGACAATACAAAATATTACCTGACAAATATGCGACCCTATCCCTCAAGATGAGCTAGACAAAATATATCCTATATGCCACCATCTCCCTCATGATGGACAATACAAAATATTACCTGACAAATATGCCACCCTCTTCCTCAAGATGAGCTAGACAAAGTAATACCTGGCAAATATACAACCCTCTCCCTCAAGATGAGCTAGTCTCAATATTGCCTGACAAATATACCACCCTCTCCCTCTAGATGAGCTAGACAAAATATAACCCAACATTTATACCATCCTCTCTATCAAGATGAGATAGACAAAATATTTTCAGACAAATATGCCACCCTCTCCCTCAAGATAAGCTAGATAAAGTATCACCTGACAAATATACCATCTTCTCCCTCAAGATGAGCTAGACAAAATATATCCTATATGCCACCATCTCCCTCTTGATGGACAATACAAAATATTACCTGACAAATATGCCACCCTCTCCCTCAAGATGAGCTAGACAAAGTAATACCTGGCAAATATACAATCCTCTCCCTCAAGATGAGCTAGTCTCAATATTGCCTGACAAATATACCACCCTCTCCCTCTAGATGAGCTAGACAAAATATAACCCGACATTTATACCATCCTCTCTATCAAGATGAGATAGACAAAATATTTTCTGACAAATATATCACCATCTCCCTCAAGATAAGCTAGACAAAGTATCACCTGACAAATATACCACCCTCTCCCTCAAGATGAGCTAGACAAAATATATCCTTTATGCCACCACCTCCCTCATGATGGACAATACAAAATATTACCTGACAAATATGTCACCCTCTCCCTCAAGATGAGCTAGACAAAGTATTACCTGGCAAATATACAATACTCTCCCTCAAGATGAGCTAGACGAAATATTACCTGACAAATATGCCAACCTCTCCCTGAAGGTAACCTGGACAAAGTATTACCTGACAAACAAACCACCCTCTCCCTCAAGATGAGTTAGACAAAATATTACTTGACAAAAGTATGCCATCCTCTCCCTCAAGATGAGCTAGACAAAATATTACCAGACAATTATGCTGCCCTCTCCCTCAAGATGAGCTAGCCAAAGTATTACCAGACAAATACGCCACCCTCTCCCTCTAGATGAGCTAGACAAAATATTACCTGACATATATACCTTCCTCTCTATAAAGATGAGATAGACAAAGTATTTTCAGACAAATATGCCACCCTCTCTCCCTCAAGATAAGCTAGACAAAGTATCACCTGACAAATATACCACCCTCTCCCTCAAGATGAGCTAGACAAAATATATCCTATATGCCACCATCTCCCTCATGATGGACAATACAAAATATTACCTGACAAATATACCACCCTCTCCCTCAAGATGAGCTGGACAAAGTACAGTATTACCTGGCAAATATACAATCATTTCCCTCAGGATGAGCTAGTATCAATATTGCATGACAAATATACCACCCTCTCCCTCTAGATGAGCTAGACAAAATATTATCCAACATATATACCATCCTCTCTATCAAGATGAGATAGACAAAATATTTTCTGACAAATATGCCACCCTCTCCCTCAAGATAAGCTAGACAAAGTATCACCTGACAAATATACCACCCTCTCCCTCAAGATGAGCTAGACTAAATATATCCTATATGCCACCATCTCCCTCATGATGGACAATATAAAATATTACCTGACAAATATGTCACCCTCTCCCTCAAGATGAGCTAGACAAAGTATTACCTGGCAAATATACAATACTCTCCCTCAAGATGAGCTAGACAAAATATTACCTGACAAATATGCCAACCTCACCTTCAAGATGAGCTAAACAAAATATTACCTGACAAATATGCCAACCTTTCCCTCAAGATGAGCTGAACAAAGTATTACCTGACAAATATACCACCCTCTCCCTCAAGATGAGCTAGACAAAATATTACTTGACAAAAGTATGCCATCCTCTCCCTCAAGATCAGCTAGACAAAATATTACAACACAATTATACCATCCTCTCTATCAAGATGAGATAGACAAAATATTTTCTGACAGATATGCCACCATCTCCCTCAAGATAAGCTAGACAAAGTATCACCTGACAAATATACCACCCTCTCCCTCAAGATGAGCTAGACAAAATATATCCTATATGCCACCATCTCCCTCATGATGGACAATACAAAATATAACCTGACAAATATGCCACCCTCTCTCTCAAGATGAGCTAGACAAAGTATCACCTGGCAATTATACAATCCTCTCCCTCAAGATGAGCTAGACAAAATATTACCTGACAAATATGCCAACCTCACCCTCAAGATGAGCTAGACAAAATATTACCTGACAAATATGCCAACCTCTCCCTGAAGGTAACCGCGACAAAGAATTACCTGACAAATAAACCACCCTCTCCCTCAAGATGAGCTAGACAAAATATTACTTGACAAAAGTATGCCATCCTCTTACTCAAGATAAGCTACACAAAATATTACCAGACAATTATGCCACCCTCTCCCTCAAGATGAGCTAGCCGAAGTATTACCTGACAAATACACCACCCTCTCCCTCTAGATGAGCTAAACAAAATATTACCTGACATATATACCTTCCTCTCTATCAAGATGAGATAGACAAAATATTTTCAGACAAATATGCCACCCTCTCCCTTAAGATAAGCTAGAAAAAGTATCACCTGACAAATATACCACCCTCTCACTCAAGATGAGCTAGACAAAATATATCCTATATGCCACCATCTCCCTCATGATGGACATTACAAAATACTACCTAATAAATATGCCACCCTCTCCCTCAAGATGACCTAGACAAAGTATTACCTGGCAAATATACGATCCTCTCCCTCAAGATGAGCTAGACAAAATATTACCTGACAAATATGCCAACCTCACCTTCAAGATGAGCTAGACAAAATATTACTTGACAAATATGCCAACCTCTCCCTCAAGATGAGCTGGACAAAGTATTACCTGACAAATACACCACCCTCTCCCTCAAGATGCGCTAGACAAAATATTACTTGACAAAAGTATGCCATCCTCTCCTTCAAGATCATTTAGACAAAATATTAACAGACAATTATGCCACCCTCTCCCTCAAGATGAGCTAGCCAAAGTATTACCTGACAAATACGCCACCCACTCCCGCAAGATGAGCTTGACAAAGGATATATTCTTCATGATGGAAATACAAAATATTACCTGACAAATAAGCCACCCTCTCCCTCATGATGGAAATACAAAAATATTACCTGACAAATAAGCCACCCTCTCCCTCATGATGGAAATACAAAATATTACCTGACAAATAAGCCACTCTCTCCCTTATGATGGACAATACAAAATATTACCTGACAAATAAGCCACCCTCTCCCTCATGATGGACAATACAAAATATTACCTGACAAATAAGTCACCCTCTCCCTCATGATGGAAATACAAAATATTACCTGACAAATAAGCCACTCTCTCCCTTATGATGGACAATACAAAATATTACCTGACAAATAAGCCACCCTCTCCCTCATGATGGACAATACAAAATATTACCTGACAAATATGCCACCCTCTCCTTCATGATGGACAATACAAAATATTACCTGACAAATAAGCCACCCTCTCCCTCATGATGGACAATACAAAATATTACCTGACAAATATGCCACCCTCTCCCTCATGATGGAAATACAAAATATTACCTGACAAATAAGCCACTCTCTCCCTTATGATGGACAATACAAAATATTACCTGACAAATAAGCCACCCTCTCCCTCATGATGGACAATACAAAATATTACCTGACAAATAAGCCACCCTCTCCCTCATGATGGAAATACAAAATATTACCTGACAAATAAGCCACTCACTCCCTTATGATGGACAATACAAAATATTACCTGACAAATAAGCCACCCTCTCCCTCATGATGGACAATACAAAATATTACCTGACAAATATGCCACCCTCTCTTTCATGATGGACAATACAAAATATTACCTGACAAATAAGCCACCCTCTCCCTCATGATGGACAATACAAAATATTACCTGACAAATATGCCACCCTCTCCCTTATGATGGCCAATACAAAATATTACCTGACAAACAAGCCACCCTCTCCCTCATGATGGACAATACAAAATATTACCTGACAAATATGCCACCCTCTCCATCAGGATGGTTACAATATCAACTGCCTTCAGTACATGTACCTCAGTCCTGCGACCACCTGAAAACAAAAACAAATATAAAAATAAACTGCAGTCACTGCATAAAGAGCCCAAGAGCTTAAAAAATCTCAACCAAAGAAAGGAGAGAAGGGTTGGGAGTGTTTATTGGATTATAATACTGCCTACTTGATTAATGAAAAAAACATAATCAAACCTGTGAAAGTGGTCACCTCTATTAAGAAGCCACTTGTCTTAAGCAGCCACATTTGCTTTTTCCCATTTCTATGTTTTCAGTGTAAATCAACCTGTATTATATAAGCAACAACCTTTCTTAAAAGGAAACTTTTTGTCCTTTCCTTGAGTGGCTGCTTAAGACAGGTTTGACTGTACATAGAAGATGTCATCAGTAATAATACACAAAGTTTGCTCCTTTGTGTAGGGTAGTCTTATGATGGGGTAGCCTGATTAAATATGGCGTAAATGAACAGCTTTTTTATTATTTGGATATCTGATCCATTGTCCATAATGGAAGACACAAAATAAAAAATCTTTAAATGGTGATTGATTTATTAAATATTTAGCTTCATTTTTTATGCTACCGAGTGCTAACAGATGATCAGTTAACCTGATCACTGTTTCATGGGATCCTGAAAGGTTAACCAGTACTTGAGCGCACCCCATCTCCGCAAGTAACTGATAACTTGCCCTCTTAAAAGGCTTCTTTGAGACATGCAATAATGGAGGTGCTTTCCAATTTTGCTGTGTAGCATGCTGTATACGAGTGTATGAAAGTGAGTACTAATACATGTAACATTAGTAATGGTGTTCCTAAACTTGATCGTAAAAAAAATTATTTGCCATGCTCCTACCTACTCACTCAAAATTGCAGCAACCCAAAATATATGATAAACACTTTTTCATGATTTTTGTCCATTTTCGTTTAAAACGACTATTATGCAAACTAAAAAAAAAAGCTACCTACCTACTCACATGAAAAATATTGGATTGGAGCACAGCAAACAAATGATTTTTCTAAGGATAGTCTAAATAATGTACTTGAAACCAAAACAGTACTTTTTTGAAAGAAGTGTTCAACATAATATTGGCTATTTCCCGATAAATTAAATTGGAAAAAAGAAACAAACAAAAACTTTGGTGAACCAACTGTTTTAGCTATCAATGCACCACCTGTAACAAAGATATACAAACCATTTTGATAGCAAGTGTACAAACCATTGACAGTCTTCTCAGATCAGTGAGGATGGGATCCACCAGAGCCTATGAGGTCAAATAAAATAATAGCTGTGTTTACTGTGTTCCCCATGAGCCTTGAAAATCCAACTCGATGCATTAAAATTTTTGATTGGTTGGAAAAAAAATGATGATAAAATGGAATGGCATTTGGATTTTCTGTTGTTTTCTGTTGTTTTATTTCATGGGTGTTTTGGACTCACATGGTGATATCCAGCATATTTACAGGTTCACTGTGCAGTGTGTTGGCATTATTGTTTGAAAAATGCCAACACATAAATATTGAAAACTGGATGGTGTCTGTTATTAATATTTTTTTTATTTATTTACATTGTGAATGGGGTTTAATGCCATTTTCAACACATTTCAGGCTATATATGGCATATCCAGTTTTACTGGTGGAGGATGACCTCAGAATGAATCTGAGTAGAATCTTTTGCAAGAAACTGGCCAACATTTATGGAACAAGCAGGACTTGAATCACCGACCTTAGACAGCACTTTAGACCACTCAGGACCTGAGGACCCTACAATGTCTTTATCAACAAGAGTTGTCAGAAGACAACAAAGCTCGCCCCTGGGTGTCTTAGTGCAAAAAGGACCATAACTGTGCCAAAATGCAATCCAGAGTAATGGTTCTTGTCTGTTTGTGTTCCATTGATGATGTTGAACACACATGCTAAGTTTCATTCACATCTAATGAGTGGTTGCATAGATATCTTAAACTTAAACGCAAAAGTTTAACCTGGGTGTCTACAGACGATGCTGACGACACTGACGCCAATGCCGGGGTCATGGCAATAGCTCTCCTTGGACTTCCTCCCAGCGAGCTAAAAAATATTAACATAAAAAAAATAAATAAAAAAGCCGACCGACAGACCAATCAATTCTTTGGGGGAGTGAAACATAAAACACACTATCATTTTGTTTGGCCTGAGTCGGAGTGTCAGTTGCTTTTTGGAAAATCATCCCCTGGCAAAAGACCAGGTAAACTTTGTACTGGTAAGCATTTGATCTTTGTCAATCAGATGTTTGGAACCACAAAAATCTTCTGATGTATATCATGTTCAAAGCATCCAAGAGATATTGAGTAGCAGTACCTGTTTAATTGATTTTCAATCCATTTTTAATCAGATTGCAATTTTTTTTTTCTAACATATTGAAATAACTTATTTCACTCTGATGGGTATTGTTGTATTAATTTTGAAATTTTAGGGGAATGGGATCTGGCTATTGTTTCAACAACATTTTACTTAAACAGATAAAAACTTACCTAAGTTTTGACTGGTTATTTATTTTTTATATAATCAATATCAATGAAACCATAATTATGTAGTTTTACTGGAACCAGTCTAAAATCATGATCACCTGGCTGCTTTTAAGTATATGATGGTGAATAAGGAGCCAGATTCTTTGAAAAAAAAGAGAGAGGGAAAACACTGTAAATCCAAATTAGAAATTAAAATCTTCCAGACACTTTTTACAAATTTTTATGGCAATGAAGCTTTATAACAGAGACTAGAAATGTGTCTGAAAACATGAATACCCCTGCTATTGATCAGCATGAATGAATAAATGAATGAATGAACAGGGTTTTACGGTATACCAACACACTGCAGGTTATTCAACGCTAACAGGAAAGAAGATTCCAGGTTCAATCTACATGTACAAAAACAACAAATTAACATACAGATTAAAAAAAAATACATTAACAAATGAATATGCAGATAGAAACTAAAATCCTAATACCTGCAGAACTGCAAAGCTTCAGCAAATTCTATCATATTACTCAAATTGTTGCTTCCTATGACATGCATGAGTCACAGTGATCCTATTCTTGCCATCACTCATATGGCTCCCTGGAACCACACAGAGGTTGGTAATTTAACCACAAAAGCGAACATGACAAAATATGATAACATATTGAATGAACCTGACACCCATTCAGAGGATTCCTATTCTTAGCTGGAACCACACCAGGGGCTGCTATTGACCAGAAACAAATTGTGTAAAAAACGCGCCATAACTTCCATAAAATCTGACAGACGTTGACAAATATTATGCTTGCCCTGTATTTTATAACTATACACATAAGGTACCCACAAAATATTCATTAACTACATAGACCCTTTCACCATTCATCCCCGCCCCGTCAGTCTCCGTGATGGTTGATATACGACATTGTGTCTCATTATCATCATCTCCTAGTTATCAGTTACTTGCGGAGATTAGGTGTGCTCGAGTACGGGTTAACCTTCCAGGATCCCAGGAAAGAGTGGTTAGGTTAACTGATCATCTTTAGCCCTTGATGGCATAAAAATGACGCTAAATGTTCAATCAATCAATCAATCAATCAAATGTGTGTGTGTGGTGGGGGGGTATAAAATCACCATGATTTTTTAGGTTTGGGGGACAAGACAGGATTTTTGCTTTGGGCAAGACGCTGAATATCAATGAATGGAAAAGGAGACCCTGTTTTTTTACCAAAAGCACAATACCATAATATTAAGGCCCTGATATTGTCGCTTGTGCATAACTTGCTACAGTTTATATATAAATGAGCATCTAAGTTAAATGTAATCAAATGTCACAGACATCATCATAGATTGGCTGTACAATGCATCTCCAGTACCAGAATGGTTTACGAGTTAACTAATTGTGGTAAATGGTTCCAATTTAGATGAAACTTTTATACCATTAATCTAGTAGATAAAAGTGATTAAAGTCGACATACAGCAAAACTCTGAGTTGCTAAGTGATACAAGCATGCCGAGCATGTTGTCAGTCTGTCTCACACACAAGGAGACAAAAACAAGGACCATTAGGCTATTATAAATTAATTGCTAGATTATCATCCAAATTTTTCTTAAAAATGGGGAGGATGGGAGGATTTTTTTTTTTTAATTTTTAGAATTTTTTTATATTTTTTTGTTTTTTTATGAAAATAAAAAGGGTCGAGCGGCATGAAAATTAGGGGATGATATCTAGCAATTAATTTATTATGGCTTTATTAAAAAAAATAATTTTACTGTGCTCTTACCCAGTATTTTCTTTGTTGGCAGATAAGTAACAATTTTGTTTTTGTTAGATTTTAATTTGTTTTATTTCCGTTTAGAACATATTAAATGGATAGAAATCATGGAAAAAAAACAACCTCTTTTAAAGACAATAAAAAAAAGTTTGGGTAGCTGTAATTTGATTGAGTAAGTAGGAACACAGCAAGAACTCTTTTTAAGTATGGCCTAAAAGTTGTCTCATTGTTCACAAAATTACTAAAAAAAACTCTCTAACCTTGCTGAATAGCAATGTAGATAAGACCATCACAAACTTACAGGCTGAAATGTTGTTGTATGGTGATTAGTGTCACTTTCAACTATTGTTCAGTCGCATGGAAATGGTGTCTACGCAAGACAGTATTCGGAGTGCTGCCATACTGCAGTATCACACTGTAGACACATGGTATGACACCCCACCCAGTCTCAGACAGAGACGGAGACAGAGATAGAGAGAGAGACAGAGAGACATAATAGAGAGAGCCCAAGAGAGAGAGATAAGACAGACAGACAAAATGTTCAATCTCTGTTTTTGACTCATGAAATCTGTGCCTACTATAAATATGAACTGCTCTTGTACTCACCATAGCCAGATAGAGAGAGAGAGAGAGACGAAGGGAGAGAGAAAGACAGACAGACAGATAGAGAGACATATAGAGAGTGACAAAGAGAGAGAGAGAGAGAAAAAGAGAGAGAGAGAGAGAGAGAGAGAGAGAGAGAGAGAGAGAGAGAGGAATGACAGACAGAGAGACATATATATATAGAGAGAGAGAGGCCAAGAGAGAGGGAGAGAGAGACAGAGACAGATTTAGTAGGAGGCAATCAATTCCTGTAATAGCTAGTACCATTACACTGTAATCTTCAATCTTCAATAGTTCTATAAAAGTCTTTTCCATCCTTTTTAGGGACCATTCCATAACCATTATTTCTAATAGGGAGTGTTAAGGTTAGGAGTATGAGCCAAACCTTCATCAGGTTAACCAAGGTCTACAGTTTTTTGCAAATTGAATCATTGATGTGAACCTGCAGTATGTATTACTATTTACAAAGTTCAGTATAGTAACAGACAGGCAAACACCAATTTGAGATATGGTAATTTATATAATTAATTTATCTTTCATCAAATCTTTGGCTCTCATCTCATCTACACACAATTGTCAGTTTGTGCTCAGTTATGTGATATCTACTTTCAAAGTCAGAGGCTAGGTAAAGAATCGACAACATAGATGTGTTTTTTGTTGTTGTTGTTTTTTGTTTTTTTTAAGGGAATATATCAGGATTTTTCAAACTTTGAAAACTTGGGCTATGCGCCTAGGTTAAGACTCTGCTTAAAAGTACAACATATAGTTTATCTGCAAAATTTGTAATTAAATACACAGTTTTCTTTTAATGAAAACCCAATACTCCAAATGCTTGTCATTTTCTGATATATTAAATGCAATGCTACAGTCTTGAACTATTCCCTTGTTGTAAATCAAAACCGCAATTGGTGCAGATGGATTGTGGGAAATTTTGCAATTTGAAAAATAAAATTGAAACACTTGCAGTGATCGATAAGCTGTTTCGACCTATCAGACAATGACCCCAGTGACCCTTCGTCTGCTCAGAAGCCAATTGGGACATTGAAAAATCAATGGGACACTCACACAACTTTTGTTCTAACTGCTGTTTGTTTCTTACATGGGTTGGACGACAGAGAAGAGGGGGGTGATACTCAATTAGACTAGTATTATTACTTTCTACAGAATATAAGGATGTTGCTGTATGGGGTTTAGCGTCACTTTAAGCATTTTTTCAGCCATATCACAAGGTATCTACTTCAGACAGTATTCTAAAGGTTGCCATACTTGAGTACCATTCCACAGTCACATGGTATGACAGCCCACCTAGTCACATTATAATGCTGAGTGCCAAGCAAGGAAACTTCTAGTACCATTTTAAAAGTCTTTGGTATGACCCAGCTGGATGATCAAACCCACGACTTTCTGCATGGTGGCATATGCTCTACCCCTAGACCACCTGTGCATTGTCAGAATATAGGGAAAATATTATATAAATTTAAATCTACTTTTAAATTTCTGTCAACATGCGGAGATATCTTACTAATTCCCCTATTCAATGAATAAAATTCCTAACCATTCTTCTCTGTCCTCATTCAAATCTCTATCACTTACTTTTTCAAACTTCACCGGGTAAAGGGGTTTAACAACATTTTCAACACCTTTCAGGCTATATATAAAACGGCATATTATGTTTTATTGGTGAGGAAGATCATAGAATGAATATGAACGGAATCACCCTCCTTCTGCAAGTAACTGGCAAACTTTCTCACAAAAAGTTCTTGAAGCAAACTTGAGCCTAAGACCTTAGCGGTGATAAGTGATCTTGAAATGATGTCTTAGACCGCGGAGAACCCTAATTTCATTATATATAGAAAACCTGTTATAAATCATCTGAAATGTTCCATTATTAATTAAAACTTTCAGTATAGATTCCCAACACTGCCCTCCATTGCATTTGTCCTCTCTCTCTCCTCATCTCCTTAATCTCAAATCCTCATCCCCCTCCTCGGAGATTTTCATCTTATTAACAACAATACAAACATTACCAGTTTCCAGGAAGATAATAAACAATTCTGTAAACAGTCGTCTGACAATTCCTGATAATTGCAGACATTTTTATCATTTGTACATATTCACCTGCAGCTCTGTTTATTGTTGCAATGTTTTGTGAGATTTTATGATGCCACACATTGCCAGGTTACCTAGCAGACTAAAATGATTTTTTTTTCTTTAAACGGAATTTATCCTAATAGAATTTTCAACATTTTCAAAATTTAAATATTGGCTAAAACATTTTTTTTCCAATATATTACTCAATGACCCCCTACCGTCAAAAGATTATCTTTTTAAAGGAATTGCTAACTTGAGCTACGCGCCTAGATGACAGACTAAAATAGATTTCATGCTTTAAATTGCAACATATTTTGTGACGTATTATAATTGTGAGTCACATGACTTCAGTTTGATTTCATTTGATTTCAAAAATGGTTTTTATCTTAAAAAGAGTCCAAAATTAATTATGATGTGATAATAATTAGAAATTTTTTATGCCAATTTTAATACATGACAGGTTATGTATGATGTATCTTGTTCTGTTGGCGGAGGAAGATCTCAGAATGAATCCGAATAGAACCACCGTTCTGCCATTACTAAATGGCAAACTTTTTCATTTATTTAAGACCGAGCGATATTCGAACCCATTATCTCAGCAATGAGTGGTTTGTGTTCATGTGGTGTAACCTTAGACCACTTGGCCACAGAGTTCCTTATTAAAGAAGAATTAGCACTACCATCTTTGTACATTCTCTGTTTGTTTGCATATTAAGTATTTGATGGTGGGGGGGGGAGGTGGAGGGATATTGCCATAAAGGGCTAACAGATGATCAGTTCATCTAACCATTATTTCCTAAGATGCCGAAAGGTTAAGCAGTACTTGAACACACCATAAGTTACTGATAACTTTCCAAATTGAAACAGTGGTGAGAGACAAACGACAGTGATACGCGATGTCATATATCAATCATCACGGGAACTGTGGATAGGCAGTGATATAAAATCACGATCCCAGGATTGGTGGTCAGACGCGCTACAAACTGAGCAAAGCAGTCAAGTCTTTCTCACAAACAGCCTTTGTTATAAAAAAAAATTTAAGAAGGAAACTATAATTCAAAGATCCTGTTCAAATGATTTAATGTCACAACATTTGATTGTTAGTGTATAATGTAAACCCTCATTGTCATATGGAAATACTTGTAAAATGACACTTCAGTCCTATCTAATATCTTATTATCTCTTACAATACTCATATAAAGTATTAAAATTTTACATTGATTGTAAGAATGACATCTAGATATACTCCAGAGTTCAAAGGTGGCACTTTTCCTTAAACAAAATCATTTTTTTACATCACTTGAATCCCCTTTAACAGAACTTGCAGAGTCAACTTATCATTCATAATAGTCTTCAAATATAATATAGCAAGATGAACATTTTACATCCACACTAAATGATAAATGACACCAAAACACCAGCAAAATATATAAAATTTTAAACTATAATTAAGCAATATAAATGCAAACTATAGTCCAACCGAGATGTTGTGACATAAATCATTCACTATAAATTATCAAGACGCCAACCAAGATCTCATGACGTTTTTGTTTTTTGTTTTGAATGAGGTTTAACACATTGCAGGTTATATAAAGCATATCCAGTTTAATTGGTGGACGAAGACCTCAGAATGAATCTGAGTATAACCACTGTCCTTCCGAAAGTAACTGACAAACTTTCTCACTTAATACTTTATGGAACAAGCAGGAAGCAAACCTACGACCTTAGTGATGAGAGGATGTGATCTTGAAATGGTGCATTCAATCACTCGGCTCAAGCCACAAAAATCTTTATTGTTGATTTTTGTCAATCAATGTCTGGAGACTTATACCATTTACTCACAGAGGATTGACCCTTGGCTCAAACCAGTAAAAATCTTTATTGTTGATTTTTGTCAATCCATGTCTGGAGACTTATACCATTTACTCACAGAGGACTGATCCTTGGCTCAAACCAGAAAAATCTTTATTGTTGATTTTTGTCAATCAATGTCTGGAAACCTATACCATTTACTCACAGAGGACTGATCCTTGGCTCAAACCAGTAAAAATCTTTATTGTTCGTTTTTGTCAATCAATGTCTGGAGACCTATACCATTTACTCACAGAGGACTGATCCTTGGCTCAAACCAGAAAAATCTTTATTGTTCGTTTTTGTCAATCAATGTCTGGAGACCTATACCATTTACTCACAGAGGACTGATCCTTGGCTCAAACCAGAAAAATCTTTATTGTTGATTTGTGTCAATCCATGTCTGGAGACCTATACCATTTTCTCACAGAGGACTGATCCTTGGCTCAAACCAGAAAAATCTTTATTGTTGGTTTTTGTCAATCAATGTCTGGAGACCTATACCATTTACTCACAGAGGACTGATCCTTGGCTCAAACCAGAAAAATCTTTATTGTTGATTTGTGTCAATCCATGTCTGGAGACCTATACCATTTACTCACAGAGGACTGATCCTTGGCTCAAACCAGAAAAATCTTTATTGTTGGTTTTTGTCAATCAATGTCTGGAGACCTATACCACTTTCTCACAGAGGACTGATCCTTGGCTCAAACCAGAAAAATCTTTATTGTTGGTTTTTGTCAATCAATGTCTGGAGACCTATACCATTTACTCACAGAGGACTGACCCTTGGCTCAAACCAGTAAAAATCTTTATTGTTGGTTTTTGTCAATCATATTTGGAGACCTATACCATTTACTCACAGAGGACTGACCCCTGGCTCAAACCAGAAAAATATTTATTGTTGATTTTTGTCAATCAATGTCTGAAGACCTATACCATTTACTCACAGAGGACTGACCCCTGGCTCAAACCAGAAAAATCTTTATTGTTGATTTTTGTCAACCAATGTCTGGATACCTATACCATTTTCTCACAGAGGACTGACCCTTGGCTCAAACCAGAAAAATCTTTATTGTTGGTTTTTGTCAATCAATGTCTGAAGACCTATACCATTTACTCACAGAGGACTGACCCCTGGCTCAAACTAGAAAAAATCTTTATTGTTGATTTTTGTCAATCCATGTCTGGAGACCTATACCATTTACTCACAGAGGACTGACCTCTGGCTCAAACCAGAAAAATATTTATTGTTGGTTTTTGTCAATCAATGTCTGAAGACCTATACCATTTACTCACAGAGGACTGATCCTTGGCTCAAACCAGAAAAATCTTTATTGTTGATTTTTGTCAATCCATGTCTGGAGACCTATACCATTTACTCACAGAGGACTGATCCTTGGCTCAAACCAGAAAAATCTTTATTGTTGGTTTTTGTCAATCAATGTCTGGAGACCTATACTATTTACTCACCACAGAGGACTGATCCTTGGCTCAAACCAGAAAAATCTTTATTGTTGGTTTTTGTCAATCAATGTCTGGAGACCTATACCATTTACTCACAGAGGACTGATCCTTGGCTCAAACCAGAAAAATCTTTATTGTTGATTTTTGTCAATCAATGTCTGGAGACCTATACCATTTACTCACAGAGGACTGATCCTTGACTCAAACCAGAAAAATCTTTATTGTTGATTTTTGTCAATCCATGTCTGGGGACCTATACCATTTACTCACAGAGGACTGACCCCTGGCTCAAACCAGAAAAATCTTTATTGTTGATTTTTGTCAACCAATGTCTGGATACCTATACCATTTTCTAACAGAGGACTGACCCTTGGCTCAAACCAGAAAAATCTTTATTGTTGATTTTGATCAATCAATGTCTGAAGACCTATACCATTTACTCACAGAGGACTGACACCCGGCTCAAACTAGAAAAAATCTTTATTGTTGATTTTTGTCAATCCATGTCTGGAGACCTATACCATTTACTCACAGAGGACTGACCTCTGGCTCAAACCAGAAAAATCTTTATTGTTGGTTTTTGTCAATCAATGTCTGAAGACCTATACCATTTACTCACAGAGGACTGACCTCTGGCTCAAGCCAGAAAAATCTTTATTGATGGTTTATGTCAATCAATGTCTGGAGACCTATACCATTTACTCACAGAGGACTGATCCCTGGCTCAAACCAGAAAAATCTTTATTGTTGGTTTTTGTCAATCAATGTCTGAAGACCTATACCATTTACTCACAGAGGACTGACCCTTGGCTCAAACCAGAAAAATCTTTATTGATTGTTTATGTCAATCAATGTCTGGAGACCTATACCATTTACTCACAGAGGACTGATCCTTGGCTCAAACCAGAAAAATCTTTATTGTTGGTTTTTGTCAATCAATGTCTGGAGACCTATACCATTTACTCACAGAGGACTGATCCTTGACTCAAATCAGAAAAATCTATATTGTTGGTTTTTGTCAATCAATGTCTGGAAACCTATACCATTTACTCACAGAGGACTGATCCTTGGCTCAAACCAGAAAAATCTTTATTGTTGATTTTTGTCAATCCATGTCTGGAGACCTATACCATTTACTCACAGAGGACTGACCCCTGGCTCAAACCAGAAAAATCTTTATTGTTGATTTTTGTCAACCAATGTCTGGATACATATACCATTTTCTCACAGAGGACTGACGCTTGGCTCAAACCAGAAAAATCTTTATTGTTGATTTTGATCAATCAATGTCTAGACCTATACCATTTACTCACAGAGGACTGACCCTTGGCTCAAACTAGAAAAAATCTTTATTGTTGATTTTTGTCAACCAATGTCTGGAGACCTATACCATTTACTCACAGAGGACTGACCTCTGGCTCAAACCAGAAAAATCTTTATTGTTGGTTTTTGTCAATCAATGTCTGAAGACCTATACCATTTACTCACAGAGGACTGACCTCTGGCTCAAACCAGAAAAAATCTTTATTGATGGTTTTTGTCAATCAATGTCTGGAGACCTATACCATTTACTCATAGAGGACTGACCCCTGGCTCAAACCAGAAAAATCTTTATTGTTGATTTTTGTCAATCAATTACTGAAGACCTATACCATTTACTCACAGAGGACTGATCCTTGGCTCAAACCAGAAAAATCTTTATTGTTGGTTTTTGTCAATCAATGTCTGGAGACTTATACCATTTACTCACAGAGGACTGATCCCTGGCTCAAACCAGAAAAATCTTTATTGTTGATTTTTGTCAATCAATGTCTGAAGACCTATACCATTTACTCACAGAGGACTGACCCCTGGCTCAAACCAGAAACATCTTTACTGTTGATTTTTGTCAATCAATGTCTGAAGACCTATACCATTTACTCACAGAGGACTTACCCCTGGCTTAAACCAGACAACTTTATCGTTGATTTTTGTCAATCAATGTCTGGAGACCTATACCATTTACTCACAGAGGACTGACCCCTGGCTCAAACCAGAAAAATCTTTATTGTTGATTTTTGACAATCAATTACTGAAGACCTATACCATTTACTCACAGAGGACTGACCCCTGGCTCAAACCAGAAACATCTTTATTGTTGATTTTTGTCAATCAATGTCTGAAGACCTATACCATTTACTCACAGAGGACTGACCCCTGGCTCAAACCAGAAAAATCTTTATTGTTGATTTTTTTCAATCAATGTCTGAAGACCTATACCATTTACTCACAGAGGACTGACCCCTGGCTCAAACCAGAAAAATCTTTATTGTTGATTTTTGTCAATCAATGTCTGAGGACCTATACCATTTACTCACAGAGGACTGACCTGTTGGCTCAAACCAGAAAAATCTTTATTGTTGATTTTTGTCAATCAATGTCTGAAGACCTATACAATTTTCTCACAGAGGACTGACCCCTGGCTCAAAACAGAAAAAATCTTCTTAAGTTTATTTATGTCAATCAATCACCAGAGACATATATACAAATGAAATGATGAACTGCTAGCTGACTGAATCACAAAGGTAAAACCAGCAGGTATAAGAAGACATGATCACATGACTATCACAAGTGTGACTAGGTATATTAAATCATGACATAATTAACTACCTATATTATTAAGTACAACACTTAGTAATGTGTAACTTGTTAAATTTCTGCCATTCTTCAGTTTATGTACAGTTTCCTTATCATTTTGAACGAGTTGGCAGGAGTGGGTGGCGGTTTGGGCTTGATAATAATTTACTACTGAGTACAAAAACAATGTTAACCCTAACCAGACATTAAAATTTATATTCAGACATCTTAATATGTTTTTCTGAAAGTTCCATTATAACTTCGAAGTTCATACTCATTTATTTTACTTCGATATTGAAACAATTCATTACAACCTATACAAGTCATGCTAAAAGTCTTCCTGGGTACTATAAGCATATGCAGAAAAAGCGTCTTGCTCAAGAACATGACACATCAGCTGTAGGGGAAGATCAAACCCAGAACCCTCCAATCCTGGGTTTGATGCTGGACCACTGGACCATGCGCTTCACATATTTTAGCTTAATTGCGGAGAATGCTCAAAGCTTATATGAACCGCTCTTGAGTCCATTTGCTGGGTAGAACCAGTAATGAGTGTTGTTTTTTAAGACGCATCAAGTTGAGCTGGGGATCAAACCCGCAACCTCTGACATGAGCAACCAACACTCTATACACTACGACTGAACTGCGCAGAAACACTATTTAAAATGACTCAAAACATGATATTTGTGCAATACAATTAGAATAGGCATCAATTTGTAATTTGGCACAATCATCTTGTTGTGCTGGGGATCAAACTCACAACCTCTGGCCTGAACAACCAACTGTCTATCCACTGCACCACTGCCCAGAAACACTTTTGAAAATGACTCGAAGCATGATATTTGTGTAATACATTTGGTAGTGGCACCAATTTAGAATTTGGCAACATCATCCCTGCATCCATGCATATGAAGTATCGTATCTCTGTATATATATAATTATATATAGGTCACATTATTGATATTTATCACAAAACATCAGCAGCACTAGCAGCTTCCGAAATCATTTGATTATATAAACATTAATTATGCAATGGGGATAAAATGGGAGACAGCCAGTCAAAATATTTGAGTTGGCCAAGTGTGTGTGAGTCGATCATCGGTGCCCCAAACAGCAGTTGCAGTAAGATGAAAGCACCAGACTTCTCACTGATAAATTAAACCACGGTTCAAATCTTTGCCTCTTCCATGACTGAGTGATTCAAGATGACCTCTCTAGATTATAACCTTTCACTGCCAAAGCTGGGATTTGAGCCCAGCTCAGTTCAAACACTTAACCAGTGAGTTTGCCAGTTACAGTTGTTTGGGGAAGGACCACCAGTCTTACATAAATCTGGGATCTTCTTCTACCAATATATAAATAATCTCTTTAATGAACTGAAAATGATTTTGAATTTAAAAAAAATATAAAAAAAATCCATTAAAAAAAAAAAGTTTGGTCAGCTTTTTCTCCTTTGATAGTTTTCTGTTTTGAGTCAACAGTCATTATCTATGAATAACATTTTCAATTGTTGACCTTTTGTGTATTATCAAAGTAATGGTATTTTAAGTTCAGGCCATAAATTAATTGCAGGATTATCATATGCCCACACTCTAATTTTTATACCACCCAGACCCTTTTTATTTTCATTAAAAAAAAAAAAAAAAATGTTTTCATGTTAAAAAAAACAACAAAAACTTTACAAATAAAAATAAAAAACAAAATCCTCCCTTCCCAACCCCCTCCCCACTTTTAAAGAAAAATTTGGATGATAATCTAGCAATTAATCATAATGGCCTTAACAACAACAGTTATTTCAACTCGATCAGCTTGCTTCAATTAAAAAATATTCCACTAGACCTCAAACCCAGCCCAGAAATTCCATTCCGCCCTCTGCATCAAATTGAAGCAAGGTTGTCATCCAGCAATTAGTTTTGCCATTTACAGAAATCGAGCTGAAATACAGTGTCATTAAATTTCTATCTATTTGCCAAGCAGGCAGCAATTAAAACTGTTCCCATGCCAAAAACTTGCATAGTAGTTCATGACTGAAGCATTTCCACCTCCTTTTCTAATTATTAGAGAGTCGGCTATTAGAAGCATGCAGGTTTCTGCGAAACTGGCATTTAACAATCTATTATGACTAATTGACATCACCTACATGTATGATCTGGTTTCAAACTGTTAATGTTTATATATTTATCAAAGTTTTAAAGAAACAAAATTAAAATATTTTATAGTAAAATCATTATTTTGAGAAAGTGTGTAAATTTGTTTGTTTGAACATTTAGTATCATTTTTATGCCAGGGAAGGCTAACATAGGATCAGTTAGCCTAACCTCTGTTACCCGGGATCCTAAAAGGTCAACCAGTTCTCGAGCACACCCCATCTCCGCAAGTAATTGATAACTTTCCCACTTGAATCAGTGGTGAGAGACGAATGAAAATGAGATGCAATGTCCTATATCAGTCATCATGGAGACAGCGACCAAACAGATGAACTCATGACCCCTGGATTGATAGTCGGATGTGCTACCGATTGAGCATACTGAGGCCTAACTGTTTATTGAAAGAATAAGGAGATAGGATGCATATTTTCAAAGATCTGCAAACTGAACTGTCTGATCTCAACACTAACACCACACTAATATCTGTACAAGGTTGTCATGACAATCGTCAATGCTATCTATTCCTGCATGGTCTCTATAATTGTAAATTCCATATTCATTTATATGTGCTTCAGCATTCTCACTGGTCAATTAATTTTTTCGTGATTTCACATTCTTTTATTAGAATAACCAGATATTTGATTGATGGATATGAGAGAGCAAGTTGGTTGGTCATTATTAGGTTTTGTTTGATGTCTGGGCAGGCCATTACCTGAAACATTATCTCCGCTTGATCATACCTGCTGATTTCATGTCTCTTCATTAATTCTTGTCTGCTGGTATCGCATAATTTTATATTGATTGGACACTCATTTTGTGTTTTTTTTTGCTCCAGAAATCTGTATGTTGTACTCAATATTCGACTTTTGCAACTCTTTTTGAATAATGGAATACTTAATTGCATAGTTACAACTGTTTCCTGGTCCTTTATCTGTTATTATATTACAGAACATTTTTTATGTTAATGAATTACCTTGCTCTTTGCTGAGCTGGTAGATGGTATCTGTGTGTCATGGTATACTGCACATGTAGATGGTAGCTCCTTTTCTTGTTATTGTTTGGTGAGATTTTGTCAATCTGCAAGTATGTCTGATTCCTTTTTTTGTTTGAACTAAAAGATATATAAACAGATACATACATGTATAGATCAGAATTCTGGAATAAATAATTATTTTATAAATATAACAAAAATATTGATTAATGTACAATTTCTAATTCATATGCTATTTAGCTATCATAATATTTACAGTTGTTTGTCTTGTAGATATTCTGGTATTACAGCCAGAAACAATATGTATTGCAAAGTTGCAATAAGGGTGTCAATGTTTAAAAAATCTAGAAACTTATTGATAAAACTATACATAAATTACTGTCTTTAAGTAATGTATTAAAATAAAGTTATGTACTTAAGTTTTTAAAATAAATAACGAACTTACCTTATTTGTAATAACCATCTCTCTTCATTTCGTAGTATAAGTGTTATAACGGCCTCAACAGAATGACCACATGTCTCAAACCACTACTCATTTTCTCATAAGGCTCCATTGTACAATTATTGTCAACAACACTGTGAAAAATCAAAATCTGTAGTATGTTTCTGGGCTCAAATTCTTCAATGGTTCAAATCTGCAATTATAGACAACTTTACCAAGTTTTTTTTTTAATTCAATGGTGATACCTGTTAATTTTCAGAGTCAACAATTTGACAACGATACAATTCAAACCATCAAGTCTAAAATAACACAGAATTGACTAGAAATCTGATAGCAGCATCAAATTTTCAGTGGTGATTTCTAAAGTACTGAATATTTAACACATGGTATAAATAAATCACTATAATGTGAAGTCCTGAAATATGAAGTATAATTTATGAAGCTGGACCACCATTAATTTTACATAGACCATAATATTAGCACACTAGACTGTCACACTTACAGTTGTACTCCAAACTCATTGAGAATTTCTAGAATTCATATTCAATTCAAGCAGAACACAAAAAACAGTTAAAAACATGGGCATTAACTGCTTCCAATTTCATAATTTTGCTCAAAGCGAAAGTAGGTGTCCCTATTTCACATACAGAGGTCAAATCAGCCAAATTATGCAAAATTCTTACCGTCTAAGAAATAGTCCCATCTGTGTGTTATAGCTACCAGTCCACTCAATTCTGCACCATTCTCTGGGAAAATATATTCCCTTCACAAATTCACATTGCAATTATAGTACCTGTCAAGTGCATTTTCACACTCACACCATCTTGAATGACCACTGTCAATTTTCTATGGAACTACTTTCAGGTACTACCATTCTGACCCCCTGGTTCCTGGTCTAAGTCCTATATGAAACTGTTCCATTAATTCGGACTTTTAAAAACATATGGCTGTGCTCTTCTACCTTAGTGTTAGTGGTAAGAGTAGATTCCATGGCTGTATCTCAAAAACTGTCCTTCACATTCATGTGCCAGTTGAACCTATGATATTGCGTCAAATTCAGGGGAAAATCCAAAGATCTGGCAATCTGCACAAACTGAAAACAGTAATACAACTATTTTAGGCTAGATAACATACCACTATCTGCATATATTTATCCGTATACATTTATGCTGTCTGAAAATTATAAAATTAAGGAATGCCAAATGAAGATATAAAAAAAATAATTTTTTTTAGATGACTGTATAGAAATTGGCGCCATTTTTTAGAGATTTCTAAAGAAAACAAATTCCCAGAAGAAAATCTGGATTTGAAAATTGTCAAATTAATATGCACAAAAATTTCCCATATATCATTAATGTAACCATGGTAAAACATCTTGAAAAAAAGATAAGATTTTTTTTTACAGCCTTTCAACTTTTGCTGGTATTTTGACAAATTGACCAAAATGGCCAAATTCTGGAACAACTCAGAAATTCTAAAAATTTAATAACGGTTCGATACAACTCGCTTACAATTGTAAGCTGTACGAAACCTGGATACTATTTTGACCCCCTGGTTCCTGGTCTAAGTCCATAAGGGAACTACATTACTACTACATCCTTCATCTGTCAGGAGTATTCAAGGGAGATAATAGTGGTGTGACTCCTGAAGAAGATTTTTGTATATGAATGCACTGAAAGTAACACAATATAATACAATTTAATCACGACTGAGTAAAGTTGTAATTCATGTGTATATCTGTACTAGTTCTGAAATAATTCAAGTTTAAGTGAAACATGGTATTGGTCCATATTCATGCTATTGCCTGTAAAAGAAAGAAATATTTATATTGCTATACCTCATAGGGATTTTGTAATAACTTCATTTTGTGGCTGAAACAAATACATGTTTATGTCTTACCTGAAATTTTAACTAAGAAACAAACAAAATATTAAGAAAAATCTTTGACATTACTTAAAATTAAAGTCACAGACAATAAACATGCTCTATTATTGTTACTACATGTATATAACAATAATAGAATTAGATAAATATTTATCTACTGAAGAAAATCAACATAAATTGACATAACTTAACAGTGTACCAAATCTGAGAAAAAACAAACTACTTTAAACAAGTTTTTAGAAAAAGCCAGTTAAGAGACAGCAGTACATGGTTTAATAACATCAAATGTATCATCAGGCTGGACAAGGAGACAATTAATAGTGTAATTACTTTAGATGATAGTGACATACAGATGGTTTGGACTATTCACAGCCAGGTACCAGCTTCTACTTAACTGTGATCACAATAGTTTGAACCACCACTGATAGAAAAAGCGGCATAAAATGCAACTGTAACAAGTAATGTTAAACACTTACAAGCTGGTACACCTTGGTAAAAAGGGACACATTCTATGGGGCATACACCAGTCACCGCACATATAAACCAACCTGCAATGCAATATTGAAATTAAACCTAAACTATGAGGTAAAGTGAGGTTTTGCTTAGATTTGCCACCAAAGGTTATCACCTGTTTGAGGAAATATAATGCCAAAAGAGAAAACCAAATACTGCAAATATAAATTTGTCACTTCCTGCTGCTTGAGTGCACCTACTGGAAGTTCATCAATCTATTGCGACATGTTTACACATAGTTCCACCAGTTGAAAGCTGCATGCAGAGATGCAGTAATTATGTCACTGACACAGTAGAGACGGTAGCTGAGAATGGTTTTGCTAAAGTCCAGAAACAGTTACACCTTATGAATGAAATAAATAAATCAAAGTCACAAATAAATACAATCATAAATAAATCGAATTCAAAAGAAGATGTGGTCTGTTACCACACAATGGCATTCCTGTCGGTCAGTATAACAATGCTCTGTGGATGAAGGACACCACAGCCAGCCACTCAGGTGACCACAACTATGGCATTCCTGCCAGTCAGTATAACAATGCTCTGTGGATGAAAGACACCACAGCCAGCCACTCACGTGACCACAACTATGGCTGAACAATGCAGTAAACATATATAAATCATAGGCATGGAAACAGATTATGTGTTGAAAGGAAAACAATGTACACAAGTCTGCTGTTATAGAAGATGAAAGATTAGAGGCAGATTCATGTGTAATATTCTACAAAGTGAGCAGCCAATACTTGTGGACAATTGCCAACAGATGGCGACAGTCAGGCACATAATGGAGTGTTGGCAGTGAATGAGGAATATAGTGAAGCTTCTACTGAGCAACTAGTCTGCATAACTTGTCTGACATAGAGGCTTCTTATCCAACTGAACTCAACCACTTCCAGCAAACACATGAAGCATCATACTTCAGGGCTACTTTGCATGCAATATTTGCCAGAGTTAACTTGGAGTTCAAAAACTTGAATTCTTCCTTAGATGGGAACATGACCGAAATGAAGAAATACTCATCTGGTATTGTAACATCAATATCACTCATCTGGTATTCATTCTTTCATTCATTCATTCATTCATTCATTCATTCATTCATTCATTCAATTCAAACGTGGAGCTAGTGAAAGAAGTAAAATGTGGACTAACATGGAAATCTCAATTTCACTGCACAAACTGTTAATATGCACAACTGGTAGTATTGTCCATGTAAATTCTAATGTGTTTCTTGTTATGATTTTTGCATAGAGATAATACAGCTAATTGACAAGCTTTTAACTCCAGAATATTTATATGAAGTGTTTGTCCTTGAACATTCCATACCTCCCCTGTTTTTATAGTTTTTGTGTCATTTGTTGCACCCCATCCTTTTAAAGAAGCATCCATAAATATAATAATGTCTGGAGGACCTTGTGATACTATTTTATCTATGTGGAATATTTTTGATCCACCACTGTGAGTTAGGCTTTAAGTAACTAGGAATTTTCATATATATATATATATATATATATACATCAAAATTGCCCCTTGTCCTTTTCAAGTTATAATTTTTAACCAATTCAAACAGTTTATAATGTAATGGAGCATATTCCACACCTGGTTCTGCAGCAAACAGTGCAAAACCAGCTGCAGCTGTCAACAAAAACCTAGTTATGGTTTTAATGGACACATCACTAGGTTTTTCTAAAGCTAGACATTTATTTACTGCTATTGACAATCCACAAGCTAGGAGTCAAATGCAGACTATGACCAACAAAGTCTGAGGAATTATCTCCCTTGCCAGAGAAGACATGTTTGATAAGCTAAAGAATAATTTAGCAAAGGATGCTGAAAACCCGAAATACATAAATGTTTCTGTGGATGGCAGATATAATGGCAGATCTTTCAAATCCTCTTACAAACCTGGCAAGAGCTGCTCACAGGAAATGGAGACATCACCAATATGCTCTCAAAACTACCGTCAGTAACATCTGCCACCAGAGAATGCTATGCCGGAAACTGTAGCAACTGTCCATCTGAGTCATTGGTCTGCACTGGCCTCTCAGAAGGAAAGTGGTGGTTGAAGTCTGCTTTTCTTCCAACACATGGGATCACACGTTGGAACATGGACCTAAATGATAAGTCAATATTTGAAGTTATACTACAATTGAGGCTGCGTGGCTGCGAATGTCCTGAAAGCAAACAACACTGTGGAAAATCTGTGACAACAAAACTCAGGCGCATTTCAGCCACAGCGCTGTCAGAGCAGACATCACATCATTTGACGCATATTTCTAAAAGTACAGAATACCAAAAGGTTTACAAATCAACAAGCAAATACAAGAGCAAGCGAATTGCTAACCGTGCAAGACTTGAACACGAGCACCATGTTCTAAGAGCAGCATGTACTGGAGCACCGGATTACAAGAAAGGCCAGTTTGATGATGATATCAAGCATGGGTATGCATAAATTTGTGCAATGGCTGAAAAGTAAACTAAGTGTCACACCAGTATGCACAGAGACACAGATAACTTCAATGATACAGTGTTTAATAAATAACAACACAAAAAGAATATGATCTTACACACAGGAGTGTGCTCTGTCTAGGGTATAGCAACCCTACTGATGACGGCTTAATGCAAGCTGAAACAGAGTTTTGGGTTAGAAATTAATATTCATGAACATATAAAGAAATTAACTACATGAAAATTAACCTATATTATAATATTAATAAGCTTAATTGGATTTTCAATTTAGCAGATGACACTTCTGAAAAGGAAGTTGGATTAATTTCTCTGATCAAGGGCATTCTAGGACCAAAAAAACTATTTTTTTCTTTCTTATTATTTTAATTTGATTTTAAGTTTACCAACCTTATGCATATGTTGTCTGTTTTCTGAATTTAAAATCCATAACCTGTCTCGGTACCAAATTTCAGGTTGCTAACATCAAAACTGGCAAAGTTATAAAAGATTTACTTTTTTGTTGCTCTTCGCTTTACAACAGCGATCTCCATACAGAAGCTGGCTCACCATTAATTTCACACAGACCGTAATATTAGCACTATAGACTGTCGCACTTACAGTTGTACTCTGAACTCCATGAGAATTTCCAGAGTTCATATTCATTTCAAGCAGAGAACAAAAAAGTTCCATCAATGATGGTGAACACACATGTGAAGTTTCATTCATATCCAATGAGTGGTTGCATAGATATCTTAAAAGCAAAAGTTTAACCTGGGTGTCTACAGACAACGCCGACGCCGCGGTCATGGCAATAGCTCTCCTTGGACATTCCTTCCGGCGAGCTACAAATGTCTGTTTTAAGTTATTTGAAGATATTTTCTGTTAATTGTTTTGTAGTTTATCACAAAGAGTGCCTACAGAACATACAATATGAATGCAAACCAAAATTTTTGTTGTTAGAAGAAAGGGTGGTTACAGATTTGTATGTATTTGTTTATTACGTTATTTCACAAGTCCACTCCCAAATTTTCAGTAAGTAGAAATGTATTCATTGAGAAATGGATGTCCCTGCAATATGTCAGTAAAGCTTACCAAAAATTTAGTTGAAAAGAGCCATAATATATGAATATACAGCTGCACATGAAGTATCATTAAATACAAATAAATTTTCAAAATTAAATCATGGCAAGTCAGGTTGATGAAGGCGCATATACACATGGTTGATAGGACGAACAAACAGACATAACAGTTCCTAGCCCTTCTTTATTCTTCAAATGGCGGGGCATAATAAACATCATTCCTGCCATAGATCAAAACACAGAACTACATTTGTGTAGAACACTGCGTTAATGTCCTCTTTAAAAGTATCTTACCTGGCTTTTAAATTTGCATAGACTTATTAAGTGATGTTGTGTTTGTTTTTTCTTACTCCTTTCTTGTCTTCTATCAAAAGTCAAACCACAAAGCTGCAGAAATAGTATAATTCTTTTGACAGGAAATGGGAGAGTGTTTAAAATATACTTTGGTACCACTACAAAAATAAATGTGCAATAGCAAAATTTCCTTAAAGCAGTGAAAGTTCTGTCATAGTTACCTCCCCTCCCATGATTGGCAGGGAATGAGATATTATGCAAGACAGTGTTGACTGGATAATTTATTGCACAGAAATACCAACTGACTGTCCATTGTATCAGGACAAATTTCAAAGCCAAGGAGTACTGTATTTTAAATCAGAAATATCACTGAAGCTGATGATAAACCCAGATGTGAATTCCAGCCAATTGGTTGCCAAGAAATAGCGACTCAAAAAAAATGTCTGAAAAATTCAAAGGGCTGTAACTCATTGAAAAATTATTTGTGCGCAACATGCCTATGACATACACAACTAGGCTTGGTACCAATCACTCTTGTGAAATTTAAGACTGTAGCTGACCAGGGATTTGAACTCAAGTTGTCCAGGGATTATAACATGTGACTGACTGTGCTAACCATGCAGGCCATATTGATTTGAGTCATCTTGAAATAAAGGCATGATATACTGCACAAAAAAGTTTTATACCAATTCTAAAAAAATTTAAAAATCCTGATATGCTTCCTTTATATAATAAACTAGAGCTATCACTGAAGGTGATGAATACCCCCGAACGCCGCCATGACAGAAAATGGTTTACCATTGTATGAAGTTTTATTAAATTATATCCAATAGTTTTAAATTTATGCTCCAGACAAGGGAAATATAACAAAGGGCAATAACTCTGTAATTAGCAAGAATAGAGTTATGTTTCCTGTACACTGCACTTCCTGTCATTATATTCTACCATTGTATGAAGTTTGATGAAATTCCATCCAGTACTTTAAAAGTAATGCTCTGGACAAGGAAAATATATCAAAGGGCAATAACTCTGTAATTAGCAAGAATAGAGTTATGTTTCTTGTACACTGCACTTCCTCTCATTATTTTCTACCATTGTATGAAGCTTGATGAAATTCCATCCGGTACTTTTCAAGTTATGCTCCGGACAAGAAAAATTATCGAAGGGCAATAACTCTGTAATTAGCAAGAATAGAGTTATGTTTCTTGTACACTGCACTTCCTCTCATTATATTCTACCATTGTATGACGTTTGATGAAATTCCATCCAGTACTTTTTAAGTGATGCTCCAGACAAGGAAAATTGCAACGGACAGACCGACCAACAGACTGACCACAGGGTGACTCCAACATACCCCCTCAAACTTCGTTTGTCGGGGGTATAACAATTTAAATGTAAAAAATTACTAAAAATAGTTGGAAAATCTTCCTTTTCCCCGGCCCAGTTTAGGGTGTTTTTTTTTAAAAATACTTATAACAATATTATAAAAGAATTTGTACAGTATGTACAATATATTTACAATAAAATAGTTTATACTTCTGCACCAGAGGGGCAGCCTGTCTCCACTTGAGCTTATATTGGCTCAAGCCTAATAAATAATGTTAATTTGTGTTTTTCCGCAGGGACGGGAGCCCTATTTGTATTACATTTCCCCATATCTGTCGCACTGGACCAGGTTCCCAGGTAATATATAATATATCCCCTGTTCCAGGGTCAGCCATTATTATTTCTGTTATTAAAAGAATTTAATACATATCCAAATGTAGATGTATGTACCCCATCTAGTTTTACAACTAGTAATCTTGGGAAATTTAACATCTTTTATTGGAGGGTCTTGTTACCGGTATGCATTCGAGTTATGCTTATTAATTTATAAAAAAAAACAATGTGGTTAATTGCTAAGAAATAGCAATAATAACCATAAAAGTATTGAAACTTTATAAACATTTCCACATTTTATTATATTCAACAATTTAATTTTAATTGTATATTTAAATTTTGAATTTTTTAAAATAAATGGTATCTATATGATGTTTGTATTCATATTTGAAATAGGTTTACATGGCTTGGTAGTAGGAGGCGGGTTAAAACCACAACCCAAGCCACATATATTTATATGTGGACTGCATTGTAGCATCCAACCCATCCCCCACTAATGGGACAGTACACAGAACACCTGCCATCTGTAATTTATTAGCCAAGTCATGTAAATATTGTTGTTTTGGCTGACCACATGGGAAACTACGGAAGTGGGTAAAATGTATTAGGGCTGTGCTACAACACTTATTTTTTGTCTGACATTTCACAGTCAAGGATGTAGCACTCCAGTGCCCTAAACACAGAGGCTTGGACTGCCTTGCTGGGATTCAAAATATTTGTTATAGTTAATTTCAAACTATTTCCAGCAAATAAAGTCCTTAGTTTTGTTCTGTGAACCCTGTGAATTAGACAGTCCAGCAGAAAATGATTTGTTGTGTATTTTCCCTTACACCGGATGCAATCTCTCCCTTGTTTAATAATAAATTGCCCTTTGTTTCCTAGTAGGAGACTGACACCCAATCACAGATGGGTAATGCACTCATCTATTCTCTTATTATAAGAATAATTTGTTGGCCATCTGAAATTTACCGAGGTTCTAGGAAATGTTTATTTGAAAGGTTTGCTAATTATATAATTGGACCATTTTTTTTAACATGTTTCCTAGATAAAGAATATACCTTGTTAGGTGCAAAAGAAACTGAATTTGATATGTTTGTGTATTGTAAGGTATCTTTTGCTGCCCTGTCAGCTTCTTCATTTCCTGATATGTTTACAAAGTGCTGGACACCATTCCCTTGTGACCTGTAGTCCTAATTTAAGGCACTGGTTATACTGAAGAAAGATTTTGCCAAAATGTCAGGCCTTGATCTGCTATTATTGTTTTTAAGTGATGTTAGAGCAGAAATTGAGTCCAAGAAAATAGCAGTTTTTATTGGTATTTTTTCTAATATCAAGCACATAGATTTTTGAATCACGACCAGTTTAGCTGCGTAGATTGACAAATCGTTGCTGAATCTCTCAGAATACTGTATCTGAAGGGACGGAATGACATATGCAGCTCCAACTTTCCCATCATCGGGATTTTTAATACCATCAGTGTAAATTTGTGTATGTTCAGCATAATGCTGGTCAATATGGTTTGCCGTAATGGATCTTGTAAGTGTTGGCAAATCATTTTTATTGAACTCGGCAGTGAGGGATAACCTAATTTCAGGATTGTTAAGCGTCCAGGGTGATTCTAATTTAGGTCTAAAATCTGCTATACTGACATCGTATTCCTCCACCAAGTCCTGGGTATAAGCCCCAAAAGAGGGCGAAACATGTGCTTTTTCTATATATTTTGACTTGATGTAGAACCCAGTACCAATGAGCTAATTCACAGGGTTCCTGACCTTCCTAGTTTGAGCCCTGGCCCAGTACTTAACTGACTGACCTTCCTGTCTCAATTTAAGTGGAATAATTCCCGCCTCTGCTTCTAATATATGGCCTGGTGTGGATTGGAGTGCTCTGAGGGCTAACTTGAAGGCCTTATTTTAGATATTATCTAATTTTAAGTATTGAAGGGAGTGCACAAGAATAGATTTGAGCACCAAAGTCTATTTTTGGACATATGAGAGACTTATATAGAAGTAAGAGGCTATTTTTATCAGAGCCAAAATCTGTACCTCTTAGCATTCTCATCAAATTTAAGTCTCTCTCACACCTGATCATGATCCTTTATGTAACAGTGGAAACTGTTAGTTTCCCATCTAAAAGCATGCCTAAAAATTTGATAATTTTTTTGAAAATGATCGTTGTGCCACCTAAATGTACATCAATACTGTGCTGATTTGAATTTCCAAAAATAATACCCACTGTTTTAAACTGACTAATTTTAAACCCTCATTCTTTGACCCATCCCCATTATAGGTCAAGTCCTGTTTGAGCTCTGGTTTGTAACAGGTTTAAGTTGACTCCTTTTAGCCATGTGCCAGAATCATCAGCAAATTGTCTGGTAACCATGCCTGTCCCCTCTAGTGTAGAGGCAGATCATTTATCAAAATAGAAAACTGTAGAGAAGATAATATAGCCCCTTGGAGGGGTGGGGTCCTGTTTCTACTTATTCAGTATCTGAGAGGGACCCCCCTACCTTAACTTGAATTTTGCGGCCCTCTAGGAAGTCCCTCAGATAATAGCAGTTTCCTGTTATACCATGTTCTTTAAGTTTAAATAAAAGCCTGAGTGCCAGGTTAAGTGAAAAGCTGCTTGTAGGTCTAAAAAGATGGCTAGGACGGAGTGTCCCCTATTTTTTGCTGAATTAACGTCATGTTGCAGACGTGCGAGCTTGTCCAAAGTGCCCCTCTCCTTTCTAAAACCAGATTGACAGGAGATAATTATATTTTTTGATTCAAGCAGATGTTCTTATCGTGCCTTTACCATCCCTTCCATTAATTTACCAGGATGGTAGATAAGGCTGATGGGTCTATATGATTGAGGTTCATTTGGGTTTCACCCTTGTTTTAGTAGTGCGATAACACAAGCCTGCTTCCATGCTTATGGGTATACACCACTATTCCACACCCGGTCATATAGTTCAAGGCATAGTTCTAGTGCTGATCTGGGAATATTGTCACACTGAAGCAGCATATTTAAGCAAGGGTGACATTTCAACTGGCCAATCAAAGAGTGAGTACCTGCAGCAGACGACCTGACAGCCAATGAGATGCCACCATATGATTCTCCAAATGTCATCTACAGCTTGCCAATAATTCTACAGAGTCAGAACATCTTGTTTGTAAATCAGCCATGTTGTTTTCCCTTATAACAAAATAAACATAAATTATCAAACTAATGCATCTGAAAATGATTGCATACATGTATCTGTGGATATCTGTTATACCCTAGAGTCAAGATCTCTTGCTGTGATGTCATTTGTGGCTCTTTCAGTTTGAACTATAATTCAACCCCTTTAGATACGAGTTTCTATGGTAACTTCCTGCCAAAACAGTTATCTCATGGTTATCGCTATTCTCTGAACACAGTAAATCAACATACAGTCAAACCTGTCTTAAACAGCCAGTTAAGCGAAGGAGCAAATGTGGCCTTTTAAGAAAGGTGATTACTTAATACAGGTAAACTTGCTCAGAATTGCAGAAATAGGAAATAACAAATGTGACTGCCAAAGACAAGTGGTTGCTTAATAGAGGTGGCCACTTACACTGTTTTGACTGTACTTGTTATATTTTGGTACAGTATGCTAGAATAAGTATCCATCATGAGTATCGGGTATATAACTGAGATAACAAAGTTCCAACCCAAGTATCACTGTGTTTATAGAAATGTCTGGAGACCTCGGTTCTAATAAATTGAAACATCCTTTTCTCCCATTTCTGTCCATAGAAAATACATGTTTTCCCAATGGAGGAAAACTCTATCTTTCATGTCTTCTTTCTCACATGACCTGACAAAAATCTGCCATAAAATCTATTTGTGATATCTATTTTCTTATCCACAAATGGTCATCATATTGAGATGTTGTCCTTCTTATTGCTTAGTATTATGATAACTAAGTCAAATTGAAAGTTAAATTTGAAGTGTAATATTTAAACAATTTCCAAGTAGATTAACTGGTTTCATTTCTGGTACATTTTAGTATGAACTTTTAAATGTCGATTTCCTCATAAATTATATCTGTAAAATTTTGGGCGTTAAACACGCATTTAAAATGTAGTATATGTTTGTGATGACGACCATTATCAAGGAACTTGGCAGAGCCTCGTCCCTGCATCTAATTTTAACCTCTTATGTGAATTTTTTCTATCATGGACACGACAGATTTTTATAATCTGAACCTAATACTCAGAAATGAATCTTATAGTACTCCATTTTTAAAGTTACAAGTTTGTTTTCCAGTTAACAGCTGCTTTTTACCCTCCATTTTTGGGAATGATATGACCTTCTTTAAAATCATTAAGAATTTTACAGTTATTTAATTTCATAACTTACCTAAAAGTGGCCTCACCTATACCATTAATGTTTATATCAATTATAGCAGTAAAACTGCCCATTTATATCAAACATCAGACACTATGAAAATTCTATTCAAGAATATTGTATTTTGGATCTGTATCGTAAAATTATGTTATTTTGTTGACCAAATATTAAATTGCAGTCCATGATAAAGTCATTCATTGGCCAGTTTCTAGGCTAAAACTTTGAAGGATAAAATGCCAACCTGTGTATTAACGAATTTCTCAAAAATAAGATAAACTACAAGGACGGAATCAGCCATTTTCTTCGAATGTGGCCTTCCTCTTTGTGATTCAATGAGCCTCTCATCATTACTGAACATAAAGTTGTAGGTGATGCATCTTTAAATAAATAAAGTTAACTTACCTGATCAAACAGATGATTCTCTCGAAACTTTCATCCAGCTCTCTGTTTTGCTACAAAATTGAAATGCAACATTAGAGTACTTTGTTAAAGGTTCATTGTAGTACATCAAGAACCATATCATAATTAAGTTATTTGGAGCATGTGGTCTATTGATTTAATTGATTAATATTTAGCACCACTTTTATGCCATTGTGGTCTAACAGATGAACAGTTATTAACCCCCCATTTCCTTATAAGGTTACCCAGTGCTCTAGCACACCCCATCTCAGCAAGTTACTGACAACTTTCCCATTTGAATTAGCAGAGACGAATGATAATGAGACAGAATGTTGTATATCAATCATCACAGAAACTGTTGCTGGCTGAGATTCTAACTCACAACCCCTGGAATGATAGTTAGATGTGCTACCGACTGAGCTTATCGGGGCCCTGCTCCTGTGGTCTAGTAGTAGATCATTAGATCAAGGGCTGAAGGGTTCACTGCCATGGCAATATGTGGTATCCTTGAACAAAACATTTTATCAACATATACTTAGAACTGGTTCTACCCAGGAATAACTGAGTGTGATTTGTCTAAGTTGTCAAAACTTGTTTCACAAGCGGTGTAACAAAAAGTTTAACCATAAACATATACAGTTAATGCAATACAACTTTATAATATTTTTAAGATTTTATTTCTAATTTGCATTAGGAAATTTTTATATAATTATTAATAATCAAGTACATGTATGTGAGTAACAAAACAAAGTCCAGACAAAAGAGCTGTTTTGACAAGTGTACCTCAGACACATTGACCAAATACCAAAGATGGAATTTCTGATTCAAGACAAACATACATGTATCAATTACATTGTACTAAATTGTATTTAGCATCGCTATAAGTCAGTTCACGACCTTCAGTTTACTGAGCCGTGAAAAACGCAGTGGTGGTCTAGGGGTAAAATATATATCTCACATGCGGAAGGTCATGGATTCAATCCCTGGCCAGGTCATACCAAAGGCTTGAAAAATGGTACTAGAAGCTGCTTTGCTTGGTGCTCAGCATTTAGAGGAGAGTTCTAGGTAAGGAAGGCCTATTGTCAGTATAATGCTAAACATCATACAACTAGCCAACTGAGTCATCTTATGCATGAGAAAATCATGAACAAAGAAGTTTTCCCATTGGAGTAAGAGTTAGAGCTCCATCATTATTGCAGATCTAGCAAGTAATCTCCAGTTACAGCATATATACCTATTCCTGTATGGAAGTGAATAAATTACAGATAAGGTTGGATGATCCAAGGGTAAACTCAACATACCTAGGTCATCCACCAAGTCATCTGCGCATTCAGCTTCACTCACTAGATGCAATGATGGAGATGGTACACAGTCCATAGGTAGACCTTCAGGATTCCTGTAGGACATAATATATATATAATAATGAAATAATTTACTTTATATAGCATATTGCTTAACCATTTTTGTTTAAATAGACCTCGCACTAGAGTCATCACCATAACCACCACCACCATCATCATCAACATCATCATATTCACCATCTTATTACAGCATGGTCCAATGGAAGAACAGCAGACCCAAGATCAGAGGAACATGAGTTCAACTCTCTGCCACAGCTATGCATACATACATTTTTTTTTGTACATCTGAAAGGAGATGTGTATATATCAGACCATGTTTCGTCTTCAATAGTATAAATAAGTTCCCATTTTGTTTTTGAAGTTGGTTTTGTATTATTTGTATTATTTTGATTGTCAGAGAATAATATAGAGACATTTTGATCCCTGAATGTATTTGATAAATGGATGAACGTTACAGAGAATAATTGGAAAAGCTATTTTTATGGTTGGCATTTAAATATTAAATTTTGTTGCTTTCAAAATTTAATTGCAGCAATTACTCCATTAAATTGAATATTTAAAAATTTGTTTTTAAATGTATTTAAAACTCTGCATATGTATAAAATTCTCCTGTATTTTTTACAAGATCATTCATAGAAGCTATACCCTTTTTATGCCATTTCTGATAAAAAAAAATGTCTTTACTCTCCCGATTTTAATATAAATATTTAAACAAGAGGCCCAAGAGGACGGTCTACTGGCAGCAGATGCTTTATAGGACCCACATGCAATGCTACATGTACATGTACATGTACAAGTTTAGTTAAGATTCAATAAAAATGAAGATGCTATCACGTCTACAACATATTCCCTATATTACTCTATGTAAAACAGTGACAAATCTATTAGGAGACCTCCATGCAATGCTACATGTAGAAGATCTAAGGTCTAGGCCTTGAACTTTCGGAGAAAATGTTTTTTTAAAATTTCACTTAAAATGTGCTTACAAGCCCTGTGGCAGAGGCAATTGTGGTCGAATGACCCTGGTTCAAGAACTCTTACGAGATCTTGTGGTTATATACATACATGTGATACCTCACGGCGTGAAACAAAATCTCACAGTTTTTTTACCAATTCAATTGTTAATTCAATAATTGATTATGTAATTAAATGATAACAACTGGAAGATAATCTTTATAATTGAAGTGGGTTTATGATCTATTTGTCTCAGCAGATCATATAGAAAGCAACTGTTTGGTAGATGGAGGATTTGCAAAGAATCGTCGGTGAGTAAACAGATATTGAAATAGAAGAGATTTGTATTGTATTTTAATAATTGATTTTTAACACATTGAATTGATGTTTGGTGTTCGTAGGTCAGTTTTTGAAATTGTGTTTTTAAAGCAATATATACATTACATTTACTCAAATGATTTATTTATATTCTACCAGGTTGTTGTTGGAAAAATTATTACACGTTTATCATTCCATGAGGTGTTCTTTGATCCCTGGAGGGTCTGTGTCCAGAGACTAGATGTAAGGTGCCTGTTTTGGAAGGTGTGTATATATATATATATTTTAGGTGAATGCACAAGACCAGAATGAAAAACATTCATAATTATAGAAGTGGATGCTGGAAATGCTTAAACATGGGAAAAATGAAAATTAAAATAATATAAATTATTTCTATCAAATATTACAAATGATTATGAATAAAAATAAGACTCCGCCTGTAATATATCCTTACACTTCCAAAAGTTTATGTGAAACCACAAGTTAAAAAATTGCAGATAAAAACAAATATTTATTTTATGATAATTTATATTTTTCAGTCATAAAACTGTGCTAATGATTCAAGACCAGTAATGTTTACCAACCAGGTTGAGAAAGAGACCATACACCATCAACCCCCCCCACACACACACACACCACCACCACACACACACACACCTCATCCCCCATCAACAGAACTACCAGTTTGGAATAGTGAAATTATTCAATCAATTGAGTGTCAAAATAAACAATCAGTCAAAAGTATCAAACTGAACAAGATTGTTTTTTTAAAGCTGTAGAGAGAGAGTGTGGAAGGAATTATAAAAAGAAGTCCTTTTATACAGGACCTTGGTGTGTGTAATTAAACTCAAAGTATAGAGTTGAAATGTTATAGAAACAATGTAGAAAAATGACATAAATCATGAAAATAAAGTATGATATAAATAAAGAAAATATTTGTTTTTGAAATTTCTTTTCCTGTAAGATGTTGTAAGTAACTTAATTATACACTGTCTTAATTTTAAACATCATTACGATGCTCATAATTAAATCAATTTATCCACATATGTAAAAATTTTTTATAAGAATGATTGAATTTCACGCGCTAAAATATATGTTAAAAAAACTCACAGTTTTAGGCATAAATTCATAGAAAATAAATTCACAGGTTGGGGTCCTGAAAATATCACATGTATGTATATAACTGCTGTGCAAGTTTGGTTAAGATTCAATGAAAGGTGAAGGTACTATCGCATCTACAACATTTTCCCAATATAACTCTATGTAAAATGGTGACCCCTGTGGCAGCCCCAAATTTGACCCCAGAAACCCGACTTCAACAAATCTTTTAGGGGACCCCCATGCAATGCTACATGTAAAATAAAATAAAGAAGGTGCTATCACGTCTACAAGAAAAAGGTTAATGGGCGGACAAAGTGATGGCAGATGATGGACAATTTACCATTACATAAGCCTTTGGCCAGCAGAGCTAAAAAACAATGAATTTGATAAAAATGTATTTGCATTTGGCTTACTATAGTCTAAAATCGTAGAGTATGCTTTAAGTACATCTTTTCAAAAAGAGTTTTTATTTTTGATCCTAACTTATCTGTATAATGTTTCCTAAGTTTATAATATCTTCCCTCATTATAATGTTTTTGCATAAAATGATAATTCTTTAAGTGTTTTATTTAATGATGTTTCTGAACCGTCTAGGACAGCTGAAGTGTCATCAGCAAACTGAGAAAGCTTGTATTCATGACTGTTTATTGAGATACCTTTAATATTTTAATTGTGACATATTTTTATGTATTAATTTTTTCTGAAACACAGATCACATTACCAAAGGTTCTGAAAGTACCTTGTTTCCATAGGTTGTCATTTGTTGCTCCAACTATGGGGTTGACCACAATATTAATGGATTGATGACACCCCTTCATTTTTGACAATTCTGTCCACTTCTTGCAGTGTATCAGTCCACGCATCTTCAAACCATTATATCTTAATCAAACAGCAATCAGTGTCAGCCAAACTTGGCACAACTCATGACAATGTTCCATTCTTCTCATCTGTTGGAAAAAACATGAAGATTTAGATCATTTTCAAAACAGAAATATGCCTAACCAATTAACACAGCTCTAATTTCTCAAGCGTACTAGATTTGCTACCGTCATGTAAGGGAGGTAATTGTTAAGTAAGACCTAATCAAGAGCAGACCAGTCCGTCTCAACTCATTGAAAATTTTGTTGCTAAAACTTGCACTATTTCTCTACATAAAATTACATCTTTTGCTTTTACTAATCACAATTTTTAGAATTAGGGTTAGAATTAGGAAGGGTATCCAATGCACTTAATGGTGGTTTCTGAAAACAAGAAAACTTAACAAAACTGCACCAACATGGTATCACCAGATCATGAATATCTCTTTTTCTAAGGCAGTCAATTAAATTGCTTTAAAAATGTTAATATACTTTCTGAAATGATTATTCTGTTTTAATTAAATATGTTTCATATTATATGAAATAGTATATATTGTTGATGTTCAAATATATGCCCATATATGGAATTACATGATTTTTTAATAAATCTGCTATTATTTAACAAAACATTGTCTTTTAACTTTTTATTTCTGCTTACAAATGAACTTCATTGTTTGTAAATATATTAACCTGACTGATTAATCTGTTTATAATCTGTATGTACACTCACTGCAGCTGTCCAGGTGACACTATCCAAACACCCAATTACTGTACAGTTAGCTACTGCCTGTTCCTGTATGGAGACAAGAAGATAAGATAAAGAAAAATCAATTGTAAAATGTTTGTGAAAGAGTTAGGAAGTAATATATTTTGTGGTGAAAAAAAAGCAGAATATCAGTAAATATGTGAAATACACAAAATGGTTCAAAAATGCTAATTAAAGGGCATAAACAATTGTAATTCAAGAAAAGATTTGATCCAAAAAGATTATTAACTTGCACGGAAAGATGGTCTGGTATTGATTCCAGCAATCAACCAACCACACTGTAGAGAATCACAAAAGACATTTATGATAGTGTTATCATACAAGACAACAAGAGTTGTCAGAAGACAACAAAGCTTGCCTGTGGCATAAAACTCACCACCCATGCTAAGATTGAGATTAGAGGCAAACACCAAAACTTAAATGCAACTAAACGCAAAAGTTTAACCTGGGTGTCTACAGATGACGCTGATGACAATGCCGGGGTCATGGCAATAGCTCTCCTGGATATTCGTCCAGCTTAAAAGTCAGACATTTTACTGTGTGGAGCAGTTATTATTATTATTATCATTATTATACCATATTTATACCTAAAATACACTCAACAGTGCTTTACAAAACAAAAAGTACATACTGTGTATAAAAAAAATATATATTCTACAACATTAAATGAAACAACATACTTAACACATTTAACTTGAGTTCATTGAAGTATATAAAACTTGTTTTCCATTCCTTAAAACACCAAATAAATCTAAAACATCCAGAAAGTTCAGTTTCTTTAATATATTGTATAAAAAAGTGTTTTTTTAACAGCATTTTAGTTTAGAAGTGTCTTGGATGTTGGTGGGAGGAGTGTTCCATAAACTAGGAGCAGCATTATGGAAGCTTCTATTTCCAAACAGGTTTGTACGGGTCCTTGGCACACTTTTAAATCCCTATTTAGCCTGTACTCCTCCAGCATGTCTCTTATATAGTCGGGAGACTGATTGTGCAAGGCTTTATAGGTGTGAACAAACAGTTTGTACTGAATACGGTAACACACAGGCAACCACTGGAGTTCTTTCAGCACTGGCCGGATGTGGAAAAGCGGCAAGTTTATGTCACAATGCGAGCTGCAGTATTCTTCACATGCTGTAATTTGCTTAACATGATGTTAGAAACATCATTAAAGAACGCATTGCAGTAGTCCAACCTAGGCGTTATGAGAGAATTCACCAGGGATTTTGCGGCATCACTTGTTAAAAATTGTTTAATGTGTCCAATATTTCGAAATAGGACATACATGTAAGCAGACCTAAGAAACACATGGCGTTTACATGTTGCTCCATATCCATGTTAGGAGTAAAAATAGCAACGAGACTTCTCACTCTGTTGGTAGATTGTATTAGTGATTCACTCACCAACCTTCACCGATACATTTTCCACGTCCTTGGAATTGTTTTTTGATGTAAAAAGCATTATCTCTGTCTTGTCAGTGTTTAATTTAAGCACGTTATTATCGATTCATGACACAATTTCAGCTTGGCAACATTCAATGCGATGCATTGCCTCACTATGAGAAACAGAATTGATAGGTTTAAATGATATGTAAACTTGAGAGTCGTGGCATAGAAATGATGGAGCAACCCATGACTCCTGCATAAAGCACCAACCGGTTTAGTATACATGGTCAAATATTTGGGACCCAAAAGCAGATCCCTGGGGAACACTGTATTTCCTTAACAAGTATTATATATTTTGAAGTAGCTATTCACAAACTTTTATCATGATGATTACAATGAATTACATAATCTACTTGATTCATCTTAATTCAAAATATATGTTATCGACGAATGTCCAGCCACTATTAACTTAGAAGTTATGTAACAACGGGATAAAACTCTGGAACCGGACTACTTTTACGTTTCTCGCGTAAACAAAAAAGCATCAACATTTTGATGGTTGGTTTAACAATATACGAACTTAAATGATGGTCATTATATATCCACGCTTATTTTAATAATAAAATACAACAAAAACAAATGTTAGATCTAGTCCTAGCTGTTTTCATCGGTTTATTGTTTTATAGATTTCTTTAGTTTAGAGATTAAATCAGATGTCACAATCAGACCATAAGTTGTTTTGATAAACAATGAAGTAGGTAATAAAATGTTCACATTTGAGATGTATAGTATACCATTGAACACAACCCTGGCTTACTGAACGTGATTGCTAGTCATTGACAAAAATTTCCACAGACTAATTTGTTCTATAGGAAAAATGAAATAAAAACATGTACATGTAGTTGAAGTTCAGAAGCAAATGATCGTGAGACAATGTAAATACACAAACCTTGCACGTAAAAGTCGTTTAAAAGGTTTCTAATTTGGATTCTCCATCAATTAGCGTGGAATTATATGACCTTAATAAATATCGACACATTTTTTTAAAAACAAGCGTGTAGACAAAAACTAAACAATGACGTCAGCATCTACACTGTGTGGGTATTTCTTGGAATTATTGATTTTATATTTATCTAAATCGAGAGGTAAAAGGCAGTTGTTTAATTTTTTCACCCCAAATTATTTTGTCATTTTAAAATAAACTTATGTTACAGAGTTCATCTGATAATTGAAATAATAGCCGTAACCATATTATTTTATATTAGATCTCGAGAATTTGATGTCAACTAGGACAGAGGTGATGTATTCTTAAGCATTTACTTTGCAGCGTATAGTTATTTTTGTTTTGTTTCTTTCATTCATTTGAGAAGTCTCAAATTAAATATAATCATCAGGATTGGAATCCAAAGGACTTTATGACAGATTTGTGCGTGATTCGACATTCTTTACACATGCATAAAAACCAGTAAAAATGACTTTAATCCTATAATAAAATACTGTTTAAACTATTTCCTTAGTGATAGTTCGCCATCAACACATACTGACTGGTAACATTCATTCAGGTATGACATCATCCATGTAAGTGGTTTGTCTGAGATTCCATAATGATGTTCTAGTCTGTGAAGTAGGGTTCGGTGATAATAGCAGTTGATAAGAACATATACCAGCCACAAAGATTCTAAAGCCAGGCAATCCACCTGACAGTGCTATAAAAGATGCACTTAAAACATGTAGTAAAGATGAAAGTGAGAAAAAAAAAGGAACTGTGTACCTACCGTATTTTCCATTTTGGAAAGACTGTGGACGTGTTATTAAAGAACTACACAAAAACCAGATTCTGGTATGACACCTGCAATGAAAAATTGGAGTTTAAAATGGAATTTGACAAGCAGATAGAATTTGGATGATGTCATAAACTTAAATTGCTTAAAGTGGCTTTATGTGCGAAACATATAATCTTTACAAACAAATTGAGACTGGTCGACGTACATGTAGATCAAAGTCAGCAGATATCAACCGGTCGGTAGCAGCGTGACAGCTGGACACTAAAATTAGTCCAATATCTGTTGATTTGTTTGAAAATACCGCCTTCATACAAAATCAATGCAATTTTATAGCGGATAAAGCAACAAAAGTTTTCAACAAGCCATTGTGCCAGGTCATCGAAAACAATGAAGCCTGTGGATTTGGCAGAGATTGTTCTATTATAGCCAGGGTGGATTCCCAGTATCACAACAGTGTGAGTCATACAGGGGAGATAAATCCTATGCACAGTGTTTTCTCCAGTCCCAATGTTTTGGGGGACATTGATAACCAACTGACTAAATATCTAAGGGTCATTTTCAAAATCTGGGGGTCATCAGTTGACTAGTTTTAAACTAACTCAGCTTGAATAAATGATGGTAAAAATACATAATTTGCAAAAACAGTTTAACCTACTATTTCACACAAAAAAAAGATTCTCAATCAAAGCTGCAATTAAAGTTAATAACTTCAAAACAATTTAACTTTAAACAAATGTTTCACTTCTGGCAACAAGTTACAACAACTAGAACCTAGTTGTTTTTATGATCATGGTCACAGGGCCATGAATTTTTCAAATGTCTTGGCCACAGCTCCATCACCATGGCCCTAACTATTTATAATGAAAAACACTAAAATTATTTCAACATCCTATATTTCAGCTGAGCTTCATGTTTACCATAACTAAGCATTATACTCTTCGGAAAACAAAACTTTGTTGTTTTCTTTTTCCCAAAACCACTCCTCTTCTGGTTCATAGCTAGACTCATTTTAGAGTAATGTTACCTTCATATTATAACATTTTAATGGTAACTTAATAAAAATAAGTTAAATTTCTGAAATTATAATCATTTTTCAAAATGAATATAATATTCTAAAAGTTTTTTTTCTTTTTTCCGTAACCTTTTAAACATCCGTTCAAGAAACATAAATGGCGCCGGGAATACTGCCGTAAACACATGGACCGGCCTATGTTTAAATTGGTATTAAAATGTCGAGCATGCGCGTCTTGATACCTAATAGAAAACAAAATAAAAAGGTTTTCAGATAGAGTAACGTCCATACATTTCAAACAACTTTCTTGAAATGTTTCACGATTTCCGCATTTCATCTTTATATACAAACAACCTAAAACTGGGTATATATCAGTGCTATTGTTGCAGCATACGTTTGTTTTCACAGACATTGTCTTCAAACTATTATATTGTTTCACGAAAATTTCGTATGTGATCATCTCGTTTAACAGTTTAATGTAGAATACATTGTATTTATTGTAATTTAAATTTGTATTGAGTTTATACTTAAAATAATTTTTGATTGTTTCTAAAAACCAAGATAACACTCTCACAAAATATCAACTTAATGAAACGATATTCATATATCGCCTTATTTCAACGTATGTATTGATTTTGTATATATGTATGATGATGAGCTGTAATGCTTTAGTGTAATAAAATATATGTTCTGTTCATAATCGTCTATGCGATTGCATCAATAAAGCGTTAATAACCAATTAGAGCGTTTATGTAACTTAATAGAACCGGGTCACTTGTGTTTCCCTGAATCTGACCACGTGATCTGCCGAAAAAGCTAGCATTGTAAAACTAACCATGAAACCAGCTTGCTGAAACAAATATGCGTAATTTAAATTTCGGTATTTTTAAGGTTGCGTCATTGTGGATGCACTGAACAAACTTGATTGTGTCAAATAATATTTAATTGCGTCAAAAACGCAAGAAAAGTGCTCTGGAGAAAACACTGAATGCAGCTAGCAACTCAAGTCAGTACAACAATAAATGAGTTGCAAACAAAACATAAGAAGGTGATTGCAATGAATGTTGGAAGCAAACGCTGTTCTCATAGTGATGCTGCAACATGTAACATGGTGGGAGGGTGCAGTAAAAATCTGAAGGATAACCAGTCAATAGGTAAAGCTCATTACTTGTATTTCTTTTTAATTATCATTTCCAAATAGTAAGTTTATAATATTCTTTATAAAAAGAAAAGTAAAAAAAGAAAACCAAAAAACAAAACGGAAATACTACAGTACTGAAAATAAATATTATTACAGCTGAGCCACCATGGCATGATCTATTACAGCTGAGCCACCACACCACCTGCTATAGTACAGCTGAGCCACCACATTGCCTGATATATTACAGCTGAGCCACAAGATAGCCTGATATATTACAGTTGATCTACCACACAGCCTGATATATTACAGCTGAGCCACCAAACTGCCTAATATATTACAGCTGAGCAACAACATGACCTAATATATTACAGTTGATCAACCACACGGCCTGATATATTACAGCTGAGCCACCACACTGTCTGATATAGTACAGCTGAGCCACCACACTGCCTGATATATTACAGCTGAGCCACCACACCACCTGATATATTACAGCTAAGCCAACACACCGCCTGATATATTACAGCTAAGCCACCACACAGCCCGATATATTACAGCTGAGCCACCAAACTGCCTGATACATGTATATTACAGCTCAGCCACCACACGGCCGGATATATTACAGCTGAGCCACCACACCACCTGATATATTACAGCTGAGCCTACACACTGCCTGATATATTACAATTGAGCAACAACATGGCCTAATATATTACAGTTGATCAACCACACGGCCTGATATATTAAAGCTTAGCCACCACACTGCCTGATAAATTACAGCTGAGCCACCACACGGCCTGATATTTTACAGCTGAGCCACCACACTGCCTGATAAATTATAGCTGAGCAAAAACATGGCCTGATATATTACAGCTGAGCCATCTATCTGCCTGATATATTACAGCTGAGCCACCACACCGCCTGATATATTACAGCTGAGCCACCACACTGCCTGATATATAACAGCTGAGCCACCACATGGCATGATATAGTACAGCTGAGCCACCACACTGCCTGATATATTACAGCTGAGCCACCACACCATCTGATATATTACAGCTAAGCCAACACACAGCTTGATATATTACAGCTAAGCCACCACACAGCCCGATATATTACAGCTGAGCCACAAAACTGCCTGATACATGTATATTACAGCTCAGCTACCACACGGCCCGATATATAACGGCTGAACCACCACACCACCTGATATATTACAGCTGAGCCACCACACTGCCTGATATATTACAACTGAGCAACAACATGGCCTAATATATTACAGTTGATCAACCACACAGCCTGATATATTACAGCTTAGCTACCACACTGCTTGATATATTACAACTGAGCCACCACTAGGCCTGATATATTACAGCTGAGCCACCACACCACCTGATATATTACAGTTGAGCCATCTCACTGCCTAATATTTTACGGCTGAGTCACAACATGGCCTGATATATTACAGTTGATAAACCACACGGCCTGATATATTACAGCTCAGCCACCACACTGCCTGATATATTACAGCTGGGCCACAACATGGCCATATATATTACAGTTGATCAACCACATGGCCTGATATATTACAGCTGAGCCACCACACTGCCTGATATATTACAGCTGAGCCACCACACAGCCCGATATATTACAGCTGAGCCACAAAACTGCCTGATACATGTATATTACAGCTCAGCTACCACATGGCCCGATATATAACAGCTGAGCCACCACACCACCTGATATATTACAGCTGAGCCACCACACTGCCTGATATATTACAACTGAGCAACAACATGGCCTAATATATTACAGTTGATCAACCACACGGCCTGATATATTACAGCTTAGCCACCACACTGCTTGATATATTACAACTGAGCCACCACTAGGCCTGATATATTACAGCTGAGCCACCACACCACCTGAAATATTACAGTTGAGCCATCTCACTGCCTAATATTTTACGGCTGAGTCACAACATGGCCTGATATATTACAGTTGATAAACCACACGGCCTGATATATTACAGCTCAGCCACCACACTGCTTGATATATTACAGCTGGGCCACAACATGGCCATATATATTACAGTTGATCAACCACATGACCTGATATATTACAGCTGAGCCACCACACTGCCTGATATATTACAGCTGAGCGCCAACATGGCCTGATATATTACAGTTGATCAACCACATGGCCTGATATATTACAGCTGAGCCACCACACTGCCTGATTTATTAAAGCTGAGCCACAACATGGCCTGATATATTACAGTTGATCAACCACATGGCCTGATATATTACAGCTGAGCCACCACACTGCCTGATTTATTAAAGCTGAGCCACAACATGGCCTGATATATTACAGTTGATCAACCACATGGCCTGATATATTACAGCTGAGCCACCACAATGCCTGATATATTACAGCTGAGCCACAATGTGGCCTGATATATTACAGCTGAGCCACATTGCTTGATATATATCCCATGCTTTACACAACAACATACATGTAATAATGTAATATCTATTACAGGCTGATGTATTTCACGCTTGTCTCGGGTCAACACGACTGAATTGGAATAGCACTATAACATAAGATAGAACAGCCAAAGAAATTTAATTTTACAGAATTAAGTGAAAACACTTTCATTATAACTTTTTCAGATGATGAACGCAGAGGTGAAACCGGCCATGGTGGCAATTTTAAATAGTGATTTGCCAATAACAACAAACAATATGGTTACTGATGGGGACAGCAAGGGGACAAAGGAGCAAATGAAGCACATATGGCCATGTGCAGGAAGCCAATGGAAAGAATGGCTGACGTTCACCTAACAAAAACAATGAGAAACAAGATAACTTGAATAGTATTTTCTCCTGAAATGTTTCTCGGCCAAACAAAATGAGATCACACTTACATACATGTAAAAAGAAAGTTTGCAAAAGCCACCAAGTTCAATGTGAGTTCAAAAATTTGTAACAGAAATTTGACAACACTTGAAAAGCATGAGAATGTGAAAATTACTGCCTTGCTTATATAATACTTGTCTTAAGCAGCCATTCAAGAGAAGACGCAAAAGTGACCTTTTAAGACAGGTTGTTGCTTATACAGATTAATTTGCTCTAAAAGCATTGACATAAGAAATAGCAACTGTTTAAGAGAAATGGCTGCTTAATAGAGGTGACAGTTTACACAGGTTTGGCTGTATATATTACTACTACTGCAAAAATGCCTTTGAAAGAAGTTTTGCAGTATACAAGTTACAAGCATTCTTATGAATACAAAATAACGTGACACAATTTCTGTGTAGTGTCCTTGAGCAAGATATGAATATGCTTAGTACTGGTTCTACCTAAGTTGTAATCGATGTAAAATAAATAAGTTTAAAACAACTTACAGAATTATTTTGTCCAGTTCAAACATAAGGTTGAGCTCCAGTAAGGACACAAATATGTGGTTGATAGTCTCCTTGTTGTCTGGTTCTTCATGATGAACAGTTAACATTTCATACACACCAGATGCTGTGTCTGAAAATATCTTGTGACACAAAGAATAAGTATTTTAAAATAGACAAAATTCATTACTTACTACATGTGTGACATATAACCAGTCATGTACAGAAAATGGTTTTTAGATTATGTAATGACTTTTAGAGTACAACACCAAAACACTTTAATATTATTGAAAGTTTAGTGCCTCAGAAGCGGGAGACAAACAAATCAGTTTATGTTCAAAGACTAACTGATAAGAAGAACATCAATGTATTGCAATAAACTTTTAAGTTCTGTGTACTAGCTTTATGTATACTGCACATGAGGGTCTTCCATGGCCATTGTCTAATTGCCAACTTAAAATCACATAACTTCCATTATTGGGTGGTGGTGGTGGTGGTGGTGGGGGGGGGGGGGGTGCTAGTTAGCTCATTTGTTAGCATATCTGACTATCAATCAAGGGGCTGTGTGTTTGAATTCCTGTATAGCCAGCCTCCATGATGATAAAGACAACATGACATTTTATTGTCATTCATCTCCCACTGCTGATTTGGTGAACAAGCAGGATAGCAGTGAAGTGGATAATGTTGCCTGCGCAAACCAGAGGTTGTGGGTTCCATCGCCAGCTCGACCCGATGCCTCTCAAATAACAACACTCAGTACTGGTTTAAGATTCAAGAGCAAATCATATTAAATTTAAGCTTTCTTCACAATCAAACTATAATAAACTAGTATATTCTAACTAGTAAGTGGAATGGTTCCAGCTACTTGCAGAGATGAGTGTGCTCTCGTACAGGTTAACTTTCCAGGATTCCAGGAAGGAACGGTTTGATTTACTGAATGTCTGTTAGCCCTTGATGGCATGAAATGATGCTAATATTCAAAACAATTGTAGGGCATTACATGTATGTCCATGTTCACATCATTCTTTAATTCCAGAGAAAGCAGTGTCTAACACACTAGTTGTGAATGGCTATAAGGTTATAATTTTAATACATATGCATTATTACATGTAACATTATAAACATATAAAAATATCTTTCAAAAGTACCACAGAAACAAAACTAATTTCATTTTAATACAAATACATTACGACAATTTTATTCAACAACTAGATTTTACCTAAATATAAAATAGTCATTTAAAGTCTATGTGAATTTTGTGAGAGATATCCGGAAACTTTAGGGAGAAGTTATTAGATGACAGCGCCTATGACCACTCGACCACGAAAGACCCTATATGTTAAATAATCAAAGGGCTGTTATTCATGTAAAAATCACATAAGTTTGTGTCTACAGGCAGGCAAACAATCTCAAGCCAATATACCTCCCCATGCAGCCAGAACTATGTTGACAAGGGATATCACATACACTGAAGTGGTCTAATGGTAGGGTACCTGCCTTGCATGCAGTTGGACTTGTGTTTGATCTGCAATTTCTGAGCACCAACCAAGAAAGTTTCTAGTACCATTTTTTCAAGTCTTTGATTTAAACAAGAAATGTCACTGTTAAGTGTTACATGCCCCCCAAATGGTCTGTGAAAATAAAAATATATGATATGTTATGATGATCATTTGTAGCAGGTATCGACAAAATCCATCAATGCATGACAAAGTTACAGGCCGGAAACGAAATCTCACACAAACTGAAAGCGTTGTCAAACAAACTCAAATTGTGACCTTGACCTTTGAGGTATGGGTGTGGGTCTTACTCGCGACACGTCGTCATGTTATGTTGATCATTTGTAGCAAGTATCAACAAAATCCATCTATGCATGAGAAAGTTACAGGCTGGAAACGAAATCTCACACAAACTCAAAGTGTTGTCATACAAACTCAAATTGTGACTTTGACCTTAGAGGTACAGGTGTGGGTCTTACTTGCAACACGTCGTTCTACTATGTTGATCATTTGTAGCAAGTATCAACAAAATCCATCTTTGCATGACAAAGTTACAGGCCGGAAACGAAATACCGGTCGGAAGGATGGACGGACAGAAGGATGGACGGACGCTGCAATTACTATATAAAAAGATGTTTTCTTGCCTTATATATAGAAAGTCAAATTTCTGTACTGAAAACTGTTTTAGGTGAACCAATACTTACCTGGGGTAGGACCATAATGACAGTCAAGATGATTTGACCATACAGTAAACGATGTCAAACTGTTGTAACAAAATCTTGCATAGGAACCCAATAAACTCTGGTTAAACTGTGAAATCAAAATATGAGTATAGCAATGAACTTATTTCTAATATGAAGCAACACTTGTTATCAGATGTTGCATTAATGAACAACTGAGGTATTATGGAGACAACCAACACAAAATGTCAACAAACATCAATAAACGAATGTACAGAATGAAAATTAACCAGTTCAGTCAATAATCTAGTTTATAGTACTGCAGATTTGCCCAAATGCTGCAGCAACAGTAATCCTGTCTGTGCCACCAATCATGTCATACCCTGGAGCCACAGGTTATAAATTACCATGACATAAAACAAACAAGATGATCCCCTTACATGTTAATAAGAATAAAAAAAAAGATGAAAATGATCAGATGCATTAATTGACAACTGCAATAAGGTAAATTGAAAGTGACTGTGCTCAAGATAAGTATTATTTACATGTCAATGTGTTTATACTGTTTGTCAAGTTAAACTGATAAAAAATAAAATGAGAGAGATTATTTACATCAGCATCTGATTCCAGGCAATAATGGGAAAGCCATTGATAACAACATACAAAATAATCTGAGCATTTCACCAAAAAGAAAGACAATTCTGGGTAACTTATTTGCAGCAGACAAGACTGGAAGAGTTGTCTCCCATCTCTTACCCTTTATGTTCAGAAAGTAGACTAATTACTGTGTATACCTGATGTCGCATCAGTTCTCTAGGCATATATGTGAACCTTTTTGGAAAGCAATGAGGGAGATTGGGTTTTGAAATGAGGGAGATTGGATGCAAATGAGAGAGATTTTGTTTCGCGCCATAAAATTTGAGAATATTGTCATTTCGGTACAATTTTACTTAATTTCTTAATAATTCAACTATATTAAAACATAAAAGATGGTGTTTAGTCATAATATATAGAGAATATAAATTAATAACAAGAGTAATATAGATTTATGATTTTTTTATTAAAAGTTTTGTTTCTTCATTATAGCATATAATAGTTGCAGGTGTCACCTGATTGTTTTATCACACATTTACAAGCAAAGGAACGATGCCCTAGGCAACGTTTTTCACCGATAATTCTGGATTAAAACTTATAACAAAGAAATAGATTAAAGCTACAGGTATGGCAATTTATGGACTCTAAATAACAGAGAGCAATAATTATTTTACTTAATCTTTTAAAATATACATTGGAAATTATCGGAAATAGGAAATTTACATAAAAAAAATGAAATCTTCCGTACTTATGTATATCGCGCATCCCTTCTCGAAGATCTTCAAAGTTGGAAAAAAAACGCGCATAATACATAAGTAGAAACGGTAAGTGTAAAATTTAAGTTAAATTTATCAACTTCTAAATGTGATATTTTATCGTTGAAAATCATAATTATTACTCGACATCTTCAACATCATAAAACAAAGTCTCAACATCATTCCCGTTTCTGTTAGTAAACAAGGCATTTAGGAATACTACCGGGTTGTTTATTATGGTGTCATTTGAGTCTCAAGAAAAGCGCGCAATTACAAACTTTTGTTGTCAGCTTGGACATTTCCCAATCAAAACTATGAGATGATACAGCAGGCATCTACAGGGAAAAAAAATGTCACGGATGCAGGTTTTTGAATGGCATAAGAGGTTTCGAGATGGAAGAGTGTCACTAGAAGACAGGAAGGTGCGGAGCCATAAGACCTTTATGAACGCGATGTAAGAGACTGCAATTAAGGACATCTTATACATGGTCTAACAGGTTACAGCTATGGTACTGTTTACCGGGTTCTTACAGACCCTGAATGGTACACGGATATGTTAGACCAGTGGATCAATCGGCACGAGAAATGTATTACACTCAAAGGAAATTACATAGAAAAGAAACTGATATGCCAATTTGACTGAGTAACACGATGTACGTCACTTGACATTATTTTGTGTTTAATGTCTGTTACAGGCAGTGTGTTTATGTATTAAGCTTCATCGTTTCTTGTGCAAACGTCTCAAAATTTTCAGGTATCGTGAATTAAATATTGGACATCATGCGGAATGTTTTTCATTAATGTAACACATAACATATAGAAGTAATAGATTCAATCTGTTTATTTCTGGATCACCCCACGTATACTGAAGTTTCAATAGAAAACCTCAAGTTAAATATCAAGACTTTGAATTACATTACCCAAGGCTAAACATTAATATTAAATACATGCACAAGCAAAAAAAGAAACAAAAAAAGAACGAAATACTACAGTCAGCAGATGATAAATATATTGTATCAATAAATCTAAATCTAAAAGTACTATACAGTTCCTGTGTATTATTTGTTATACCTGCACGTCGTGCTTGACCAGTCAGTAACATGTTTGTACTATACAGTTCCTGTGTATTATTTGCTATACCTGCACGTCGTGCTTGACTAGTCAGTAACATGTTTGACTGTCAAGCAGGAGTCATGAGTTTAAATTCTTACTTGGTCACTATTTCTGTAAAGAATGATCTCTGTCCTACAGCCATGAGACTCCCACCTCTGAATATGTGGGGAAATAGACAGAGACATGGCATGTTTAGTACTGGTTAACCAAATCACAGAAATTATGATCATGTACACTGACTACCTTTAAATGGTTTCCATTGTTGAGCAGCACTTTAGATCCTCCCTCATCCTTGTCTAGAGTGTTGCCATATTAAACAGAAGTGGCACTCGTCTTCAACTCTGATGTGTCAGCTTCCACTGGCATACACATATCCACATTCAATGTCAGGTGTGATATTCTAGCTGCAAAATACAATCATGCATATACACGTGTGCTCAGCAGTCAAACATACTATACCAAGATGCTTCAAATAAATTTACAAAATATTGCCTCAGTGTCTTCATCACTGTGTTTCTGTTGATATATAATACAACACTGGACTGACATTGGTAAATAAGGTTTGTTTGCTGACGATTGCATAACAAACAATTTACACAATTTATTGTATTTTTTTGAAAATATAATTTTTCTAATGGAGTTTACCATTTTCAATATAATACATGCATGGCAACCAATTTCAGGATGAATCTAGGCAGGGTAAAATGACCATGATTCTGCTAGTGACTGGCAAACTTTCTCACATAAAAAGTTTAAACCAAGCTGGGCTCAGTCATGTTGTATATTGTATATTTAAGACTCTCCAATAAAGTGTTCATTGATGATTACAAGATAGGCACAAAATGGTTTTATTTCACTTATATTTCACTTAAAGTTTTAGTATATTATGACTGTTAACTTGCTAAATTATTTATTATATATCTATTTGTTTTTGGAAATAATAAAAATAAAGCAATGGTTGGTTAAGTACCACCCCTGGAGAAATGATTTGTGAATACCACCCCTGGAGGACATTGCAGAGATGATATCAGGGCTTGAAATTTCTTATAAAAGCTACTCTCCCCGCTTTCTTGGATATAACCTGTATGAAGCACATACACTGTCTTACTCAGGACACAACACATGGCCAGACTGGCTATCTAACCCAGGACCATCCAGCCAAGTCTGATGCTCTACCAATAACCTGTGCTCCACACATGAGATATGTATATGTTCACATGCTGTTAATTCAAGTTACTTGTTTTTATATTATTAAACTGTACTGTGACAAACCTAGATGTAAAGCAGGGCCATGTACTGGGTAGGGTCTTAGCCAGTAATGTTGGAGGTTGCAAGTTCAATGCCTATCTTGACCCATTATATACATGTATGTATAGTGCAACTCAAAAACAACACAACAAATGGACTCGAGAGCGGTTTACTTCATGTCCATTTTATTACTTTTGTCATTGTTGTTAAATTATCAACAGGTGTGGTTCCAGAACACCAAATGAGTGATGGTAAAAATAAGACCACTGTAGCTCAGGCATGTTGTAAGAGCTATTGGAATAGAATTTGCTGAAACTGCAGTTCTGTGGGTATCTAGGTTCATTTTATATGATCATTTGTTGGTGTGCTTTTTATATAAATCTGTTAGCTCTCAATGGCATAAAAATGATGCTAAATATTGAAACAAACAAAAAACAACTGAAATCTGAATGCAATGGAATTGAAATAGATATTATTAGAATACAAGATTATACTCATCACGGCCTGGCTGACAACACAGCTGCTATGACATAATTAATTGAAAGAAACTCAAACCAAGATTTTAACAAACTTAATCATAGTTATTTTGAGATAGGATTATGTGTGTTCCTGTGTTACTTGCAATATTTTATTTTCAAGAACATTACTTTTTTTTAAAGATTTGAAGACACATTTATGTTTAAAAGCTGTTTCACAAAAATGCGGGAAAAAATATTTATGGTTAAAGATACATTTACAAATTGTCAAGAGTATGAAAAAGTTCATCTTAGTTACCATTCCTTTCTTCAGTACAGGGGAGATAACTCTACTGCACATACAAGACCAGATATTCTTGTACACTTTCAACATTCTTCAAACATCTGAAACAAGGGGGCCAAGATGGCCCTATATCGCTCACCTGACTGACCTTTAGTCACCCAATTTAAGCTGATTATATAATACATGTACACTCAAAATTCCAGAAAAGTGAGATGGGCAAGAATTTTGATTTATTTTGAAGATGTAACAGATGCGTAGAAGAGTTCAAACTTGGTAGAGATTCACCAATGGTAAATGTCAGTAAAATTACATTGAAATCAGGTCAGTAGATTCTGACAAGAAGGCTTTTGAAGGTTTTACTATAGCTGCCTATATAGTAAACTAGCACTTCACTGTGGCGGTCATGTTTTTTAACAAATCACAACTGCTTGCACAAACTTTATAAAGGGTCACCCAAGGAACATTTCTGCGAAATTGTTTTAAAATTGATCTGGTGGTTTCTGACAAGAAGAATTTTTAAGTTTTACTATAGCTTATTATAGTAAACTAACCCCACCCCCTGGTCGCCATGTTTTTGACGAATCACTACGGTTTGAACAAACTTGGTAGAGGGTCACCCAAGGAACATTTCTGTAATGTTATATCAGAATTGGCCCAGTGGTTTCAGAGGAGAAGTTGTTAGAGGCTTAAAGTTAACGACGGACGACAGACAACAGACAATGGATGACGGACACCAGGCAATCACAAAAGCTCACCTGTGAGACTTTGGCTCAGGTGAGCTAAAAAGCAATAGAAAGCATGCAATTCAATTATATCATGCAATCAGAGGAGTCATTTAATGCTACATTATCAAACAATGATCCGAAAAATGGGATCTTCTTTTCATCTACATAGGATGATGTGCATCTGTTGTCCTTAATAATGGACAAGCTACTGCTTTAATAAAAAAATTATAGTACATGGGTATTTACTTTTCAAAGAGAACAGGACAGGCAGTCTCAAAAATTTGTGCTGACATGAAAAGTCACTGACAGTACAGAAAAGATAAGCAGTACAAACAGACATAGAATTTTGCCATTTGGTGAAATGGAGTCTCGTAATTCGTGGTATTGGCTTCAAACCATACAAAATTCTATCTAACATGTGAAATGTATATTTTGCTATTTATCTATTTGTTTTAATTTTTTTAAAACATTCTGAATGAAATAAGCTCATACTACAGAGATTTTTATATTTGTTTTCTGAACACTACTGATACATTTATAATGATTTACTGTTTTTATATTATATCATACCCTAAAGATGATTTTTAGTTTCAATATCAATTATAACAAAATTATATATTTGGTTTCACAAATATAAGAACGTCACCCAGGTATAATATACTCAGCTTAGTAGTGACCTTGACCATTAAAGTAGCTGCCCAGGCGATGCACACAATATGTTGTCATATTATACTGGGCTATTACACTTCTATCAATAGATTCATTAAGATATATTTAATAACTTATGTAAACAATTATATACACTTACCTTAATATTTCCCTTATTGTGTCCTCATGACTGTTGACTACATCTACTGCCCTCATCGTTGTTGGATCCTGTGGACCAGCGGCAGGACAACTGTTGGCAGCCACAGCCTGTCTCTGTTGTCTATCATAGTCAACCAACTCCTTCCTGCATGCCAAAACTTTCTGCAGAAAGACACAACATTTTGATGGTACAGATACATGCAAGATTTAGTACAGCCAGTAAATTTGCATCATACATTGCTAACTGTTGTATAAATGATATCCAGAACTTCTACACGTACATCCATAATCTGGTTCATGCATTTTTTAAATAATAGTTTAATGCCATTTTTAACACAGAACAGGTTCAATAATATGTGAGCCACTGTCCTTCCAAGAGGACATGTAACTCATGTAGGTAAACAAATTAAGCAGCTATAAACATAATTAATAAAACCATACAAAACATTTCACTGTTAGTGAAAATAGCACCTAGCATACAAAGTACATAGAACAAAATGTTCTGGGTATGAAATGGCTGCACATCACCAGCAGAGTTTTATCATGTTTTCACAAGAAACAACAAAAAGGTAGATTAATGCAACAATATGAAGACAAACAAGCGGCCCAAGAGGGGCTCTACTGGCAACAAATAGACAGATGAACATTTCAGAGGAATTTTTTTTGTAAGTTCCTCTAAAATTGTGGGGTTGCTACTGTGCCCACTAAATGAAGTTGTGTTTTATTTATGTTTAACATATGTAAAACTGCGACCCATGTGATGACCCCGACCTCTGGCGTGAGCGGCCACACTCTATTCTCTAGACTACTGTCCTGCTTTGATTTTAATTTGATTAATTATTAGTCTTTAGCAATATTTTCTCGCTTGTATAATATATATTCACTTAAATACATCATAGTAATTTATTATTTTAATACATTTAAAGAACAATATTTAATAATTTATTTTGAGTGTCTAATAATAGTTCTTTTAATGGCGTTATATGGACCCCAATGGGTATAAGATCCATTTTTATTTCCTTTTTAGCTTATTTTACAACATGTATGCTGAATTAAACTACCACTACTACAATTTCATACTTTCAGAGAGAAATGTTTTTTAAAGTTTCGTTTAAAATGTGCTTTGATAAACCCTGTGGCAGGGTTATTTGTGGTGGAATCACGCTGGTTCAAGAACTTGACCGAGATGTTGTGGTTGTATATAACTGCTGTGCAAATTTGGTTAAGATTTAATGAAAAATAGTGGAACCTTGCGCCTACAATGTTTTCCCTATATAACTCTATGTAAAACCATACCCCCTGTGGCAGCCCCAAATATGAACCCAGAAACACAACTTCAACAAACCTTTTAGGGGACCTCCATGTAATGCTACATGTGGAATATCTAATGTCTAGGCATTGAATTTTCAGAGAAATGTTTTTTAAAGTTTCACTTAAAATATGCTTATAAGCCCTGTGGCGGGGGCATTTGTGGTCAAATTGCACTGTTCAATAACTTGTATGAGATCTTGTGGTTATATAACTGCTGTGAAAGTGTGGTTTAATGGGGAGCTATTACATCTACAACGTTTTTCCCATATAACTCTATGTAAAACCATGACCACTGTGGCGGCCCCAAATTTGACCCCAGGGACCCGACTTCAATAAAACTTTCAGGGGACCTCCACGTAATGTTACATGTATAATATCTAAGGTCTAGACCTTCAACTTTTAGAGAAAATGTTTTTTAAAGTTTCACTTAAAATGTGCTTATAAACCCTGTGGTGGGAGCATCTGTAGTCGAGTCATGCTGGTTCAAGAACTTGTTCGAGATCTTCTGGTTATATTTTAAACTGCTGTGCAAGTTAGTTAAGATTTATGTAAAATGGGATGTGGTGTCATGTCACCTTTGGCCATTACAGTTAATAAAACCAAAATACAGGTCTTTGTGACAGTGGCTAACAGAAAACATCAACAATTTATAAACATGACCATGCTGCTGAAATAGAATGGCCAACATATGAAAAACGATTTACACATGGTAGCATTTCAATCAAGGGAGATAAGTTGTATTTCCTATACTCTACTAAATTACATACTACTTCAAACTGGAACAGCAGTCACAGAGGAAACCTATATTTTTGGAAATATTTAAAGTACTACCATCATAACAGAAATTAGAGTTGTTTTACTTAATTTAGGCCAGCTTTAAAAAAATGTTTGTCTGCTGTGCTCTGACCTAGTTTTTTCATGTGGGGTATAGGAAGGTAGCTATTTTTTTTTCTCCAGATTTTGAATTTGCAATTTTTATATACATACCAATATTCCTATTAAAACATATTTTCTCCACAGATGCTGCAAGGTTCAGGTTGGTACAGATGTGCTTGTTTAAAACATTATAAAACATCTAAGGTTACATACCAATACACCTTAAATTTATGTAAAACAGTTGCCTGTGAAATTTGAATGATTATTAATGCTTTTCACATTTTTTTAAATTTGAACACAGTTTATTTAGTTATTTTTAATTATATATCCATAGGACTAGTACCATGATTCTAGATTAATGTAAGGACATGTTGTTTTTGGTCAGGACAAGCAGATTTTAGAAATACTTGTCCGGCAAGTGAAATAAAAAAATCATGTTTGATAATTAAGGTACAAACAAGCACGCACAATTATAAAGACAGTTCAATCAAAAGTATAGTTGTCTTATAGTTAGGCCATAATAAATTGCTTGATTAGCATCCCCGCCTTCCCCCTAATTTTCATGCTGCCAAGACCCTTTTTAATAATATCAAAAATAAAATCCTCAACCCCTTCCCTCCTTTTAAGAAAAAATTGGATGATAATCTAGCAATTATTTACAATGACCCCAAGTAATAAACAATCCAATATCCACACTAATTACAAATAAATACCATCATAAATATATGGCGTGAAACATTAAAAGTGTAGGCCTATGCATTAATCTACGTGTGGTACGAAACACCTCAATCTGGTACGAAATTATAGTGGTACGAAATCTCTAATTCGCAATGACTTATTTAGCGGGAGAGTGTGAGGAAAAATAACACATCCGAGGATCCTTATAAATGGCAGTCCACGCGTTTGCTTTCAATTACCTCATCATATTGTCCGTTATATTTCATCTTGAATTAAATCTGCCACAAATTAACACCTTCCCGAGGCAATAAAACGGAGGGTAAGGTATATCTGACAATCGGAACATCGCTCGGCCATTTCCGTAAACGTTCGAAATAACCTCGGACATAGGTGTAGTTTGCTTTATTTAATTAATTTTGTATTTAATTATGATAAATTAAAGGAATCAGAAGAGGAATTATTTAAAAAAATGCTTAAAGTTGTTGCTTATTGACCTTTACTCCGTATGTGCAAACAAAGATGGCAGCGCCCACAGTCCAGCATCCGCAGTCACATCGTGAGATGATTGTGTTCAATTCTCCAGATAATCGTGCTTATACTTTCCTGTCAAAGATAAACAACTGGAAGCATAACGATCTGTCTATGATGGAAATGGCACTGATGTTTATTTTGCGGTAAGAATCATTATATTCATTGTAGCCCAAACAGACGGTAGGACTAAAATGCGAAATGGAGTGTAAATAGCGAAATGGAGATTATAAAATTGCTATTTTGCTTTTGTTTCTTAAATAAATCAAGCCGGGCCCGATTAGCGCTACATCCAACGCATCTGTCTATGTAAATTCGTGGTAGATATCGTGGTAGTTTTGACTAATCGCAGCACAGAACGCTACCACGATGTTACCACGAATTAACCAATCAAACAGAACTCTACCACGAATTGGTGTGTATATATATTTTTTTACATATACGTACTTGAATTTCATAAAAAACATATAAAAAAAAAAAAAGAAATTATTATTTAAAAAAATTTTTTTTTTATTAAAAAAACAAAAAAAATCCCCTCCATCATAGCATGTGATGGATCCCTGTGGGCTCAAACAGCGAGTGCGAAATGCAGAACCGCATGTAAAGGGCGAAATGGAGATCAATGTGTAAATTGCGAAATGGAGTTTCTAATGTTAAGTGCAAAATTGAGTAATACAATTGCTTTTTTACATTTAGTTAATTTATATAAATAATTACTTTAATAAAGATTTTAATTATGTTGCAGACATTGTGAAAAGTTTAATACCTTAGCTCGAAAATCGACTGCGAAATGGAGATCCACTTGTAAAGTGCGAAATGGAGTTTCTTACATTCGTAAAGTGCAAAATTGAGTAATGCAATCGATATTTTATGTTTATATCTGTAAGCTAGAGTACATATGTTGTTTTTTTTTGTTGTATTGTGTATTAATAATTGTTTGATGTGTCAAGTTAAAAAACTAATCACAATGGAGATCTGTATGTAAAGTGTGAAATGCAATCGCTATTTTACGTTTATATGTATATTTTTTTTGTGTTATGAAATGTTTCTAGTTATTAAACTACCAATTAACGTTGGTAAAATAGTATTTAATCAATTATGAATAAACTTTGTTAAAGTAAAAAATCAATAAAAGAAATATAAATAAATACTTTAATGAAGATTTAATTTAAATAATGTTACACACAGGATTTATTGTAAAAAGTTTAATACATGGACTAGGACATCGACTGTGAAATGGAGTTTTATTTTGTTTAATTGATTTGTTAACTGTTTACTTCATAGAGATATAGCAGTATAGCCTATTCTACCAGATACAGGTGTTAAGAAACAAAAGCAAAATAGCAATTTTATAACACCATTTCGCTATTTACACTACATTGCACTCCATTATGCAATATACACTCCATTTCGCATTTTGGTCCAACCCCCTAATAGATACATCATAATTATAAACATAATCAGAGACATAATACATAATGTCTCTGACATAATGCAGAGTCAGACTCAGAAATTCTATGCAGATGCACTAGATGGTATGTCTATCTACTCCAACAACCTCTTGCAAGGATTACGTGTATACTGTATGATCATTTGAACCTGAACAGTTGATTGTCCCAGAAGGGTACTGTACAGGAGTACGGTGCCTAGTAAATACCAGATGGGAGTCTTCATAGAGATTTTTTGTACATAATACCACCAGAACAAATTACAACCTTTAAAAATCATGCATCATGAATGGGAGCTTCTCGATTAGACGGTGACTGATATATAATTCTTTGATGCGATGTTACACATTCATTTTTGTAACTTCATAAGGTTTAGAAAATCACAAAAACAAAATCTTTTGCAGTTAACCAACCCACTCATGTCAGAGGTTGCGGGTTACACCCAAAACTTGACCCAACACCTCTCAAAAAACAACACTGGGTAATATTCTACCCATCAAGATCACCTATTTACAGTGACATGGGTTTAGGAGCAGTTCAATTATTGGGGTGTGTGTGGGGGGGGGGGGGGGGGGGCAACCTGAGGAGAGAGTGTATGAGGAGGAACTTCAAGGCTCCCAAGTATATGCTTAACCTGAATATTAGGAGGGGGCAGCCCCCTGGCTCCTAACCCTATGAGTGAAACTAAGTCAGCGACCTCAGCAGGAACTTCAGCTCATGCCTACTGTGTTAAACAAATGTTCCACTGTTGGCACCATAAAAGCTAGTATATAGAGACAGTAGCAACATGTATACAGTGAAACTTCAACTACAGCAGATTGCGTAAACTTAGGAACATGTTTTGTTCTGAACAATTATGTGCATATTCCATGTACCCATTAGTTGGGCAACTTCTATCATCAAAAGTCTCAATATAGTTTTCACATAATTATAATACGATGTAAGTCTTGAAAACATTGGTGTTTCAAAAATTTCACACAATCCTCTGAATGTATTTTCATTCAGATGTACTTACAGTAAAGTTACTGTTTGGAGAAAATCGACAACTACTTTAATCTTTCCATTCCACATTAGATAGAATGCTTGTCACCATATCAATCATATGAAATAGATGTCACTTACATAACGGGCAAAGCATAGTATTATATTGATTGGATATATTGGAAAACAATATATTGACTTGACCTGAATGTGAACATGTGACAATCTTTCCAACCTGGATAAGCATAAAATAATGATTTTGGGAATCAATTTAAATTAGCTACTGGTAGTTGAATTAAATTTCACACTTAACATCCCATTTCTGTGAACTGGTCAGATTGATTAGATGCTTTATGCTATGAAATAATCAGTGAGCGCCTGGGAAAATATGAATTATGTATTTGGCAGTAATTTTAGTAGTAAATAAAAATACAGTCATGTGGTTCATATTTTAGAGTATGTTGAGTACTTTTTGTAATATCACAGAAAGATGATTTTTATCACTGAAATTTTAAGGTAGGAAGTTGGGTCAGAAACTTTAATGAATGTTTTTGTTGAAAGTCCATGTGATGTGAACTTACTGTTTAAAACATGTAAAATGTACAATTTAAGTGACATTAAGATTCATGTAAACTATTGAAGCGACTTGTCATCAGCTCTAAATGTGACCAAAGGTTTTACTAATTTTATCTTAGCTTGATTGGGAAGAAAGCTTCACTCTTATATGAACTGACTCAAGTCTGCTTCCCAGGTAGAACAAGTACTGAGGGTTGGTTTTTGAAAGGCATTACGTCGAGTTGGGGATCAAACCTGCAACCTCTAGCATGAGTGGTCAGCACTAGCCACTACACTACCGCCTGCTTAAAATGAAACCTACCTGTAGACTGTTGAGCTTAGACATAATATAGAAAGTGGTATTGATGTCTGATCTGTAATTTTGCAATTATACCCATTGCAACAAAGTTGTAGAATGGTATTTAAACCAGTACTGGTTTCATAATAATTTGGAGAACTGAGTGTTGATTTTTGAAAGGCATTGGGTTGAGTTGGAGATCAAACCCACAACATCTCGCATGAGTGGCCAACTATCTATCCATTACACTACCGCCCATTTAAAATGAGACCTACTGGTATAATGCTTAGGTCACACTAAAAGGTTAAATAGCTTATATGTCACATAATATAGAAAGTGATATTATGGTCGTCTGTAATTATGCCATTATACCCACTGCAACATAGATGCCGAGGGGTATACTGGTACTTGTTTCATAATGACCATATATAGATAAAATTTTATCTAGCCTGTACTTCCTTTCTTGATGCACAGATCTCTTGTAAATTTTCTATAGTTGTTGCGAATAGACATATATATACACAGTCAACCTGTCTTAAGCAACCAGTCAAGGGAAGGAGTGAAAGTGACCCTTAAGACAGGTTGTTGTATAATACAGGTTTATTTGCTCTGAAAGCATAAAAATGGGAAATAGCAAATGTGGGTGCTTAACCCTTTACTTCATATAGACGCCTTTGGACACCTCTAATATTGAAAGCATTAATTCACCATATATCAGCAATGGGTGAATTATGTTTATATTAACTAACAGAGTGGAAAACAGTGCAGGAAGTGTTCAGATTGCTCGTTACGAGCAATCTGAACTCTTCCTGCACTGTTTTCAAAGACCTTCTGTGATTGGTACGGGAAAACGCGTATCTATGGAGTAAAGGGTTAAGGCAATGGCTGTTTAATGACTGTATATATATATATATATATATATTTACACAAGATTGTACAATTATTGAATAAAGGTTTTCCAAGTCTTGGTTTATTCAAGTCTGCTTTATGGTGACAGTTTAAATTTTACAAATTTAATATCTAAAAGCAAACATTTGAAGCAAGAATTACTTTAAAACTTAAAAAAATAAACCAGGATTGTGAACTATCATGATTAATGTACAGTACTACTTAAATGTAGCTTCAAAATGCATCCTTATAGTACAATGAAATACATCCGTCTTTAAGATGGAAGATGTTGGTTCAATCCCAACTGAGGATATCTGTTGGAGGCTTCATACTATGCATTGTAAATCAGTTTTGGTAGTGAAAAATTCTTCTATCGGTAAGTAAGTTTGTGTTTATTTCAGGAATGAAAGCATAATTTTGAGTTGGATCCGGTGATGAGAAACAGGATAGATTAATGTCTGAAGCTTGAACTAGACTAGGGAATGTTTTTCAAAATTGTACTTTCCATTCTTGTAAAATTTACAGTATATTCTCAAACTATTTCAGATGAAAGAATATTTATGATGATATTTATACCCCCGACAAACGAAGTTTGAGGGGGTATATTGAAGTCACCCTGTAGTCGGTCTGTCGGTCTGTCGGTCGGTCTGTCCGTTGCAATTTTCCTTGTCCAGAGCATCACTTGAAAAGTACTGGATGGAATTTCATCAAACGTCATACAATGGTAGAATATAATGAGAGGAAGTGCAGTGTACAAGAAACATAACTCTATTCTTGCTCATTACAGAGTTATTGCCCTTTGATATTTTTTCTTGTCCGGAGCATAACTTGAAAAGTACCAGATGGAATTTCATCAAGCTTCATACAATGGTAGAATATAATGACATGAAGTGCAGTGTACAAGAAACATAACTCTATTCTAGCTAATTACAGAGTTATTGCCCTTTGATATATTTCCCTTGTCCGGAGCATTACTTTTAAAGTACTGGATGGAAATTCATCAAACTTCATACAATGGTAGAATATAATGAGAGGAAGTGCAGTGTACAAGAAACATAACTCTATTCTTGCTCATTACAGAGTTATTGCCCTTTGATATATTTCCCTTGTCCGGAGCATTACTTTTAAAGTACTGGATGGAATTTCATCAAACTTCATACAATGGTAGAATATAATGACATGAAGTGCAGTGTACAAGCAACATAACTCTATTCTTGCTAATTACAGAGTTATTGCCCTTTGATATATTTCCCTTGTCCGGAGCATTACTTTTAAAGTACTGGATGGAATTTCATCAAATTTCATACAATGGTAGAATATAACGAGAGTAAGTGCAGTGTACAAGAAATTGTATTCCTAGTGCTCTTGTTTGTTTCTTATCCATAAAATTGTTGTCCCTCAACATAACTCGAAAAAGTATAACATTTATAGATTGCCATGAAAGCTTGTACACTGCACAATAATTAAAAAGACCGTTTTATAATTTTAACAAAACCATAAAAAAATTAACAATACAAAAAACTCAATCCATAACATTCTCTTTTATTAAGTTTTTTTTTGTCTGGAGCATAACTTTAAAACTATTGGATATAATTTAATAAAACTTCATACAATGGTAAACCATTTTCTGTCATGGCGGCGTTCGGGGGTATTAATCACCTTCAGTGATAGCTCTAGTTTTTTTATATTAAAAAACGGGAGTATATAATGTCATGTATCTAGCTACCAATTTAATGTCATTGTTTGAACAGCAACTTTGTCCACAATCATGTTGAGTAAGAGCAGTCATGCACCTTTTTATGGCTACCCAGGCTACACTAAACATTAATTACATGAAACATAATGTCCTACAAGCAAAGCAACATCATGGCGCCAATGAAATGCAAACTGGTACTTTTTAACATTACCCAACTTCAACAGTTACTGATTTTCATAAAGAAATGAACTGCAGTTTCTATAAAGTTCATACAGACTGAATGATTGTATGCCAGTTTTTATATATTCTTTATTTCTATTTGAATCTACATCTCACTTAATGGAAATTATATTGGGTTTTGAAGATTTTCAAAAAATAACTTAAAATTTGCTTAAATATTAAATTTGTACAAAAAAGCCATTTTTAAAACAAATGTCTTTTTCATTGCCTTGATATGAGAAATTAATGGAAGCCTATCAGTTTGTCAAAGGTCAGACTTGAACTGACATCTCACTCCTAGAAAGAGTTTGTACTTTCTTGTACTACAAAGACTTTCTCACTGGTAGACTTCCTGTGTCAAGCTAATAAATATTATCTCTTTTCTGTATATATAAAAAACATATTTAATATTGATACACTTAGAAGTTACAGAACAAATGTTTTTAAACCACTCTTTAATTAATATAAACACAAACAAACAGTTACACTGTCATTTTTTCTCAAAGAGTAAACATATGTTGAGATTGCAGCGTAAGCCTTTAAGACTATTGCATAAAATATACATCAATCCGTATCAGTATGGTTTATTGAGGATGGCCACCATCATAAACCAATCATGGGGTGAATAAACAAAGATAACAAAAATATACAGTTCTTTGAGTGATCAAAATAAAAAAAATATCATATTCATCTGTTTACTAAACGAGTCCTACTCTGTTTGAAATTTTTATATTTGTTATTAAGATTTAATAGAAGTTCATTAATGGTTCTAGCTCCTGGCTTTTGTTTCACCAATACATTTAAGTAACTATATACTTAAATGTTTAAAAACTGAAATAAAAGAAAGGGATATACATGTAGTTAATCCAGATATAAGACTGTATCCAGTAAAAAAACTGCATTCAGTTTCATTGACATCAGTAACAATATTTACATAAACAGTAAAAATAGGTAAAGTAAAACTTGACAAAATTATGAGGATGGTGTTGATGATGATGATTGTGCTGAAATTTTTGTTGCTGATGATGGTGGTGTTGAAGATGTTGATGATGGTTATGTTGATGATGATGATTGTGTTTATGATAGTGTTGATGATGACAGTACTGATGCTGTTGTTGTGGATGATGATGATGTTGATGATGATGTTGTTGATGATATTGTTGCTGATGATGGTGCAGTTACATATTTCGCGAAATTTACGCCTGGTTTACATCTCATTTTACGCTTGGTTTTCATACTTTAAATGAACAAAATTTATGCCTGGATTTTTATGAAATTTTGCCTGGTTTACCCAAATATTATGCAAATTTGGTACAGGAAGTAAAACTAAATATGCCATATGTAACATGTCATTTGTTAGAAATAAAATACACCAGCAAACATTCAAAAGTAAATATCAGCAAACTTTGGTATTGTTAACATCCAACTTTAATTCTGGCAATGGTAAATGCTGACAAACTTCTATTAAATTTACACTTGCTGGTATACTGTTCATATTGTATGTATTAAACTGATATTGTAACCATACACAACTAGTGTGTTCAGACACTGCTTAAACTGGAATTAAAAAATAATATGAACATGGACACGATGCTATGGTAAACTGCCCTACAGTTGTTTTGAATATTAGCATCATTTCATGCCATCAAGGGCTTAGAGGTAATTAGTTAACCAAACCATTCTTTCCTAGTATTCTGGAAGGTTAACCTGTACTCGAGCACAATCATCTCTGCAAGTAGCCGAAACCTTTTTGCCTAGCTTATACTAATTTTAGCTCAATTGTGAAGAAATCTCAAAGCTTATATGTTTTGTTCTTGGTTTCATGTCCTGGCTTGAGCCAATACTGAGTGTTGTTATTTAAGAGGCTTCAGGTCGGTTTGGAGATTGGACCCTCAACCTCTATTGTAGGCAGGCAACACTATTTACTACGTTACTGCTCTGCTTTTCCACTTGAATCAGCAGTAAGATATATGAATGACAATGAGACAAATGTCATATCTATCGATAATCATGGGGACTGGTTGGACGAGTATTCAAACACACCTTTGGATCATTAGTCAGATGTGCTAGCTAGTCTGGGCTCCTACAATAATTGTATTTTTATTATTGGCATTGTGCAGCTACAACTGGGAGTCCCAAAAGCGATCACTTAGATAGGTTTGATAATACATATATATAATATATATATGCCAAGTGGAGATAATCATTTTTGAATAACCAAGACATAAATGTACAGACCAGACTACGATGAGTGCGCCTAGCTAAATGCTAACCATAGACAATATCAAGGCCTCTGTCAAACCAATAAATTTGGTGTCGACCATGACTTATATACTATGGAATAACATGCAACACATCTGGACTGGGCAGACAAATTTACATACATAAACTGATAGCTTTATATGAGTAGGATCCTGTTAAAGATTCATGACTACTCTTCCCCTGAAGAAGGAATAGTATATATTCCGAAAGTGCTCTAAAACGTTTGTTGAAGTCAGGTCCCTGGGGTCACTGTTTTACATATAAATGTAGTTATATAGGGAAAATGTTGCAATCGTGATAACATCCTCATTTTGCACTGAATCTTAACAAAACTTGCACAGTAGTTATATAACCACAATATCTTGAACCAGCGCGATTTGACTACAAAATGTCAAGCCATATGGCTTATAAGAACAATTCATAAAGTTGTGGACTGAACTAACTAGCATCAAATATACTATAAATAATAACCTCTATCAATATTGTTTTAATTGGAGATATAACTTGAATTGTATATAATATGTGTGGCATTTGAATGCTATCTCTATATACTACAAAACTCAATTTAATTGTTGATCGGTCTATAACCAAGAATAAATTCACCTGGGTTCTTAAAAACTGTAACCAACAGATTTCCCATTAGCTGGTGTTTGGGAAACGGTTATAACAGAACATGCAAAATGGTACAACATCCTTATAGCTGGTGTTTGAGGTACGGTGATAACAGAACATAGAAGATGGTAGGACATCCTTATAGCTGGCGTTTAAGGAACAGTGATGACAGAACATACAAGATGGTAGGACATCCGTATAGCCGGTGATGACAGAACATACAAGATGGTAGGACATCCTTATAGCTGGTGTTTAAGGAACAGTGATGACAGAACATAGAAGATGGTAGGACATCCTTATAGCTGGTGTTTAAGGAACAGTGATGACAGAACATACAAGATGGTAGGACATCCTTATAGCTGGTGTTTAAGGAACAGTGATAACAGAACATAGAAGATGGTAGGACATCCTTATAGCTGGTGTTTAAGGAACAGTGATAACAGAACATAGAAGATGGTAGGACATCCTTATAGCTGGTGTTTAAGGAACAGTGATAACAGAACATAGAAGATGGTAGGATATCCTTATAGCTTGTGTTTGAGGAACAGTGTTAACAGAACATATGGTAGGACATCCTTTTTTGGTAATTTATCGAACAATGGAGTAAATATTTATAGTGGAATATGTTTGAAATAAATAAAACAATTTATATATGGTGATTAAGATGTCTGGACCAAAGGCCACAGGTTAATAAATGAAATATAGGTAGAAGTGATTTAGATGTTTGGAATAAATGAAACATAGTTAGTAATTTAGATATTTGGTATAAATGAAACATAGGTTGAGGTAATTTAGATGTTTGGTATAAATGAAACATAGGTTGAGGTGATTTAAATGTTTGGTATAAAAGAAACATAGGTTGAAGTGATTTAGATGTTTGGTATAAATGAAACGGGTTGAAGTGATTTAGATGTTCGGAATACTAATGAAATATAGGTTGAAGTGATTTAGATATTTGAAATAACTTGCAGTCATTAAGTGTGCATGTTTATATTCTTACTATTGAAAGGCTGCTGTATTTAGTTAAATATTTAGCTAAATATCTACAATAGTTATTTGTTTATTTGAAATACCTTGTTTTATTGAATTTGAACATTCCTGGCCCCAATGTCCTGTACCTACATAAGTGTCACACCCACCCTGCTCACTCCCCCTTTTGTTTTTGTTTTCTATTCTGTTTTACATTTTATATGAAATACTCTGCATTAAGATTCAAGTCCTTACTGGTGTTAAAAAAGTGACTTTTATGGGATTTCAACATATGCATGTATTTATAAGCATTTAAGGACTTCATTTTTCAAAAAATCTCAGGGTGTCACTGCACCCTCTTTAAAAATAGAGGCCCAAGAGGGCCAAAGGACACTGATGACACATAGTAGCCATAGCACTTTTTAAAATTTCATAATATATACCCTCTTTAGGTGGTCGTCTTAACAATTTATGGATAAATACCCCATCACACCCATACTGAACAAAAACTTAATTGCTATGAAAAGGAAATACTTTAAATTCCCCTACCATTCATCTGTAAAAAAAATATAGTCCCCTGTACAGAACCCTTATACAGCTCAGCCCCTTAATTTGTCATAACTTCAATCGCCCATTCTTAGCAATTTGTTATGAGCAGAAATGATTCAAATTTTAAGAAGAAGTTTTTTTTGTACACATGGATGCAAAATGAAAATAAAAATCAATTTTCCCTATAATATTCCTATGTAAACCTAGCCCCTAAATTTTTATCTGCAATCAAACCCCTACACATAAGATTAATTTATGCCAAATATAAACAAATCTGACATACCAGTTCTTATTTTTTACCCTTTTGGGGCACCTCCCAACCTCTTAAGACAGTATAACCCAGTCACTTTTACAAATCTGTACCTCCTTCACCAAACAATACTTCTGTGAAGATGTAGGCAAAATAATTTCCATTTTAAAATGATGTGTCCCCTAATTGAACCCATGGGGCAGGGTTATCTTTAACCCTAGGGATACCATTTAAAATGAACTATAGTTGGTCATCATTACTATACGTCAAACATTTTGAAAATCTGTTGGGTCGTTCATGAGAAGAAGACTTGTTAGGTTTTGGATTATTTTTAGTAATGGTGGCCATCTTGAATTTACATTGAAAAATAATAGAAACATCCTTATGAAGTTTCAGTTTAATTGGTTTCAGGGAAAGTCCTACTAACAGATGACGGACAACACACCATGCATAAGCACTTCTGGCCTTTGTTATAGAACATCATATCGTACAAAGTAATACTAACGGTACAAACAATATCTCTAAGACGCACCTAATATCCACAAAACATTTAATTGTTATAATAGAATTGGATTTATATTTTTGGTTATTTGTATAATACTACTTTTAGCTCAAAATCAGAGCTAGCCCCATAGAAAAGCTCCTAACAATGTCCCGTCAGATTAAACATGCCCCAATTAAAAAATATTAAGTGCGTTTCGTCCCGATTATGTTAAGGGCCCATACAGAGTTCCAGGACTCATCAGTTAGACAAACCCCATTAACTTGAGCCAACTGTTAATTATTAGTTATTGTTAATTATTAGTTATTATTAGTTATTAAGAAAAATAGTTAAGAAATAAAATAATAACAAAATATAAGATGCAATAAATACAACACAATATGTGCATATATAAGATGAAATAACATAAAATAACATGAAATACAATATTAAATAAGATACTATACAATGTAATAAGATACAATGTAATAACAACTACAATGATTTAAAATATAAAAGAAAACCGTCTCGTCGTCAGTGAACATACAAGACCTAACAATAAATAAGATGAAATAAGTAATAGACTTGCATCCATTGTTATCTTATCTTTACCAACAAACAAGACCTAGCAATGAATACTGTAGAACTGCATCAATCATTGTCTCATCTTCACCAATTATACAAGACATAGGAATAAACAAGATAAAAAAACATAGAGCTGAATCCACTGTTGTCGCGTATTCACCAATTATACAAGACCTAGCAATAAACAAGATAAAATAACATAGAGCTGAATCCACTGTTGTCGCGTATTCACCAATAATACAAGACCTAGCAATAAACAAGATAAAATAACATAGAGCTGAATCCACTGTTGTCGCGTATTCACCAATTATACAAAACCTAGCAATAAACAAGATAAAATAACATAGAGCTGAATCCACTGTTGTCGCGTATTCACCAATAATACAAGACCTAGCAATAAACAAGATAAAATAACATAGAGCTGAATCCATTGTTGTCGCGTATTCACCAATTATACAAGACCTAGCAATAAACAAGATAAAATAACATAGAGCTGAATCCATGGTTGTCACATATTCACCAATAATACAAGACCTAGCAAAAAACAAGATAAAATAACATAGAGCTGAACCCATTGTTGTTGCGTATTCACCAATTATACCAGACCTAGCAATAAACAAGATAAAATAAGGTAGAGCTGCATCCATTGTTGTCGTTTACCCCCAATTATACAAGACCTATTAATAAACAAGATGAAATAAGGTAGAACTGCATACATTGTTGTCGCTTATTCACCAATAATACAAGACCTAGTAATAAACAAGATAAAATAACATAGAACTGAATCCATTGTTGTCGCGTATTCACCAATAATACAAGACCTAGCAATAAACAAGATAAAATAACATAGAGCTGAATCCATTGTTGTCGCGTATTCACCAATAATACAAGACCTAGCAATAAACAAGATAAAATAACATAGAGCTGAATGCTGTCGCGTACTCACCAATAATACAAGACCTAGCAATAAACAAGATAAAATAACATACAGCTGAATCCATTGTTGTCACGAATTCACCAATTATACAAGACCTAGCAATTAACAAGATAAAATAACATAAGAGTTGAATCCATTGTTGTCACGAATTCACCAATTATACAAGACCTAGCAATTAAAAGATAAATAAGGTAGAGATGCATCCATTGTTGTCGTTTACCCCCAATTATACAAGACCTAGCAATAAACAAGATAAAATAAGGTAGAGCTGCATCCATTGTTGTCGCATCCTCCCAAATTATACAAGACCTAGCTATAAACAAGATAAAATAACATACAGCTGAATCCATTGTTGTCACGAATTCACCAATAATACAAGACCTAGCAATAAACAAGATAAAATAACATAGAGTTGAATCCATTGTTGTTGCGTATTCACCAAATATACAAGACCTAGCAATAAACAAGATAAAATAAGATAGAGCTGCATCCATTGTTGTCGTTTACCCCCAATTATACAAGACCTTGCAATAAACAAGATAAAATAAGGTAGAGCTGCATCCATTGTTGTCACATCTTCCCAAATTATACAAGACCTAGCAATTAAAAGATAAATAAGGTAGAGATGCATCCATTGTTGTCGTTTACCCCCAATTATACAAGACCTAGCAATAAACAAGATAAAATAAGGTAGAGCTGCATCCATTGTTGTCGCATCCTCCCAAATTATACAAGACCTATCTATAAACAAGATAAAATAAGGTAGAGCTGCATCCATTGTTGTCGCATCTTCCCCAATTATACAAGACCTAGCAATAAACAAGATAAAATAAGGTAGAGCTGCATCCATTGTTGTCGCATCCTCCCAAATTATACAAGACCTAGCAATAAACAAGATAAAATAAGGTAGAGCTGCATCTATTGTTGTCGCATCCTCCCCAATTATACAAGACCTAGCAATAAACAAGATAAAACAAGGTGGAGCTGCATCCATTGTTGTTGCATCCTCCCCAATTATACAAGACCTAGCAATAAACAAGATAAAGTAAGGTGGAGCTGAACACATTGTTGTTGGGTATTCACCAATTATACAAGACCTAGCTATAAACAAGTTAAAATAATGTAGAGCTGAATCAACTGTTGTTGTGTCTTCACCAGTTATACAAGACCTAGCAATATTTATGATGAAATAACATAAAACTGCATCCATTGTTGTCTCATATTCACGAATAATACAGGACCTAGCAATAAATCAGATAAAATAATATGTCATCACCAATTATACAGAACTTCCAATAAATGTGATCACACCAACACCACTTCAACAACAATCAACCACCCCACATATCACACAACACCACACCAACAATCAACCACCCCACATATCACACCAACAATCAACCACCCCACCAACAATCAACCACCCCACATATCACACAAACATCACACCACATCACTAACAACCAACCACACCACATATCACAACAACACCACATCACATCACCAACATTCGACCACACCACATATCACACAAACATCACACCACATCACCAACATCTGACCACCCCACATATCACACAAACATCACATCGCATCACCAACAACGAACCACCCCACATATCACACAAACATCACACCGCATCACGAACATCCGACCACCCCACATATCACACAAACATCACACCACATCAACATCCAACCACCCCACATATCACACAAACATCACACCACATCACCAACATCCGACCACCCCACATATCACACCAACACCACACCAACACCTATCCAACCCTACATATCTCTCAACACAATCAACATGCTTCCTCAGAACCAATGATACAGCATCTCTCCACCACAACAGCACCATCAGCATTGGCAGGACCCATGGAACAGCATCAGCAACATCACCATCGGCAGGACCCATGGAACAGCATCTCTTCACCACCACAGCAGCAATCCAACATTGGTAAATGTTTGGTAAAAACTGCAATGTATCAAACAAAACTACAGTACACAGGTATATATATATACATGATGAACCCTTTGATGTGAATACAAAACACTTCTACTATGATACTACTCTTGCAGCTAATACTGTAAACTACAATTTTCTATAACTTGCTATACAATACAATACAATATAATATGCCAGTCACAATACTCCTATATTACTATAACTACAATACATTAAAGTGCAATACAATACAATAAGTCAGTCACAATACTCCTATATTACTATAACTACAATACATTAAAGTGCAATACAATACATTACAATATGTCAGTCACAAAACTCCTATATTACTATAACTACAATACATTAAAGTGCAATACAATACAATAAGTCAGTCACAATACTCCTATATTACTATAACTACAATACATTAAAGTGCAATACAATACATTACAATATGTCAGTCACAAAACTCCTATATTACTATAACTACAATACATTAAAGAACAATAAAATACAATATGTCAGTCACAATACTCCTATATTACTATAACAACAATAAATTAAAGTGCAATACAATACAGTACAGTATAATACAGTACAGTACAGTACAGTACACTACTACCAGAACAATACTATCATATTATGTTACTTTAGTAAAAAAAACTTTTATTTTTTACATTAATAACACGACTATCAACATTCAATATATATAATTACTCTACTACAATACTATTACATTCTGTCACAATGAAAAACAATAGTATAGTTCATTGAAAACAGAAATTCCATTATCAAACAGAAACCTATTGTTGCAGAGTAAACACCTCATATAGTCTTCAGTGAGTGAAGACCATATAATTATTAATGAAACATTAAAAAAAAAAAGATTATGATATACAGAGGTGGTTTAACTGTGACGAAAAAGAATAGAAATCTATTTTATGATCTTAGGAATGAAAAAATATCTTATACTAGAAAGTTTACAAAAAAATACAGTTAAGTAATTGTGTATTAGGCAAATGATTTCATAAAACACAAGAAATCACTGTCTACTGCAATTACTACAGCAATGAATGAAACTTCCCCCAGAGAGTAGGGAAGTAAATAATGGACTCTAAAATCTAAGCTTGATTTTCCTACTTTATCTTTACTTTTGTAAAACTTCCCAAGAGAGCAGAGAAGTTAGTTGGAGTCCATTTTTTCCATTTGACCAATAAAATAGCGACTTTAAAACTTCCACATTCTCAAAAGAGAAGATAATGATATGCAGAGAAATCTTCATTGGATAGACTCATAGAGATGAAACGGTTGACAAAGGGGCCTCAACAGCTTCACCAAAGTCCATCTATCGCTCCATTCAGACATCTCTGTTTGGTAATCAACACTTCCAAGTCTGTGACAGAATCATAGGAATCTATTCTATGATCGTAGGAATGGGAAAAAAATCTATTTTAAGACTACATGTATTTCAAATAATAAAATCTGTGTCTATGGAAACAATTCCATAAAACACAAGAACTTACTAAATCACTATTAAAGATGTCAATAAATATGGATACTGACACCGTAAAAGTACCTGAAGGTAAACGTTACTAATAGCAGTATAAAGTGACATGGATCTTGACACTGAATGTACCATGTAAACAATAATAACCTACAGGCTACTGGCTATCTCTGATGAAGATTGAAAATAGAAATAAAAACAATTTAGCCTATTTTGTTAATGAAAAATATGTGTCAACGCGCTAACTGTTCTATTATAAACAAAATATAATTTGACAACAAATAAAACAGCACATTAAACTTAAAGTTTTAAAGAATTTCTTTTATGAAAGTAACAAGTGTTGTGGGCCGCAACACATACCATTAAAAGTAAAAAATAACTGTTATCTACTTGTTAATGAAAGTTGAAATCAAATTTCTTGTTGAAACAAGTATTTATTACTGTTGTTGTCACAGTAAACACACCTCAAGACTGCAAACAAACTCACCCCAGGACGTCTATATAGAAAATGGGAATCTTCAGGGAGTGAAGACCCGTACAGCCTAACATTCTATAAAATTACATTAAGTATGTGTAAATACAAAAAAAACAAAGTGATAAACCCATTATAGTATTAAGCAACTAAAAACTTAAAATAAATCAACTAAATTAAGAAACAGCCACCTGAGTGATCCCATTACATAACAGTTTAATCTGCGACTCAAGATTTCTATTCAAATAACAGAATACATACATAGAGGAAATCTGTGGCTAAATGAATAGACAAAACAGGGGAAAAAAATGTATGATAAATGTGGAAATATATCATACCCACACCTTTATGGAATTAAAAATGCTTTGGACAGTCTTGAAAACCATCCAACAAATTAAAAATGATCTTGCTAAAAAAATGTAGTCTTGATACAAGATTTATTGATTTGTAAACAAAAGAGATTAATACCTAACCTACTTCCCAGCCACAGAAATCCCCTACAAAACTATCAATACGACAACCTGTCCGGACGGCGAGACACCCTTCCTATCCTAGTCCTAACCTCTAGAACAGAGGCTGGGACTACCCTAACCCTAACTGGAGAGTCGCTGTATCTGAGGGGGGGACGTCTAGCTCGAGTAGAGCGCCTAAGGGGTGCCGGTGGTGCAGGGACTGCTTCACGGACGGGAGGAGGGTGAACAACAAAAAGCTGAACTGGTGCAAGCTGAACAGGCTCGGCAAGCCTGACACGGACAACGGCGGGAGGAGAAGCAGTCCGAGGGACAGCAACACAGGCTGTGGGTCTGACGCATACAGCCGTATGGTCAGTAGCAACGGACGGAGGGATACAGCGACGGACAGAGACACACGGACCTACCAGGGCGGGGTCTGCCACAGCAACAGGAGCCCTAACTACAACTACCTGAGGTACCTCATCAGCAACTGGATGTAGATCCTCACTTGGCATGGTACAGGTACCAGTCACCTGGAAATAGAAAAAGAAAAGTTTCAATAAAATGTTTAACAATTAAACAATGAATGTCAGTGGCAGAGCAATGAACAGGTTTAGGATTGGAGGGTCACGAGTTCAATCCTCTAGCAATGTCATGTGTGAATATAAATGAAGAAATTACAGCCAAGATAAAACTGTTAACAGATGGACAGATAGACAGATATGGTGAAACCAGCAATGCATAGGTATAACAAGAGCCGTTGAAGAACTCGACTATTCTAGCCATGTTACAGAACAATATATCATGTACAATAAAAGTATATCTGTATCAATGGAACCATCTTTGATATTAGCAAAATAGTAGAAGGGCAGGGTATCTTATTCAAAATAAGATTAAAGATAAACAAATGACAGGAGGGTGGGGTCCTTGGGATTGGTAACAAAGTTGAAATGGACAAAGTATTTAATTTAAAACAAAACATTTTTTTTAAAAAAAAAATGGGCTTAGGGGTGGGGATATGGTCCTTGGGGTTGACAACAAATTGAAATGGAGCAGAGTATTTGACTTAATACAAAACAAAATTTAAAAAATAATTATTAATAGTCAGGGAGGGAGTGAGGGTCTTGGGGTCAGTAGCAATGTGGAAATTGGGCAGAGTATATGATTGAATACAAAACAAAATTTACAAAAAAAAATCATGGTGGGGATGTCAAGATTGATTGGACACAAGACAGTAGCCAAGTAGATATGGGACAATAAAATTCCAACAATGATACAAAGTTGTATAATTTCCAATCTGTGACCTATTTATCAATCTGAATGCATTTACATGTACAACAACTCATATAAATACCCAATTACAGTGTAAGGCACATAAAACTTTTAACTGGATAATGACAGTATTAACCAAATCTATTAAATAGGTTAAGGTCAGTGACAAACTTTTTTTTAGTTGATGGTGATCAGTTATATATTATATACAATTACATACTAATTCATTTAAGCTCAATTGAGAAGAACCCTTATCCTTTAGTTCTGTGTTTCTGTAAACAATATACAGTGTTTTCATCAGCTTCAACCCATTTCATTTCCAAGTTTCATAAAATTCTTTAATGAGTTTAGGAGACACAGAGCAGACATTTAATCAGAGATAGATAGATTGAAAGACTGATTGACAGAAAATGTCATCATCCCTAACTGCATTACTAGTAATAATTCAATACTAAACATACATGTAACATCAGCATGATAAAATCATTACATATGCTACTATCCCTTATACCAAACTCCAGCTATCATCATCATCATCTCTGGCTGCAGTATTTATACTAATTCCCTGCTATAGCTACATGTAATATCAGCATGATATAATCATTACATATACTACTATCCCTCATACCCAATTTCAACTATCGACATCATCATTATCATCATCATATCATCATCATCATCAACATCTCTAATTGCAGTATTTATACTAATACAGCTACACGTAACATCAGCATGATATAATCATTACATATACTACTATCCCTCATACCCAACTCCAACTATCGACATCATCATCATCATCATCACCAACATCCCTAATTGCAGTATTTATACTAATACACTACTACAGCTACATGAAACATCAGCATGATATAATCATTACATATACTACTATCCCTCATGTTGATACTAATTCCCAACTACAACTACATGTACCAGTAACATCAGCATGCTACAACCATTACATATATTACTATCCCAGCTAACATCATAATCAGCATCATCATCATCATCAACAACATCATCAGCTTAACTGCAGTGTTGATACTAATTCCCAACTACTGCTACATGTACCAGTAACATCAGCATGCTATAACCATTACATATATTACTATCCCTAATTCCTAACTCCAGCTAACATCATTATCATTATCATCATCATCATCATCATCATCATCAACATCATAATCATCAGCTTAACTGCAGTGTTGATACTAATTCCCAACTACAGCTACATGTACCACTATCATCAGCATGCTATAACCATTACATATATTACTATCCCTAATTCCCAACTCCAGCTAACATCATCATCATCATCAACATCAACATCATCAGCTTAACTGCAGTGTTGATACTAATTCCCAACTACAGCTACATGTACCACTAACATCAGCATGCTATAACCATTACATATATTACTATCCCTTATTCCCAACTCCAGCTAACATCATCATCATCATCATCATCATCAGCTTAACTGCAGTGTTGATACTAATTCCCAACTACAGCTACATATACCAGTAACATCAGCATGCTATAATCATTATATATATTACTATCCCTTATTCCCAACTCCAGCTAGCATCATCATCATCATCATCATCATCAGCTTAACTGCAGTGTTGATACTAATTCCCAACTACAGCTACATGTACCACTAACATCAGCATGCTATAACTATTACATATATTACTATCCCTAATTCCCAGCTCCAGCTATCATCATCATCATCGTCATCTTCATCTTTAACTGCAGTATTTATACTAATTTACTACTACAGCTACATGTAAAATCATCATGCTATAATCTTTACATATACTACTTTCCCATATGCCCAACTCCAACTAACATCAGCTAACACCAGCATCATCACCACCACCCTCATTATCATCTTCATCATCATCATCATTATCTCTAACTGCAGTTCTAACAATTCATATAAATGCCCAATAACAGTTTTGGGTTCCAGTGTGAACAAGACACTAACACTCAAAAGTTGTAATATTCCATATGATTATAGATACACATTAAAAAAAATAGAGTTAACATTCGTTGAAAATTAATATAAGACACAAGAATAAGAATCATAATACAAAAATGAAAACTAATGTTGACATATACAACTTGTACCTAAACTTTAACAAAGTTATAAGCCCAATTTTTCCTCTTAACACCGATATTTCACCTTAAACAATAAAAAAAATTGCAGTCCTTTTACAAAATGCCATAAAGTATAGCTTACACCAAGTTACATTCAAATAACTGTAAACATGCAGCCAGCACCAAAACTTTATAACGCGGGGTTTGACATGGATGACCTTACCAACCCTGGAATATGACCTTGACTCTCAAGTTAGGAGTCTGCTATGTTACATACTGCCTCAGAGTATAAGCAACCAGATGTATGCGAAGTTCCATCCTTATAAATGCAAGCCATTCAGATTTATGAACAACTTGCATCAAAATTTTATTTCTTTCAATAGTCGAGTTAATAAAAGACAATTTAACCCTTTACTTCATAAAGACGCCTTTGGACACCTCTTATGTAGACACCTTTGGACACCTAATATAGAAGGGTTTTGAAATATTGGGTAAATTATGTTTATATTAACTGACAGAGTGGAAAACAGTGCAGGAAGTGTTCAGATTGCTCTGAACTCTTCCTGCACTGTTTTCAAAGGCCTTCTGTGATTGGTGCGGAAAAACGTGAATTATGTTTATATTAACTGACAGAGTGGAAAACAGTGCAGGAAGAGTTCACTGCACTGTCTTCAAAGGCCTTCTGTGATTTGTGAGGGAAAACCCATATCTATGGAGTAAAGGGTTAATTCAAAAATTAATTTATTATCCAAAATTTATTTACATTTATTTTTCTGCAACTTTTTTTAAATGATGAGAATACAGTTTTCAGTTGAGCATGGAATAAAGTTTTATAAGCACAGGCAAAGCTTAACTTATCCAGTTTAATATGACCTCATCAAAAGGTGACACAGCAATAATAATTGAAAGCATGATGTAGATATTAAGTTATTTGTTATAATTTGAATAGTTTCCAAGGCATAAAAAATGTTCAAGGCTCTCAATCACATCTGTAGATCTGTGAATAAATAATTGACTTGACCCTGCTCACCCATTAATTGCCCAAGCTCACATTCACCAAAAGTTTGCTTTTATATTGATACAGCTGAACAGGTTTACACACCTGCAAAAGTCACATTTACCTGAAAAGCATGCACTGCCATAATATACATGTATACACATGTTTGACCACAATTGCCAGCTCTTACAATTGAAATTCTGATGTGTTATGATACAAAGTGTTCCCAAGTCCTGCCCCATGCTAACATCAGTAGAGTTTCTATTTCCTTTTTCAAACTGTATATTATCATGAAATGAAACTGTTAGTTTGAACATTTAACATCATTTTTTGCTTATGATAAGTACTGTTTCCTGGGATCCTGGAAGTTAACCAGTACTCGAGTACACCTAGCTATCTCTGTAAGTAACTAATAACTTTTCCACTGGAATCGGTAGTGAGTGATGAATGGCAATATGACGCAATGTTGTTTGTCAATCATATGGGTGTCTTTCAGGTTGGATTCAAACTCACGATCCCTGGATGAAACTCAGACTTGCTATCAACCAAGTTAACTAGGCCAAGCTAAATATAACTGTTCTAAAGTCTGTGTTTTGTAAATCTTCCATATATTTAGATGAACTTGTACATTAAAGATGACAGGCTTCATTTGTTCATTAAGTGATTTGTCTATTTGAAAATAAGTCGTTTGATAACTTCAGATCCAGGCTAGAATGGTTTTGTGTATGATACCTCACCAGGTCCATGTGTGATTTTGTAGAGATAATTAATTTACCGGCTTACTTGTATATTTATAGAACTTGTTTTATTTTGGGAAGATTTGGAGTATACATTGCCTAAACGGTCAGAACTTGATTCACAATCAATGCAAAATAACAGTTTTGGTTTGTTTGTTTGTTTGAATATTTAGCATCATTTTAAGCCAGATTATTAGTTAACCTTATCAATCTTTGGGATCCTGAAAGATTAACCAGTATTTGAGCACATCCCACCTCCACAAGTAACTGATAACTTTCCGACTTGAATCAGCATGAGAGACAAATGACAATGAGATGCAATTTCTTATACCAATCCTCACTGGAACTGTTACTGGGCAGAGATTCAAACTTGTGACCCCTGGATTGATAGTCAGACGCACTACCAGCTGAGCTAACAGGGTCCGGTTGAGGGGAATATTTCAGATTTGCTCTCAATTATACAATAACATCAAAGCTAACAGTAGTTATAATATAAATAAAAAATGAACCTAGAACCTTGATACCTTTAAAATTGCAGAGTTTCAGCAATTTGTATACCTAATAATTATAGTAATATTCAAATTGTCTAGTGTTTTGAAACACAAAACCCACAGCGATTTTATTATAACCACTTATAACAAAGTGTCAGGGAACCACAAATATAAACTTGCAGGGCCCTCCCTTCTCTTTAGGGGAATAGGGTCAAGGTCCTCTGAGGGGGGAACTTTCACATCTCATTGTATCTGTGTTTATGCAGTAAAACTTGTGATACATAATATAGCCTAACTTATTGAAGGTTTCGTAAGTTTCTTACATAAAAAATTCTCCCCTTAGAGCAATTAAAGATTTTTTTTTTTCAGGGCAGAATTTAGCAAGAAAAAAGTATTTAAAATCTGGGGTAATTAGGCTGAAAATTCAGCCTAAAAAAAGGTCAAGCAAGGGCTCATGACAAAAATGTTATTAAAAAAAAATTATCATAATATTATACAGATTTTGTTTTTTTTATAAACCTTCTGTAGGGAGCACTTATAATATTCCCTTGTGGGAGGCACTCCTTATATCTTGCTTAGTAAATATGTGCCGCCATTTTGACTGCTTTTTTAAAACATATACTGTAGTTATGAACCCTATTTCTTTTGCATTGTGCAATGTAGAGTTATGACCCTCCTTTCTGGATACATAATGTAGATTTCTGACACTTTGCTCAGTCATGGGTTCAAACCCCTCCTGCCTAGGAATTCCAGGCTAGGAACCTCTTGGCATTTATTATTAATGAAATCCAAGAGCTTACGCCATGTGTAGACAAGGTTTTACTTAGATTAAATGTAGAGTTTTGACTCCTATAGAAGTTGTTGAATGTAAAGTTTCGACCCCTATAATTGGTTTGAATGTAGAGTTTTGATCCTCAAATTTTAGGCTGCAATGTAGAGTTTGTGCCTATGGTTTGAAGGTTACAGGGTACATATGTACACATTTCCAGGTCAAGTGCCCATCACACACATACATCCTGAGTTACCATCATGAATAGGTTAGAAGTTATACAGAAATGTCTACACCAGTCTAGTTACGAGTTTTTACTGGCTCTGATGTAGATCTTTTTTATTCCAAGGTACCAAGTTTTTGCATGTTCCGTAGTCTGTAGTAGAGACCCAGTTCTCCCAATTAATCCCTTTAAAAATAGCAATGTTGGGAAAACTGTATTTGAGCATGTTGACTGGTCAGTTGTGTCAACTGAAACTTTTAATAACATCAGAGTTTAGTAAGTGTTCATTTGCTATGAATTGTCGGACAGGCATAGAACTCCCTGCTTTTCCACTGGTGGTAAATAGACCTGATTTGGGAGATTATCAGGCTCTGGGATAGACTACAATAGCATTAGGAGGTGTGCTCATCACTCAACGTTCTATACAAAAAAGTATTTTTTTATGAAAATAAAAAGATAGATTTCATTGGCTGAGAAAGTACAACAACATCTATATTGAAAAAAAAAACAGGTCCACTTTGTAGAGGGATTCTTGGGTAGAACTCTTTACTGTAGGATGGTTATACATATAAGTGTTTCCAAACCATAGCAGTAACACTAATGCCTGTACCTCTTTGGCAGGTGAACAAATCTGTGCAGCATGTCCCACATAAGACACATTAATTAATATGTGACCACACACAATCACAAAGGTAAAAGTTAAAATTTGAAATGGCTTGTTTACCATGGAAATCAAGACTTCCAACTTTGTGAAACATTGTGCATGGATTTTTACATCCTAATTGGTGCATGCACTTAATGCAGTAACAATACCTGTCAGAGGCATTTGTGTAACCGTATATAATAATATAACGGTATACACTGCTATAATAAATTAAAGTGATCAATATTATTTCCCTGCATGGACTTGGTATGGTTTTATGACCCTAAGAAATATGTTGGGTTTTTATTGTCATTCAATATAGATTAAACACACTTATATAACAGAATTTTTCCAAAATATATTTTAGCTCCAAAAATTAACTCTGTTAAGGAATTCCATATTCCAATCCATGAATACACATTTGTTGTAGCTGCACTATCACTCCAATGAGTGCTCGATTCAGTGGTTGAGCATCAGACCCAAGATCAGAGTGTCCTTGGTTCGATCCTTCACCATGGCTATTTGTAGTGTTCTGTAAATTAACACTATGTAAAACAGTGACCCTGTGGTGGCCCCAAGTTTGATTTCAGGGATCCAACCTTAACAATCTTTTTAGAGGACCTCAATGCAATGTTATTTGTAAAAAATGTAAGGTCTAGGCCTTAGAGAATTTTTTTTTTTAAAGTTACCCTTAAAATGTGCATATAAGCTGTGGCTGGGGCATTTGTTGTCAAATCACATTGGTCAAAAATCTCGTCCTAGACCTTTTGGTTATTTAACTGCTGTGCAAGTTTGGTTACGATTCAAAGAAAATGAAGGTGCTATCGCGTTTACAACATTTTCCCTATATGACTGTATGACAAACAGTGATCCCTGTGGTGGCTCTGACTTCAACACATCTTTTAGGGACATCTACGGTCTAGGCCTTCAACTTTCAAAAAAAATGTTTTTTAAAGTTTCATTTAAAATATGCTTATAAGCCCTGTGGCAGGAGCAATTGTTAGAACTATTGTTTAAATGCTGAGCGCCAAACGAGGCAGCTCCTAGAGCCATTTTTCAAGTTTTTGGTATGACATGACCAGGAATCAAACCATAACCTTTGACATGGATGGTGTTTAAACTGGGCACTCTACTGCAGTAGTTTTCAGGAGAAAACTTGTATATCCATGAATTTCTAAATAAATCTCATGAATGTTTAATATATTATTATGTAGAAATGCAGCTGACTTTCTTTGGATTAAACATTTGAAACCGATCCGTTAAAAAATCATTTTTGCCCACTTTGAATGAATCGGGATTTTCAATTTGGCGATTCTGACTTCAGATAAGGGATTTTTGCAGTCACAGACGGATTCACATTTCATGGACTGGGATGTGTATTTAATCATAAACAAACTTTTACTGTTAGAGATGAAGGTATATCATGAATACAATTTAAGAGGAGTAGTTGGTGTAATATATAGTTATTTAACTGTTTTATTCACATTGACTTCTAGTCAACAGAACTCATTTTTAAAATATGTGGCAATTTTGATTAATTTTCATTGGATGCTACTTTTAAAAAACAAATATACAAATATGAAAATGAGATGCCCTGATTTGTATGCAGACCTTTATCCCCATTTCCTTTTTTATTTTTAAGCTAGGCACCTGATTTAAGCTCAGTCAGCAACATGTCTAACTATTAATCCTGGGGTCATGAGTTTGAACCCCCACCCAGCTACAATCTTTGTGATGGTTCATATGTGATATTGTGTCTCATTATCATTTATCTTTCACCACTGATTATAAAATCCATCTACACATGAAAAAGTTACAGGCAGAACACAAAATCTCACACAGACTCAAAGTGTTGTCAAACAAACTCAAAGTGTGACCTTGAACTTTGAGGTATGGGTGTGGGTTTTACTTGTTGCACGTCATCATGTTATGTTGATCATTTGAAGCAAGTATTAACAAAATCCATCTATGCATGAAAAAAATTTTGGGGGGCATAGAAACATCTCTGGTTTCCCATCATACTATTGCTAGGTGTATACACATCTCTCTGGGACATTCTTAAAAAGTGTTTGTTTGCTGTGTTTTTTCTTGTGGGTAAGAAGGCATGCCAGCATTAAAGTATTGCTTGTTTGCTGTCACCCTTCCTGCACATAAATAAAGCTGCCTACTAAAAAAAACAGCTTTTTTTTTGCTAGGTCCAATTAGCTCAGTCGGTTATGCGTCTGACTACCAAATCCAGGGGTCGTTTGAAACCCTGCCCAGCAAGAGTCTCCGTGATGAATGATATACGATATTGTGTCTCATTGTCATTTGTCTCTCACCACTGATTCTTGTGGGAAAGTTATCAGTTACTTGTGGAAATGGGATGTGCTCAAGTACTGGTCAACCTTTAAGGTTCCCGGGAAACAGTGGTTAGGTTAACTGATAGTCAGTGTTAGCCCTCGTTGCATAAAAATGAAAAATGAGGCTAAATATACAATCAATCAATCTTCTTTTTTTTATTTATTTCATCATGATCATTGCAATCTTATATTTTTGCTATCGAAAAAAGTTTTCCCTACCTACTTTCTCATTTTTTAAAATTATAGGATCAGGAGACAGCAAACAAACATATCATATAAATATTTGAAAACTTAATCTATTTTGACTGGATTATGTAATGTTTAATTAATATCACTGACAGACTCTTTAAATTTGCATATTAAATACTAAGTTATGTTTTTGTCAAAATTTGCAAGCTCTAATAAAAATGTAGCTACCCTGATGGTCAGAAATTGACTGGAAGAATATAAACCTGTTTAAGTCAGTTTGTCTCACTGAAAGATCACCAGGAGGTATTTGGGTGTTTGACATGTCTTGATAAATTTAAAACCTCATATAGATTACTTTATGCAAAGTCATAATACTTTATGCCACGAGGAAAAGTTGCCAAAGATAAACAGTGAATAATTTCGTTATGTTTTAACATAACTTTGGACTTCCATATTTGAGGTGTTCATTCAATATCATATCAAAAGAAGAAGGTTTTCTGTTGTGTAATAAAAGTATTCTATAATATTCATAGGTAAAAACTGGTTGGACGTTCTGTACATTGTCTAGATATATGGGTTTGACTGTTTTCAGCTAGCTTCTTAAATATAACTGTTTATAGCATGATGTAAAATGTTTGTGATAACTTGGGGTGGGTAACAAAGTTGAAATGAGGTAAAGTATTTAATTTAAAACAAAACAAAATTTTTAACAAAAAATGGACAAGGATGGGGGAGGGTGGTATTGGTGAGGGTCTTGGGGTTGGTAACAATTTTGAAATAGGGGCAGAGTATTTCATTTAATACAAAATCAAATTTTAAACAAAAATGGACAAGGATCGGTGGTATGGGTGAGGGTCTTGGGGTTGGTAACAATTTTGAAATGGGGGCAGAGTATTTGATTTAATACAAAACCAAATTTAAAAAAAAATGGACAAAGATGGGGGGTGGGTGGTATGGGTGAGGGTCTTGGGGTCGGTAACAAATTTGAAATGGGGGCAGAGTATTTGATTTTGGGGCTGGTAACAAAGTTGAAATGAGGTAAAGTATTTGATTGAATACAAAACAAAATTTTTAACAAAAAATGGATGAGGATGTGGGTGGATGGTATGGGTGAGGGTCTTTGGGTCGGTAATAATTTTGTAATGGGGGAAGTCAAGAGTATCTGATTTAATACAAAACAAAATTTTTAATAATAAATGGACAAGGATGGGGGTTGGTGATATTGGTGAGTTCTTGGGGTCGGTAACAATTTTGTAATGGGGGCAGAGTATTTGATTTAATACAAAACAAAAATTTTAACAAAAAATGGACAAGGATGGGTGTGGGTGGTATGGGTGAGGCTCTTGGGATCGGTTACAATTCTGAAATGGGGGCAGAGCATTTGATTTAATACAAAACCAAATTTTTTTAAAAAAATGGACAAGGACAGGGGTGGGGGTGGGTGGTATGGGTGAGGGTCTAAGGGTCAGTAACAAATTTGAAATGGGGGCGGAGTATTTGATTTTTGGGTCGGTTACAAAGTTGAAATGAGGTAAAGTATTTGATTTAATACAAAACAATTTTTTTTTAAAAAATGGACAAGGATGGGGGTGGGTAGTATGGATGAGGGTCTTAGGGTCGGTAACAAATTTGAAATGGGGGCAGAGTATTTGATTTAATATAAAACCAAATTTTTTAAAAAATAGACAAGGATGGGGGTGGGTGGTATGGGTGAGGGTATTGGGGTCGGTTACAATGTTGAAATGGGGCAAAATATTTAATTTAAAACAAAACAAATTTTTTTTTTAAAAAAAAAGAGCAATAATAGGGGTTGGGTAGCGGTAAGGGTTTTGAAGTTGGTAACAAATTTGAAATTTGAAATAGGGGCAGAGTATTTTATTTAACACAAAACAAATTTCAAATAAAAAATGGGCAGCAGAGTGTAGGGTCTTGGCTGGGCTCGGGCAGGTAGCCAATTAGATATGGGACAATGGACCTGGCAAATTCAAACAATGATACAAAGTTTTGCCAATCTGTGATCTATATATCAATGTGGATACATTTACATGTACAATTCATATAAATACCAAATAACAGTTTTGGGCTCATAAAACACAAAACTTTTAACTGGGTGATAATGCAAGTATTAACCAAGTCCATTAAATAGGTCAAGATCAGTATACTGTTATCTTATTTAGCTGATGGTGATCAGTTTACACAATCAATATTATTACTGAAAAATTAAACTGATTTAAAAAAAAAATCAAACCCAAGCTACACAAAAAACTTTAACCTAAGGTTATAGAGATTATGGAGGTTAAGGTTATTATCTACATTCATTGAGGGGGGCAATGGTATTCTCTGTTAAGTTGTTATTGGCAAAATTTATTCTTTGTTATCCGTCATTATGAAAAATGTATTCACTGTTATCTGTTTTTGACTGACTCAGTGTTATCTGTTTTCAGCTTCATTTATTTTTTGTTATCTGTTATTGTGAAAATGGTATTTCCTGTTAACTGTTAATTGATAATTGTCTGTTTTCTGTTACTTCACAAATATTAGCTGCTAATGTTATTCAAAATCTTCAAATACATAAAAAGTCATCTCCTGCATTACAAATAATGACTGCTCCCTAGTTGGGTGTTCAGAAAGCATCAAATTTAACAATTTTGGCCTGAAATCAATCTTGTACTTTGATAGCTTGTTATAGCACCTCTCGTTGACTGCAAGTTTTAGATGTTATTGTTGTATGTTGAATTGAGTATTAAGCGACAATTTTTCAGTCATGTCACAATGGTGTCTACATGAGAGACGGTATTCTGAGCCCTGCCACACTGGAGTAATCTACCATGGACACATGATATTATTCCCTCTCCTAATACACATACCAACAACAGTCACATTATACCAACAATAGGCCCAGAACTATCCTCTTAGTATTGAGTGCCAAGCAACGAAGCTTTCAAGTATTTGGTATAAAACACCAGGGGATCAATATATATATATATATATATATTATATTATAAATAAAAAACTATTTGTTTGGCATTTCAAATCCACCAAATGGTGGCAAACTGGAGAGGGTAAACTTGAAAGGAATCCTTTTTCTAAAAATAGACTTCAAAATCACTTCAATACAGCACGACGTTCTTTGCATGTTCATTGTCTTTCTTAAGGTGAAATAATTTTACAACAAATAAACCAATTTAGCAGTTCAAACTGAAATCAAAATGAATTAATGTTTTGCAATTATAAGCTGGAAATCAATTATTTTGGCATCATCCTTTTAAGCAATATGCGGCCAGTGTTCACAACATTCGCAAAATATCAATCAGTAATGCTTTTCTTTCTCGATTTTATTCCTTAACTATACTAGGTGATTGAGAAATCGTATTCCAATTGTTTCCTTCCAGAAGAAACTATTATTATTAGTATAATTAACAATTGGCTGGCTGAAAATCTCCTCTCAGGAAAGAGTCAGCTTAGCCAAATATGACCCTGGTGACAGAATCAGCTAGCTATGTTGAACAGCTAGCTGTATTATTTCTGTCATCAGGGGAGTTTTAGTGAGGGTTGCACATATATTGCACATCTTTATGGAGCCTTTTGTAGATCTTTTTTATTTTACATCTTCCATACCTAAATAATAAAAAAGTTGCCCATCCACGCTTTTTTAATCAGGTTGAGTTGGGACTATTATGTGATTCATACGATTTTTGATATTGATAATGGTGCATCTACTCTATAAGAAACCACGTCCAACATCTGGATCCCCTGGTGATGACAGTAGATATGCGCCCCTGGTTGTAGTGTGTGGATTTTTATGGGTTTGTTGGTGGGTTGTTTGTGTGCACTTGTCATTAACTTGCCAAATATAAACTGGGCACATACTATGGCACCCTACCCCTGGATCCCCTAGTGATGACAGTAGATCTGCCCTTGGTTGTAGTGTGTGTTTTAATGGGTTTGGTTTGTTGGTGGGTTGTTAGTGTGCACTGGTCATTAATTTGCCAAATTTAATCTGGGCACATACAATGGCACCCCACCCCCTGGATCCCCTAGTGATGACGGTGATTGGCTGTGTACAATTCTATCTAAACTGACTTGGGCATCTCAAGCAGGTGTTTTAATGGTGTCAGGAATCTTAGAGCAGGTTTAAACACATTGTGATTTAAATACCAATTATCCTTTCAACAAGGTAGAAGCAGGCCCTCCCAGGGGTTTAGGAGATGTGGTGAACATGGCTAATTTCAGAGATCTGGGGCAAATACTTTTGGTGCACTATGGCAAAAACTTTTTTGGGGATCTGGGGAACAATGGCTATCACCAAGATATTCAGGGAACAGACTTCCCCCCCCCCCCCCCCCAAACCCCCCACACACCAATGGGAGGACCTCAAATCTATCACAAATAAATAAAAAGACATGGATTCTGTACACCTGTGGAGCTCAACAGCCATAAAAAATCATGGTGCAAAGGCATCATATGGGGCATATAACCATATTTAAATAGCATTTGACATGTAAATATGGTGCAATTGCACCATGTAAACTGCATCACATAAATATTTACAAGCATTTCATGAATATTTATCTGTATGAACACTGTCGCAATTTGCAGTGTGTATATTAGTTTGACCATTTGTTTTCTATATACAATTTTATAAGGTTTTAAAGTGGAATTTCACCTAAAACGATTATTCTTTATTCATTAAGAATAAAATATTTGTATGCGTCTTATGAACAAAATATTTGTATGTATTTGAAAACAAGAAATGTCACTGTTAAGTGTCACATGCCCCCAAAATGGTCAGTGAAAAATAAAAAATATATGATATGTTATGTTGATCATTTGTAGCAAGTATCAACAAAATCCATCAATGCATGACAAAGTTACAGGCCGGAAACAAAATCTCACACAAACTGAAAGTGTTGTCAAACAAACTCAAATTGTGACCTTGACCTTTGAGGTACGGGTGTGGGTCTTACTCGCGACACGTCATCATGTAATGTTGATAATTTGTAGCAAGTATCAACAAAATCGATCTATGCATGACAAAATTACAGGCCGGAAATGAAATATCACACAAACTCAAAGTGTTGCCAAACAAACTCAAATTGTGACTTTGACCTTTGAGGTACAGGTGTGGGTCTTACTCGCGACAGGTTGTTATACTATGTTGATCATTTGTAGCAAGTATCAACAAAATCCATCTATGCATGACAAAGTCACAGGCCGGAAACGAAATACTGGATGGAAGGACGGACGCTGCGATTACTATATGCCACCCAAAAAATTTTTTTGGGGGCATAAAAATGTTTTGCAGTGAAAACTTTTGACACAACTATACATTTCAGCATATTTATAAAGGATCAAAGCTGGGGTCAGAAAGGAGGGTCAAAGCTTTAACATCACATTATGCAAAAAAAATTATAGTGGTCAAAACTCTACATTATAAATTTTTATGTCCAAGAAGAGGCATAAAAATCAAGGGCATAGCTGGCTTAAGTAGGACATGAAGGGATGGGCAGTGTAGAGGGGGTGTGGTCTTGGCAGCCTGCACCCCTATATAAAAATTTAAATATAAACCCTGAAAATGATGGCGTCCAGTGCATTTCAAGACATCTTTACAGCTATTACTCCTGGTCCTGGATCATTCATACGATGATTGCAAAAATACAAAGAAACTTAATTTAAAGCATTATCAAACTCAATGAACACAGCTTCTCAGCTCATTGTAACCATAAGGCCTATCCCCAATCACTTTTTATTGCATTTTTGGTGTTTTTATTTTTCACTTTTCGGAGAAAGGTGTAGGCTGGGACCGAGGCCTACTGTAGTGAATGTACATAGGTCACTTACAACAGCCTCGCTGTTAAGCTAGCTTTTATAGCGACATGGTTGAAGTGCAGACTGTATTGGAAGTTAAGCAACGAAGTACGGGGATAGTATTTGGATTGGTGACCGCAGCCACTTTACTACACGATCTTAAAGCAGCTACGCCCCTGGAGACAGCGACATATGTACTAACCAAGATATAGACCTATGGAGTGTCCCTCCCCCACCCCAGTCTGCATTTTTAAATCGACCAGACTACGTCCCTGCTGAACACAATCATTTCCCATTTATTCAAGCCATTCCAGCCCCTTCTACAAAATGAAATTGAATGCAAATCAACCAAATATGGATCGTGTTGTTCGTAGAAAACTTTGCTGTCCATTTCCCGCCATTTTTCCCACCAAAGCGGAACCTTCGTGTTCCGGTTACACATATATAATTTTAAAGATTTTCCGCTTCCATATATTTGTTTCATTGGATATAAAAAGTGCAAATCGGCTAAATGTACATAGGTCTACACATATGTCGTATTTGATAAAAATAATAAAATGTTTATATTTACCAAGCTGAGGAACTTTCCGGCTACTGACGTCACTACATCTACAAAAGCTCTACCAACTCCAACGACAAAACTGCGGATACCCATAATTAATATGCACTAATACACACAAGAAATCACTTAGAAAATAGAGTTTTTTTGGAAGTTAAATAAAGCAAACCAGAGAACACTGTAGAACTTTTACTTAACTTGATCAGACGCGAGAACGAATGAAGGCCGTTTCCGGTCTCTCACGCCAATTTATAAACTCTGGTTGGCACGTGATCACTCAAAATTGCAATATCACGGGGGCAGAGCCAGTACGCGATTTTTCGCAACCGTGAAAAAAATGTAAACTTTTATAAAGTAGGTATAGATGTGTATACTTGACATTCATAGAGAGACCCAAATGAAAGAAGTGAATGTTTTATTGTTTGTCAACCTCTGCACTACGAAAATATGATCGGAGAAAGTCGGATCACGTAACTTATAAATAAGAGAGTGTTTTTTTTTTCCGGCCAGTGTGTAAACTGCTGACAAAGTAAACGAAAGGAACACGTTTATAACGTTTGCCGATATATCCAAATATGCTTGTTCAATCTAATATCCAGACTCGTTCAGAATATGAGTCTTTGATGAACGTGCTCTAGGTTATAGTGTTCCACCATTGTTTTCCAAATTGGAATATTGTTTTCTTAAACATGCACAGGTCGGTGCGCTGGATCTAGTCATAGAGCACCGAACCTTTGATCGGAACTCTACCTGCCTGCCTGCCTGCCTATAATCACCCTTAGTGCTGATGGACTGATGCGGGTTGGACCCCAGTTTGGCCCGATGCTTCCCATAAAACAACACTCAGTACTACCCAGGTAGCGGACGATAGAGCGATTCATATAAGCTCTAAGCTTTCATCACATACGAGTTAAAATAAATTAGTAAAAACAACGTTATAAAGTCAAACCTGTATAAGCGGTCACCTCTCTTAAGAAGTCCCTTGTCTATAGTAACCATATTTGTTATTTCCCATTTATATGCTTTCAGAGGAAATTAACCTACTTTAAGCAACAACCTGTCTTAAGAGGCCACTTTTGCCATTGCCCTTGACGTGCTGCTTAAGGTAGGGTTGACTGTCTACATAATTATTCAAGTAATAATAAAACAATGATTGTTGGGAGTACTATGTAGAATATAAACAACAACAAAAACAGTGGAACGAACACCAAGATTTAAAAAATGTTTTGATTGTGTTTTTACCATGGTGGATATTTTACAATGTTGTTTTTTTACGCGTAACTGAGTATTTTCAAATATTTTTTTGTCTTCGTACTACTTAACATATGCATCACCTACAGCTTTATTTGTTTTATGGGAAAAAAAGAATAAATAAATATTCACTACCATTTAAAGGTCTGAATCAGAATCTTAATCTATACTACGTAGGGCCTATTACAGCATGTACAGATCGGGCAGAGAGTGTTAGCTCTGTTGATGGAGCGCACGCAAGGCTGCCATCCAGGTGGTTCTAGTCAATAATTGTCCTTGAGAAGAATGAGCTTTTAAAGAGTTCAGTACTACACTGCACAGTTTTGAAATGTCTAGAGTTATTTGTGTTTTTGTCTTTCAATAAAATTAGACTCAATACAGTCTGAGTAATGTTTGGCCTTTATACGCCTTTTAGATTTTATTGGGGTACGAGAGTCTTGGTATGCAAAGCTGGCACCTCGACCACCTTGTAAAAGAAGATCAGTCGGTTTATTTTCCGTCTTCCTTGAAGAGATGGGAGCTTCGGATCTTTTAACGTGTTGATGGCGCATCCCTCATCTCTGGACTTGTAGTCGCCCGATACAAATATTGCCGCTTGTGTTTCAGTTAAAGCTGTATTCGGATGCAGATCGAACAAGAGCTAGGTATGAAAAATAACGGTCCGTGTTTTACACTTTTCTTTGTATATCCGGTTCCGCATTGACAGTGTGTTTACTTTCTAATTTTTATAATTTGATGCATAATTAATATGAATATATGTTATGACAGTCGACCGCAATTTGCAATTTAATCGATATCAACCCTCCAAGACCAACTGATAAAGTGAGAGCTACAATGCATCTTTAAATTAAGGACTATGGGCATGCTGAAATTGAGATATTTACTTGTTTTTCTTGGAATACACTGACCAGCTGACGAGAAAAAGAAACACCTCACTCTAACTCATTGTACAATAATTTGTTCACCGTGATTCAAAATAAGAAAAAGAACAGTTCCAATCGCAAATTTCAACTTCCAGTCCGGATAGCTTGATAAAAAGGTATTTGACATAAAATTCTACCAGAGGTAACACGTGAAAACTAAGCCTGATATGATAAGGCGTGGATGGACAGCTTTTTATCATTTGGATATCTGATCTGCTGTCTCCTCGGGAGACGCAAAAAAATAAAATATGTCAAAAGGCTCCTTAGAGAAGTGCAATATGTCACACTAGTGAAAACTATCTTTTACAATAGTTATGATAAGACGGACACCAAAAAAAAATATGAACATGATCTCTGTTGTTTTAATCTGTTTTCAACATTTAGGCCATTATAAACTAATTGCTAGATTATTATCTAAACAGTGTTGTGAATTACGCAATGAACTGAAAGCATTATCAAAAATCTTTTTTATCAAACCAGAAGGGACCATTAAGTTTTGCATTGAGTAAAACCAGTTATCAAATGCAGTGGTTCTGTTACACAAAGAAAAACCTGATTATGGCATTGTCAAATCTAATTGAATTTGTAATTAGACTTTGCAATCATGGGCTTTGCTCTTATCTTACTGATATTGTTATATTTAGCAAAAAAATCTTAAAAAAGAATGGGATTTTGTGAGATCACGTTTTTGTCCCTCACCCATGGCCATTATAATCAAATAATGATTGTTAACCATTAATATAAAACAAGAAGAAAGAGGTCCATTTACTACCATGTCATTTGATCTGTCATTTGATCCTATTGATTTTTATAACATTTTTTTTTTAAGATTTTTATAGTTGAAAATCAATATTAAGATGTCTTGAACTTCACATAGTTATAGATGTGGGCAGTACAGAAAATACTCAACAGAAATTCCAGATGATTACACTACAGATTTAGCAGTTGGATGGACAATTTATGTTTTTTCATTTCAGATACAATGGACTTCTAAATAAAAAACTGACAGGGTGAAAAAATATTGAAAAGGACAAGATATTGAGAAGAAAGCAGTGTTGGCCTCTGCTGACCTACTCACCCATATTCAGATCGCAGCAGATCTATACGGCATCAAAGGTAATACATAAGTTTATATACTGCATACCAAAGACTAGAAAAATTTTATTTGAAGCTTCCTCGCTTGGCTCTCAGGAGTTAGAGGATAGTTCTAGGTATGGTCGGTCTGGTTTAGATGAATAATACCACTGGTTGAGGTGTGATACCATGTGTCTGTGGCATGGTGCACCAGCGTGACAGCACTCAGAATGTGACAGTGCTTGAGTAGACACTGCCTGATATGACTGAAACATTGTTGATAGTGACACTCAACTTCATACAACAACAACACAAGTTCCTGACATTCATGTATGTTTCTGTAATACATAATTTAAGTGGAACAGATGCAAGCCCTCTTTTCAACAGATAAGTCAATGCAAATAATATATTAATGGTCAAACCTAAATAAGCGACCATCTTTGTTGAGCAGCCACATTTTCTAATCCCCATTTCTATGTTTTCGTGGCAAATTAACATGTATAAAGCAACAACCTGTATTAAAAGTTCACTTTGCTTCTTACTTTGTCTGGCTGCTTAAGACAGGTTGACTGTACATAAGGTATATATTTTTATTTATCTATATATGCTTAATGACACTGAAACTTACCAGACCTTGTAATAATTACACAATAAAGCTTCTTAACAGATTAAAATGGGGTTTATTGCCTGCAATTAAAAATAGTTACCATAAGGTTACATGACTGCAAACAGAAAGAAAGCAATCAATAATCAAATAAATATATATACAAATACATGACATTTATATAGCGCAAAAATTATAAAATATTCTATTGCGTTTCACAATTAAACAACACACATTTAAAACATATACATTCAATATATCAACAGGATTCTAGAACTTAGATTTAGACATGTATATATATATATATATATATATATATATCAATACTGTTTTATATTGCTACAGGTATTTTGTATTTAAACGGAGCACATTCATTGTTCATGAAACTGACTATACAAATGTGTTTTCAGCTTTTATCTAAAACTGGCTTCAGATTGAATGTCTTTCAGATAGATTATTCACCCATTTGGGACCAACAACGGCCATAGATCTGTCTGCTAGTTTTGTTCGCCGTCTAGGTATGTTAAAGTTAATGTCACCTTGTGATCGTAGTAGGTACAAACATCTGTTAATATGCAGTTAGATTATTGACATTTGTAAAACTGCAGTTTTAGCCAACATTCTATCCAACACTCAGTTTGCTATATTTTACAACATGCACAAGTGACTGCGTAATTTATGTTGCATGCTGGAACCACAAAGGTGGTAACTTATACGCAGTCATTATTCTTAAGCCTATGATATATATTTATTCAGATACCCACACAGAGTACAGTTATTAATGTTGCTAAGTACCTGTATCCTGTGTACATAGTACAGTTATCAATGTTGCTAAGTACCTGTATCCTGTGTATAGAGTACAGTCATCAAGGTTGTTAAGTACCTGTACGCTGTGTACATAGTACAGTTATTAATGTTGCTAAGTACCTGTATCCTGTGTACAGATATTAATGTTGCTAAATACCTGTGTACAGAGTACAGTTATTAATGTGGCTAAGTACCTGTATCCTGTGTACAGAGTACAGTTATTAGTGTGACTAAGTACCTGTATCCTGTGTATAGAGTACAGTTATTAATGTTGCTAAGTACCTGTATCCTGTGTACAGAGTACAGTTATTAATGTTGCTAAGTCCATGTATCCTGTGTACAGAGTACAGTTATTAATATTGTTAAGTACCTGTATCCTGTGTACAGAGTACAGTTGTTAATGTTGATAAGTACCTGTATCCTGTGTACAGAGTACAGTTATTAATGCTACTAAGTACCTGTATCCTGTGTACAGAGTACAGTTATTAATGTTGCTAAGAACCTGTATCCTGTGTACAGAGTACAGTTATTAATATTGTTAAGTACCTGTATCCTGTGTACAGAGTACAGAGTACAGTTATTAATGCTACTAAGTTCTTGTATCCTGTGTACAGAGTACAGTTATTAATGTTGCTAAATACCTGTATCCTGTGTACAGAGTAAAGTTATTAATGTAGCTAAGTACCTGTATCCTGTGTACAGAATACAATTATTTATGTTACTAAGTACATATATCCTGTATACAGAGTACAGTTATTAATGTTACTAAGTCCATGTATCCTGCGTACAGAGTACAGTTATTAATGTTGCTAAGTACCTGTATCCTGTGTACAGAGTACAGTTATTAGTGTGACTAAGTACCTGTATCCTGTGTACAGAATACAATTATTTATGTTACTAAGTACATATATCCTGTATACAGAGTACAGTTATTAATGTTACTAAGTCCATGTATCCTGCGTACAGAGTAAAGTTATTCCTGTTGCTAAGTCCATGTATCCTGCGTACACAGTACAGAGTACAGTTATTAATGTTGCTAAGTACCTGTAGCCTGTGTGCAGAGTACAGTTAGTAATGTTACTAAGTACCTGTATCCTGTGTACAGAGTACAGTTATTAATATTACTAAGTACATGTATCCTGTGTACAGAGTACAGTTATTAATGTTGCTAAGTACCTGTATCCTGTGTACAGAGTACAGTTATTAGTGTGACTAAGTACCTGTATCCTGTGTACAGAATACAATTATTTATGTTACTAAGTACATATATCCTGTATACAGAGTACAGTTATTAATGTTACTAAGTCCATGTATCCTGCGTACAGAGTAAAGTTATTCCTGTTGCTAAGTCCATGTATCCTGCGTACACAGTACAGAGTACAGTTATTAATGTTGCTAAGTACCTGTAGCCTGTGTGCAGAGTACAGTTAGTAATGTTACTAAGTACCTGTATCCTGTGTACAGAGTACAGTTATTAATATTACTAAGTACATGTATCCTGTGTACAGAGTACAGTTATTAATGTTGCTAAGTACCTGTAGCCTGTGTGCAGAGTACAGTTAGTAATGTTACTAAGTACCTGTATCCTGTGTACAGAGTACAGTTATTAATATTACTAAGTACATGTATCCTGTGTACAGAGTACAGTTATTAATGTTGCTAAGTACCTGTATCCTGTGTACAGAGTACAGTTATTAGTGTGACTAAGTACCTGTATCCTGTGTACAGAATACAATTATTTATGTTACTAAGTACATATATCCTGTATACAGAGTACAGTTATTAATGTTACTAAGTCCATGTATCCTGCGTACAGAGTAAAGTTATTCCTGTTGCTAAGTCCATGTATCCTGCGTACACAGTACAGAGTACAGTTATTAATGTTGCTAAGTACCTGTAGCCTGTGTGCAGAGTACAGTTAGTAATGTTACTAAGTACCTGTATCCTGTGTACAGAGTACAGTTATTAATATTACTAAGTACATGTATCCTGTGTACAGAGTACAGTTATTAATGTTGCTAAGTACCTGTATCCTGTGTACAGAGTACAGTTATTAATGCTGCCTAGTACCTGTATCCTATTTACAGAGTACAGTTATTAATGCTACTAAGTACATGTATCCTGTGTACAGAGTACAGTTATTAATGCTGCTAAGTACCTGTATCCTATTTACAGAGTACAGTTATTAATTCTGCTAAGTACCTGTATCCTGTGTACAGAGTACAGTTATTAGTGTTACTAAGGACATGTATCCTGTGTACAGAGTACAGTTATTAATGTTACTAAGTACATGTATCCTGTGTACAGAGTACAGTTATTAATGTTGCTAAGTACCTGTATCCTGTGTACAGAGTACAGTTATTAATGCTGCTAAGTACCCATATCCTATTTACAGAGTACAGTTATTAATGCTGCTAAGTACCTGTATCCTATTTACAGAGTACAGTTATTAATGTTGCTAAGTACCTGTATCCTATTTACAGAGTACAGTTATTAATGCTGCTAAGTACCTGTATCCTGTGTACAGAGTACAGTTATTAATGTTGCTTAGTACATGTATCCTGTGTACAGAGTACAGTTATTAATGCTTCTTAGAAATTGTATCCTGTGTTCAGAGTACAGTTATTAATGTTGCTAAGTACCTGTATCCTGTGTACAGATTATAAATATTAATGTTGCTAAATACCTGTATCCCATGTACAGAGTACAGTTATTAATGTTACTAAGGACATGTATCCTGTGTACAGAGTACAGTTATTAATGTTACTAAGTACATGTATCCTGTGTACAGAGTACAGTTATTAATGTTGCTAAGTACCTGTATCCTGTGTACAGAGTACAGTTATTAATGCTGCTAAGTACCCGTATCCTATTTACAGAGTACAGTTATTAATGCTGCTAAGTACCTGTATCCTATTTACAGAGTACAGTTATTAATGCTGCTAAGTACCTGTATCTTGTGTACAGAGTACAGTTATTAATGTTGCTAAGTACCTGTATCCTGTGTACAGAGTACAGTTATTAATGTTGCTTAGTACATGTATCCTGTGTACGGAGTACAGTTATTAATGCTTCTTAGAAATTGTATCCTGTGTACAGAGTACAGTTATAAATGTTGCTAAGTACCTGTATCCTGTGTTCAGAGTACAGTTATTAATGTTGCTAAGTACCTGTATCCTGTGTACAGATTATAAATATTAATGTTGCTAAATACCTGTATCCCATGTACAGAGTACAGTTATTAATGTTGCTAAGTACCTGTATCCTGTGTACAGAGTACAGTTATTAATGTTGCTAAGTACCTGTAGCCTGTGTACAGAGTACAGTTATTAATATTGCTAAGTACCTGTATCCTGTGTACAGAGTACAGTTATTTATGTTGGTAAGTACCTGTATCCTGTGTACAGAGTACAGTTATGTATGTTGGTAAGTACCTGTATCCTGTGTACAGAGTACAGTTATTTATGTTGGTAAGTACCTGTATCCATGTACAGTTATCAATGTTGGTAAGTACCTGTATCCTGTGCACTGAATACAGTTATCAATGTTGCTAAGTACCTGTATCCTGTGCACTGAATACAGTTATCAATGTTGCTAAGTACCTGTACAGGGTACAGTGATAATGTTGCTAAGTACCTGTATCCTGCTTCTATATTAAGAACACCATTTATAAAATCTAGAGACAATAATGTGATGAACTGATAATTATTGTATTCTGCTTAAATAATGTAAAAACTAACAAATTGTTAATTTCACTCTCTTCAATCATGTTTTGTATATTTGTTGTTTATCTGAATTATGGGCCGGTGGCCAGCATAGATGAAAATTAAAATTTGTATCTTTGTATCTTAATAAAATCATCTGATCTCTACATTTCTGATACATTTCAGACAAACCAACATGTCATTATTTGACTCTCTAACAGGGATGCTCACTCCCAAACAAAAGCTGAAGAATGCAGTGAAAACAAATGACAGAGGGGAACTAGTCGGATTGACCAAAGAGGGCATTGTATAGTGTGAATAATGCTGCAGTACAGAACCGAGGAAAAAATATATCAGTGCAATTTACTGCATTTATGGAATTATTTATGTGTAGAACTTATTCTACTAACATATGTTGAACAACCTTGAAGTGACACCCTTGCTTAATGCAGCAGGAAGACCAGCGTGCTATGCAGGTGTTGTTAAAGGTAAGTAACAATACTTAGTTTGATAATCTCTGTACAGTATAAACACACAGTTTACAAATAATGCATAAGCTACACTTGTAGTTGCCATCTGGATGTTAATAAAAAAATGCCACAAAACTCCTCCCTAAGTCGAGTTGTGTGTACCTTCTATGACAAGGCAGGAGTTCTTAATGTCAGCATAGAAAATACACTAAAAACTTGATAGAAATGGCCAAAGGGAAATAACTCCAATATATATTCTTGACTTTATATTTATGTTTTTAAGATGACTTAACTTAATTTTCAGCCTTCCAACTGAGTATTAAAAGTGTATGGTTTTCTTATATTAAATATGAAACAAGAGGCCTATGAGTGTTGGTATAGCTCAACTGAACAAATATTTAAATGTCTTAAGAGAGATAACAAGTATGAGAAAATCTAATACATGTAATTACTTATGTTAACATATTTATTAATTATAAACTTTGTTACTGTTCTATCTATATAAAACACATGGATTTAGCAGTAGTGGTCATTGTAAATCATGCATGAACTTACTCTTATACAAAAAATCCTGACCCCCACAAAAAGTTTCAGAACAGTGAGTGGATATCCAGGCAGACCCTCACAGAAAGTTTCACATTATGTTTATCTCGTAAAATGTGATAATAATGGTCAAAGGGAAATAACTCCTTCAGTATTGTTTTCAGTCATTTTCATTCAGCCCTCACAAAACTTACACGCAGTTACATAATCATAATATCTTGGACAAATTTTTGAAATGGCCAAATTGAATAGATTATGATGGATTTGCAGCTGCTGAATTATCAAAAGTTGCATTTTATAGCTTTCTATGCACCTGTAGTTTTCACTGTATCCCAACCAAACTTGTTGTGACTGGATTTCTCTGGTTATTTGTCATTTTCTGTATATACACGTAGAAGCAAGTAGTGCAGAGTTGCAATCATTTTCTACAGGTTTATGCAAGCATGATTCAAGCCTAGTTTGTTTGTCTTAGATAGTCAGTTGTCATCTCATGTTGTTGTCATGGCTACTTGTTTTGTCTTGATGCAAACTGTTTGTTGCTTTCGGGAGAGCACCCTTCATTTAGTCTATATATAGAACCTCCCAAATCAGGCTTCTGTTTCACCAGCATTGTACGTAGTACTTTAAAACTTAACTAAATTATGACTGCTTATTTATATATTATTTACTTAATATCAGTGAAACTATATGCAGTTTTACTGAAACCAGTCTAAAATCATGATATCTTGGCTGCTTTTCTTAGATTTAAGTTTTTAAGTATATGTTGGTGAAACTGTCCCACAATTCATAAAAATTGAACGCCTACTTAAATATGACGTTCTTCAAGCACTGTCTGAAGCAACTGACCTATCAACATGCTCAAGTGTGCTGCTATTAACGGACCCAATCTGGAGATCTGGCTGTACTACAAAAGTCTAGCAGAGTTTATGTCGTGGTAAATTGTCCACCAGCCTTGTCATAATCATTTTCTTGTAGAAGTGGTAGCACTCCCATTTTTCAATGCATCTTAACCAAACTTGTACAGCAGTTATAAGATCTTTGAAGAGTTCTTGAACCAGCATGATCAACTTTTCGTACATTTTAAAGAAAACTTTCAAAATAACGTTTTCTCTTAAAGTTCAAGGCTTAAAAATTTAGCATTGTGTCTTCTGAATTTTTTGCAGAAGTGAGGTCACTGGTGTTAAATGTGGAGCCATCGCTAGCGTCACTGATTTATATAGAGTTGTATAATGGAAAGATGTTAAAATTTTCGTGCAGTGTAATAGTAACCTCATTTTTAGCTCACCTGAGTCGAAGGCTCACAGGTGAGCTTTTGTGATCGCCTGGTGTCTGTCGTCTGTCGTCCGTCGTTAACTTTTAGATTCTAACATCTTCTCCTCTGAAACCACTGGGCAAATTTTGATATAGCTTTACAGAAATGTTCGTTGGGTGACCCTCTACCAAGTTTGTTCAAGCCATCTTGATTCATCAAAAAACATGGTCACCAGGGGGCGAGGCAAGTTAAATTAGTAAAAACTTAAAAAATCTTCTTGTCAGAAACTACTGGCTCGATTTTAAAATAATTTCACAGAAATGTTCCTTTGGTGATCCTCTACCAAGTTTGTTCAAGCTGTATTGATTCGTCAAAAAACATGGCGGCCAGGGGGTGGTGTTAGATTACTGTATAAGCTATATAGTAAAAACTTAAAAAAAATCTTTTTGTCAGAAACTACCAGCTCGATTTTAAAATCATTTCACAGAAATGATCATTGAGTGACCCTCTACCAAGTTTGTTCAACCCGTCTTGAATTTTCAAAAAAAATGGCCGGCACGGGGTGGAGTTAGTTTACTATATAAGCTATAGTAATAACTTAAAAAATCTTCTTGTCAGAAACTACTGGCTCGATTTTAAAATAATTTCACAGAAATGTTCATTGGGTGACCCTCAACCAAGTTTGTTCAAGTCATCTTGGTTCGTCAAAAAACATGGCGGCCAGGCAGTGGGGTTAGTTTATATATATATAAGCTATAGTAAAAACTTAAAAAATCATCTTGTCAAAAACCTCTGGCTTCATTTTAAAATACTATCACAGAAACGGTCCTTGGGTGACCCTCTACCAATTTTGTTTAAGTCATCTGGATTCGTCAAAAAAGATGGCGGCCATGGGGTAGGGCTAGTTTACTATATAAGCTATAGTAAAAACTTAAAAAATCTTCTTGTCAAAAACCACTGGCTTCATTTTAAAATAATATCACAGAAACGGTCCTTGGGTGACCCTCTACCAAGTTTGTTTAAGTCATCTTGATTCGTCAAAATAAATGGCGGCCAGGGGGTGGGGTTAGTTTACTATATAAGCTATAGTAAAAACTTAAAAAATTTTCTTGTCAGAAAATACTAGCTCAATTTTAAAATAATTTCACAGAAATGTTCCTTAAGTGACCCTCTACCAAGTTTGTTCAAACCATCTTGATTCATCAAAAAACATGGCAGCCAGGGGGTGGGGGGGGGGGGGGTAACTTTACTATATAAGCTATAATAAAAACTTAAAAAATCTTCTTGTCAGAAACTACTGGCTTGATTTTAAATAATTTCACAGAAATGTTCCTTTGGTAACCCTCTACCAAGTTTGTTAAAATCATCTTGATTCGTCAAAAAACATGTGGCCAGGGGTAGGATTAGTTTACTATATAAGGTATAGTAAAAATTTAAAAAATTTTCTTGTCAGAAACGCCTGGCTCAATTTTAAAATAATTTCACAGAAATGTTCCTTGGGTGACCCTCTACCAAGTTTGTTCAACCAATCTTGATTTGTCAAAAAACATTGCAGCCTAGGGATGGGGTTAGTTTACTATAAAAGCTATAATAAAAACTTAAAAAATCTTCTTGTCAGAAACTACTTGCTTGATTTTAAAATAATTTCACAGAAATATTCCTTGGGTGACCCTCTACCAAGTTTGTTCAAGCCATCTTGCTTCGTTAAAAAACATGGTGGCCAGAGGGGTGGGGTTAGTTTACTATATAAGCTATAGTAAAAACTTAAAAAATCTTCTTGTCAGAAACGACTGGCTTGATTTTAAAATAATTTCACAGAAATGTTCCTTGGGTGACCCTCTCCAAAGCTTGTTCAAGCCATAGTGATTTGTCAAAAAACATGGTGGCCAGGGGATGAGGTACAGTTAGTTTACAATATAAGCTATAGGAAAAACTTAAAAAATCTTCTTGTCAGAAACTACTAGCTTGATTTTAAAATAATTTCACAGAAATGTTCCTTGGGCGACCCTCTACCAAGTTTGTCCAACCCATCTTGATTCTTCAAAACACATGGCAGCCTGGGGGTGGGGTAAGTTTACTATATAAGCTATAGTAAAAACTTAAAAAATCTTCTTGTCAGAAACTACTGGCTCGATTTTAAAATAATTTCACAGAAATGTTCCTTGGGTGACTCTCTACCAAGTTTGTTCAGATCACCTTGATTTGTTAAAAAACATGGCAGCCAGGGGGTGGGGTTACTAATAAACTAATATCATGGATCTGCCCCTGCATAAGGTATTGCATTGACAGATTAAACATGTGTGCCTGTTTGTATTGCACCGAGAACGTGGCGTAATCTGGTGGTAGAGCATCTGCCTCGCATGCGGAAGGTCGTGGGTTCAATCCCTGGCCAGGTTATACCAATAACTTTAAAAATGGTACTAGAAGCTTCCTTGCTTGATGCTTAGCATTTAGAGGAGAGCTCTAGGTCAGGTCAGCCCGGTGTCAGTATAATGTGACTGGGTGGGGTATCATACCATGTGTCTGTGGCATGATAAACCAGTGTGACAGCGCTTAGAATACTGTCTCAAGTAGACACCGTCGCTATATGACTGAAAAATTGCTGAAAGCGACGCTAAACACCTTTTGTTTATTATACCCCCGACAAACAAAGTTTGAGGGGGTATATTGGAGTCACCCTGTGGTCTGTCTGTCGGTCTGTCGGTCTGTCCGTTGCAATTTTCCTTGTCTGGAGCATCACTTGAAAAGTACTGGATGGAATTTCATCAAACGTCATACAATAGTAGAATATAATGAGAGGAAGTTCAGTGTACAAGAAATATAACTCTATTCTTGCTAATTACAGAGTTATTGCCCTTTGATATTTTTTCTTGTCCGGAGCATAACTTGAAAAGTACAGGATGGAATTTCATCAAGCTTCATACAATGATAGAATATAATGAGAGGAAGTGCAGTGTACAAGAAACATAACTCTATTCTTGCTAATTACACAGTTATTGCCCTTTGATATATTTCCCTTGTCCGGAGCATTACTTTTAAAGTACTGAATGGAATTTCATTTCATAGTGTCATTGGCAGTTCCACTCAGAACTGTGTTATAAAGTGCACTAAACCCACAAGTGCACCGTAGTAACTGTTTCATACTTAATAATATAGTTCAAGTGTCAAAAATGTAATGAACATATGCTATTTGTTAACAAACAATGCATAAATGTTCAAAACTTTCAATTGCTCCAAAATCATAGCAGTGTCATTTGTAATGAACTGTATACAAAGACTTTGCCAAATGTTTATAAACTGTCTTCTTCATAAAAAGCCATCAGTGATAACAGTTTAATAAAGTTCATGAAAGAACCAAGTTGATGAATACATGGAGTTCGAGCAAAGCAGGTTCGATATTGTATTCCTAGTGCTCTTGTTTGTTTCTCATCCATAAAATTGTTGTCCCTCAACATAACTCGAAAAAGTATAACATTTATTGATTGCCATGAAAGCTTGTACACTGCACAATAATTAAGAAGACCGTTTTTAATTTTAACAAAACCATAAAAAAATTAACAATACAAAAAACTCAATCCATAACATTCTCTTAAGTATTTTTTTTTGTCTGGAGCATAACTTTAAAACTATTGGATATAATTTAATAAAACTTCATACAATGGTAAACCATTTTCTGTCATGGCGGTGTTCGGGGGTATTCATCACCTTCAGTGATAGCTCTAGTTAAATCTTAACCAAACCTGGCAGCAGTTATATGACACAAGACTTCATATAAATTCTTGAACAAACGTGATTCAACCACAACCCCTCACCACAGGGCTAATAAGCACATTTTAGTCAAAATTTTATTTGCATATGCTGGTTCTACCAAGAAAGGCTTTTGCAGCATGTCTTGACTAAGTTGTAATAACATGGTCCAATAAATAAGTTTTAACTCCGAAATGACCACCTCATAACAATATAACCATAATATTTTGAACAAGTTTTTTAACTGGCCAAATAGAATAATTAAAATCGGAAGTTGGGTCCTTAAATTGTTAAAAACATTATTACTTCATTTGAGTCTTCATCTAATACAATCTGATCACCTCGGCCTTTATGCTACGCAATAGACCTCTGACATAATAAGGCGCCATTTTGGAAATACTTTCAGTCACATGATAAAATAATATGGCGGCCCCCTTATGCCACCTGTTTATATACATGTACGTTGAAAATATAAACGTTTGTTAATCAAGACTGATATTTTTAAATTTCCTTATAAATATGACCCATGTCGAGTGTATAGATAAAAAAATCGATATAACAACGCCATATATAATCAACTTAATGACGGATACATTATTTGTTACTTTCACGCGAATGAACACAGACTTGTAACACAGGCGATTCGCGTTGGTGTATTCTAGAGCTATACACGAGGTGTATTCTACGGAGGATACGGAAATACCCGATGTTTCACGATTGCATCTAATATGGAATCATAAAGTAGTACCGTGTGACAATAGAGCTCTAAGTATAAACATATGAACCATATGTCACAGTTTGAAACTAGAGCTGTGGGTATAAACATGTGAACCATTTGTCACAGTCTGAAACTAGAGCTGTGGGTATAAACATGTGAACCGTGTGTGACCGTCTGAAACTAGAGCTGTGGGTATAGACATGTGAACCATGTGTCACAGTATGAAACTAGAGCTGTGGGTATAAACATGTGAACCGTGTGTGACCGTCTAAAACTAGAGCTGTGGGTATAGACATGTGAACCATGTGTCACAGTCTGAAACTAGAGCTGTGGGTATAAACATGTGAACCATGTGTCACAGTCTGAAACTAGAGCTGTGGGTATAAACATGTGAATCATGTGTCACAGTATGAAACTAAAGATCTGTATATAAACATGGAAACCATGTCACAGTCTAAAATTAAGGCAGTGGGTATAAACATGTGAACCATATGTCACAATCTGAAACTAGAGCTGTGGGTATAAACATGTGAACCATGTGTCACAGTCTGAAACTGGATTTGTTGGTATAAACACAGTCTGTAGAGCTGTGGGTACAAACATGTGAACCATGTGTCACAATCTGAAACTAGAGCTGTGGGTTTAAACATATGAACCATATGTCAAAGTCTGAAACTAGAGCTGTGGGTATAAACATATGAACCATATGTCACAGTCTGAAACTACAGCTGTGGGTATAAACATGTGAACCATATGTCACAGTCTGAAACTAGAGCTGTATGAATAAACATGTGAACCATGTGTCACAGTTTGAAATTAGAGCTGTGTTTATAAACATGTGAATAATATGTCACAGTCTGAAACTAGAACTGTGTGTATAAACATGTGAACCATGTGTCACAGTCTGAAACCAGAGCTGTTGGTATAAACATGTGAACCATTTGTCACAGTATGAAACCAGAGCTGTTGGTATAAACATGTGAACCATTTGTCACAGTATGAAACTAGAGCTGTGGGTATAAACATGTGAACCGTGTGTGACTGTCTGAAACTAGAGCTGTGGGTATAGACATGTGAACCATGTGTCACAGTCTGAAACTAGAGCTGTGGGTATAAACATGTGAACCATGTGTCACAGTCTGAAACTAGAGCTGTGGGTATAAACATGTGAATCATGTGTCACAGTATGAAACTAAAGATCTGTATATAAACATGGAAACCATGTCACAGTCTAAAATTAAGGCAGTGGGTATAAACATGTGAACCATATGTCACAATCTGAAACTAGAGCTGTGGGTATAAACATGTGAACCATGTGTCACAGTCTGAAACTGGATTTGTTGGTATAAACACAGTCTGTAGAGCTGTGGGTACAAACATGTGAACCATGTGTCACAATCTGAAACTAGAGCTGTGGGTTTAAACATATGAACCATATGTCAAAGTCTGAAACTAGAGCTGTGGGTATAAACATATGAACCATATGTCACAGTCTGAAACTACAGCTGTGGGTATAAACATGTGAACCATATGTCACAGTCTGAAACTAGAGCTGTATGAATAAACATGTGAACCATGTGTCACAGTTTGAAATTAGAGCTGTGTTTATAAACATGTGAATAATATGTCACAGTCTGAAACTAGAGCTGTTGGTATAAATATGTGAACCATTTTTCACAGTCTGGAACAATAGCTATGGGTATAAACATGTGAACCATTTGTCATAGTCTGTAACTAGGGATGTGGGTATAAACATGTGAACCATTTGTCACAGTCTGAAACTAGGGATGTTGGTATAAACATGTGAACCATGTATCACAGTCAGAAAACAGAGCTGTGTTTATAAACATGTGAACCATATATCACAGTCTGAAACAAGAGCAGAGGCTATAAACATGTGAACCATGTATCACAGTCTGAAACTAGACCTATGGGTATAAACATGTGAACCATGTGTAACAGTCTGAAACTAGAGATGTGTTTATAAGCATGTTAACCATTTGTCACAGTCTGAAACCAGAACTGTGTGTATAAACATGTGACCCATGTGTCACAGTCTAAAAACCAGAGCTGTTGGTATAAACATGTGAACCATTTGTCACAGTATGAAACTAGAGCTGTGGGTATTAACATGTGAACCATGTGTCACAGTCTGAAACTGGATTTGTTGATATAAACACAGTCTGTAGAGCTGTGGGTACAAACATGTGAACCATGTCTCACAGTCTGAAACTAGAGCTGCGGGTATAAACATGTGAACCATGTCTCACAGTCTGATACTAGAGCTGTGTGTATAAACCTGTGAACCATGTGTCACAGTCTTAAACCAGAGCTGTGTGTATAAACCTGTGAATCATTTGTCCAATTCTGAAACTAGAGCTGTTGGTATAAACACATGAACCTTTTGTTCAATCTGAAACTAGAGCTGTGAGAATAAACATGTGGACCATTTATCACAGTGTGAAACCAGAGCTGTATGAATAAACATGCAAACCATAATTCACAGTCTGAAACTAAAGCTATGGGTATAAACATGTGAACCATTTATCACAGTCTGAAACTAGAGCTATGGATATAAACATGTGAACCATGTGTCACAGTCTAAAACTAGAGCTGTGTGTATAAACATGTGAACCATGTATCACAGCTGAAAATAGAGATGTGTTTATAAACATGTGAACAATTTGTTACAGTCTGGAACATGTGAATCATGTGTCATAATTTGAAATAGAGATCTATTTATAAACATGTGGACCATTTGTCATTGTCAGAAACTAAAACCCTGTTTGTCAACATGTAAACCATGTGTCACAGTCTGAAACTAGAGCTGTGAGTATAAACATGGAAACCATGTGTCACAGTCTGAAACTAGAGCTGTGTGTATAAACATGAATCATGTGTCTCAGTCTGAAGATAGAGATGTTGGTATAAACATGTCATTTCTGTGTCAGTCTGAAACAAGAGCTGTGAGTATAAATATGTAAATCATTTGTCACAGACTGAAACTAGAGCTGCGGGTATAAACATGTGAATCATGTGTCACAGTTTGAACTAGAGATCTGTTTATAAACATGTTGACCATTTGTCATAGTCTGAAACTAGAGCTGTGTGTATCAACATGTGAATCATGTGTCACAGTCTGAAACTAGAGCTGTGTGTATAAACATGTGAACCATGTGTCATAGTCTGAAACTAGAGCTGTGTGTATCAACATGTGAATCATGTGTCACAATCTGAAATTAAAGCTGTGTGTATAAACATGTGAACCATGTGTCACAGTCTTAAACTAGAGCTGTGAGTATAAACATGTGAATCATGTGTCACAGTCTGAAACTAGAGCTGTGGGTATAAACATGTGAACCATGTATCGCAGTTTGAAACTAGAGCTGTGAGTATAAACATGTGAACCATGTGTCACAGTCTGAAACTAGAGCTGTGTGTATCAACATATGAACCATGTGTCTCGGTCTGAAGATAGAGATGTGGATATAAACATGTCATATTTATGTCACAGTCTGAAACAAGAGCTGTGAGTATAAATATGTAAATCATTTGTCACAAACTGAAACTAGAGCTGTGTGTATAAACATGTGAACCACATGTCACAGTCTGAAACTAAAATTGTGCATATAAACATGTTAACTGGTTGTAACAATCTGAAACATGTGAACCATGGAGGCTGTAGGTACAAATGTGACACATGTGCATCAGTCTGAAACTAGAGCTTTTAGTTTATACATGTGAACCAATTGTCACAGTCTGAAACTAGAGCTGTGTGTGTCAACATGTAAACAGTGTGAAGCAGTCTGAAACTAGAGCTGTGTGTATCAACATGTGAATCATGTGTCACAGTCTGAAACTAGAGCTGTGTGTATAAACATGTGAACCATGTGTCATAGTCTGAAACTAGAGCTGTGTGTATCAACATGTGAATCATGTGTCACAATCTGAAATTAAAGCTGTGTGTATAATCATGTGAACCATGTGTCACAGTCTTAAACTAGAGCTGTGAGTATAAACATGTGAATCGTGTGTCACAGTCTGAAACTACAGCTGTGGGTATAAACATGTGAACCATGTATCGCAGTTTGAAACTAGAGCTGTGAGTATAAACATGTGAACCATGTGTCACAGTCTGAAACTAGAGCTGTGTGTATCACCATATGAACCATGTGTCTCGGTCTGAAGATAGAGTTGTGGATATAAACATGTCATATTTTTGTCACAGTCTGAAACTAGAGCTGTTAGTATAAATATGTAAATCATTTGTCACAAACTGAAACTAGAGCTGTGTGTATAAACATGTGAACCACATGTCACAATCTGAAACTAAATCTGTGGTACAACATGTGAACCATGTGTCACAGTCTGAAACTAGATTTGTGAGTATAAACATGTGGACCATGTGTCACAGTCTGAAACTAGAATTGTGCATATAAACATGTTAACTAGTTGTAACAGTCTGAAACATGTGAACCATGGAGGCTGTAGGTACAAATGTGACACATGTGCATCAGTCTGAAACTAGAGCTTTTAGTTTATACATGTGAACCATTGTCACAGTCTGAAACTAGAGCTGTGTGTGTCAACATGTAAACAGTGTGAAGCAGTCTGAAACAAGAACTGTGTGTATAAGCCTGTGAACCATGTGTCACAGTCTGAAACTAAAGATGTTGGTATAAACATGTGAACCATGTGTCACAGTCTGAAACAAGAGCTGTGTGTATAAACTTGTGAACCATGTGTCACAGTCTGAAACAAAAGCTGTGTGTATAAACATGTGAATCATGTGTCACAGTCTGAAACAAGAGCTGTGTGTATTAACTTGTGAACCATGTGTCACAGTCTGAAACATGAGCTGTGTGTATCAACATGTGAATCATGTGTCACAGTCTGAAACAAGAGCTGTGTGTATTAACTTGTGAACCATGTGTCACAGTCTGAAACAAGAGCTGTGTGTATAAACATGTGAATCATTTATCACAGACTGAAACCAGAGCCGCATATATAAACATGTGAACCATATGTCACAATCTGAAACTAGAGCTGTGGGTACAAACATGGGTATTATTTGTCACAGTCTGAAACTAGAGCTGTTGGTACGAACATGTGAACCATTTGTTCAGTCTGAAACTAGAACTGTTAGTATAAATATGTGAACCATTTATCACAGTCTGAAACTAGAGCCGCATGTATAAACATGTGAACCATATGTCACAGTCTTAAACTAGAGCTGTGGGTATAAACATGGGTATTATTTGTCACAGTCTGAAACTGGAGCCATGAGTATTAACATGTGAATCATGTATCACAGTCTGAAACTAGAGCTGTGTGTATAAACATGTGAACCATATGTCACAGTCTTAAACTAGAGCTGTGGGTATAAACATGGGTATTATTTGTCACAGTCTAAAACTGGAGCCATGAGTATTAACATGTGAATCATGTATCACAGTCTGAAACTAAAGCTGTGGGTTTAAACATATGAACCATATGCCACAGTCTTAAACTAGAGCTGTGGATATAAACATGTGAACCATATGCCACAGTTTAAAACTAGTACTGTGGGTATAAACATGTAAATCATTTGTCACAGTCTGAAACTAGAGCTGTGGGTATAAACATGTGAACCATATGCCACAGTCTGAAACTAGAGCTGTGGGTATAAACATGTGAACCATGTCTCACAGTCTGAAACTAGAGATGTGGTTATAAACATGTGAACCATATGCCACAGTCTGAAACTAGAGCTGTGGGTATAAACATGTGAACCATATGCCACAGTCTGAAACTAGTACTGTGGGTATAAACATGTGAACCATATGCCACAGTCTGAAACTAGTACTGTGGGTATAAACATGTGAATCATTTGTCACAGTCTGAAACTAGAGCTGTGGGTATAAACATATGAGCCATGTGTCATAGTCTGAAACTAGAGCTGTGGGTATAAACATATGAGCCATGTGTCACAGTCTGAAACTAGAGCTGTGGGTACAAACATGTGAACCATTTGTCACAGTTTGAAACTAAAGCTGTGGGTATAAACATGTGAATAATGTGATACAGTCTGAAAGTAGAGCTGTGGGTATAAACATGTGATCCATATGTTCAGTCTGAAACTAGAGCTGTGGGTATTAACATGTTAACCATTTGTCACAGTGTGAAACTAGAGCTGTGGGTATAAAATATGAACCATATGTCACAGTCTGAAACTAGAGATGTGGTTATAAACATGTGAACCATGTATCACAGTCTGAAACTAGAGCTGTTGGTACAAACATGTGAACCATGTGCCACAGTCTGAAACTAGAGCTGTTGGTATATACATTTGAACCATTTATCACAGTCTGAAGCTAAACCTGAGACTATAAACATGTGAACCATTTGTCACAGTTTGAATGTAGAGTTGTGTGTATAAACATGTTTACTTGTTGTAACAGTCTGGAGGAAGAGATGCTGGTAACAGTATGGGAACCATATGTCACAGTCTGAAACTATAGCCTTGGGAATACATGTTGGCTATGTGTCACAGTCTGAAACTAGAGCTGTTGGTACAAACATGTGAACCATGTGTCACAGTCTGGAACTAGAGCTGTTGGTATAAATATGTGGTCCATTTGTTCAGTCTGAAACTAAAGTTTTTGGTTTAATCATGTGAACCAGTTGTCACAGTGTGAAACAAGAGCTGTTGGTATAATCATGTGAACCATTTGTCACAGTGTGAAACTACAGCTGTGGGTATAATCATGTGAACCATTTGTCACAGTGTGAAACAAGAGCTGTGGGTATAATCATGTGAACCATTAGTCACAGTGTGAAACTAGAGCTGTGGGTATAAACATGTTAACCATTTGTCACAGTGTGAAACTAGAGCTGTGGGTATAATCATGTGAACCATTTGTCACAGTGTGAAACAAGAGCTGTGGGCATAATCATGTGAACCATTTGTCACAGTGTGAAACAAGAGCTGTGGATATAATCATGTGAACCATTTGTCACAGTGTGAAACTAGAGCTGTGGGTATAATCATGTGAACCATTTGTCACAGTGTGAAACAAGAGCTGTGGGTATAATCATGTGAACCATTTGTCACAGTGTGAAACTAGAGCTGTGGGTATTATCATGTGAACCATTTGTCACAGTGTGAAACAAGAGCTGTGGGTATAATCATGCGAACCATTTGTCACAGTGTGAAACTAGAGCTGTGGGTATAATCATGTGAACCATTTGTCACAGTGTGAAACTAGAGCTGTGGGTATAAACATGTTAACCATTTGTCACAGTGTGAAACTAGAGCTGTGGGTATAATCATGTGAACCATTTGTCACAGTGTGAAACAAGAGCTGTGGGCATAATCATGTGAACCATTTGTCACAGTGTGAAACAAGAGCTGTGGATATAATCATGTGAACCATTTGTCACAGTGTGAAACTAGAGCTGTGGGTATAATCATGTGAACCATTTGTCACAGTGTGAAACAAGAGCTGTGGGTATAATCATGTGAACCATTTGTCACAGTGTGAAACTAGAGCTGTGGGTATAATCATGTGAACCATTTGTCACAGTGTGAAACAAGAGCTGTGGGTATAATCATGTGAACCATTTGTCACAGTGTGAAACTAGAGCTGTGGGTATAATCATGCGAACCATTTGTCACAGTGTGAAACAAGAGCTGTGGGTATAATCATGTGAACCATTTGTCACAGTGTGAAACAAGAGCTGTGGGTATAATCATCTGAACCATTTGTCACAGTGTGAAACTAGAGCTGTGGGTATAATCATGTGAACCATTTGTCACAGTGTGAAACTAGAGCTTTGGGTATAATCATTTGAACCATTTGTCACAGTGTGAAACTAGAGCTGTGGGTATAATCATGTGAACCATTTGTCACAGTGTGAAACAAGAGCTGTGGGTATAATCATGTGAACCATTTGTCACAGTGTGAAACTAGAGCTGTGGGTATAATCATGTGAACCATTTGTCACAGTGTGAAACTAGAGCTGTGGATACAATCATGTGAACCATTTGTCACAGTGTGAAACTTGAGCTGTGAGTATTAACATATGAACATTTGTTATAGTCTGGAACTAGGGATGTGGGTATAAACATGTTAACCATTTGTTCAGTCTGAACTAAAGCTGTGGGTATTAACATGTGAACCATTTGACATAGTCTGAAACTAGAGCTGTGGGTATAAAATGTAAACCATATTTCAGTCTGAAACTAGAGCTCTATGAATAAACATGTGCATCATATGTCACAGTCTGAAACTAGAGCTGTGGGTACAAATTTGTGAACCATGTGTAACAGTCTGAAACTAGAGATGTGTTTATAAGCATGTTAACCATTTGTCACAGTCTGAAACTAGAACTGTGTGTATAAACATGTGACCCATGTGTCACAGTCTGAAACCAGAGCTGCGGGTACAAACATGTGAACCATGTGTCATAGTCTGAAACAAGAGCTGTGGGTACAAACATATGAACCATGTGTCAGTCTGAAACTAGAGCTGTTGGTACAACATGTGAACCATGATTGTGACAGCTGGTGAGTGACTGACCGGTTGACAACATGGTAGCAGCTTATTTCAACAGCTAGTGATCGTATGACAACAGTGGCAGACTATTGTGACAGCTAGTGGTGCACCAGTTGAAAACATAATAACAGGATTGACGACAGGGAAAACATATCTCTATAGAAAGGTTTGTTTTTATCTGTATGAAAATACCAAGGGTAATAGCATCTTGTTTCTTAAGTACATTTTACAGTGATCTTTTTTCAATCATTGTATTCGAAATGAAAGTGAACACCAAGTTATTTCTCACAGCTATAACAGTAGAACATATGAAGTGATCATCTCTATTTAGCAACCACTCATTTCCTTACTTTTTAGCTCGCTAGGACAAGTCCATGGAGAGCTATTGTCATCTTCAGCATCGTCTGTAGACACCCAGGTTAAACTTTTGTGTTTAAGTTTAAAATATCTATGCAACCACTCATTGGATGTGAATGAAACTTTGCATGAGTGTTCATCATCATCAATGGAACACACACAGACATGAACCATAACTCTGGATTGCATTTTGGCACAGTAAGGCCTTTTTTGGACTTAGACATCCAGAGGCGAGCTTTGTTGGTCTTCTGACAACTCTTGTTTTTATATACTCCTATGTTTCTATAATTTCTTTAAAATGCAGAGTAGACAGATTTGTTGGAACTGTTTAAATACGTGAAAAGCAAGATTTAGATTAAACAGTTGTAATACCATGCCATTCATTTGATACTTTTGGCCATTCAGGCTTAATTAAAATATTTTGTAGGGCTGTGTATTGTTTGTGAAATGGCGATGATGGGATTGAATATAAGATCTCCCACAAGTGAGGCGGATGCTCTACACCATGCGGTTTTACAGGATGGAGAATTTCCAGCAAATACTTAACTAGCTCCTCTTCAGCACTGATTGTATATTAAATTAAGCACAGTACTGAACATGCATACTTCTGTGTTAGAAAATGATTTTAGATTGTTACTTGCTGTATTACAATACACTTGATAAGTACAGTTGATTAAGGCCTGTTATGCACAATATGCCATATTGTGATATATCGCGATTTCAATATATTGCTACAGTCCTACATTTCCAGTTGATCTGCATCAATTCTGCTGGTTGGAAACTTTTTTTACCTCCCTCCTCTCCCATAAAAAGATATTGTTTTTCATTCAATATATTATAGATCTTTGTTTGTCCTTTCTCTGTCCATATCCTTTAATAGGTTTTTCGGATTGATTGTAAATTAAAAAAAATCCCTTACCTACCTACCTACCTACCCAGTAGTTGGGTTGGAAGTGGCAAACAAACTTATTTTTAAGGGTGGTCTTAGTTATCACATATTCAGATAAAATGATGTACACTTGGTTTGTGGTGTCGGGGTACATCTCTATAGTGTAAGCTAGCACACTTTTCTGTTTGAAAAAAGCTCCAGGTTCAAGTCCTGGTGGGGATCTTGACACCCTTATGAAGTTGTACAAACTAAAGATTCCATCATATTGGTCAAAACTTAAATAAAAGTGTAATAGATCATGTAAATACAATGCTAACCTTTCTTTACCAAGACTATACACATGAGTGCCCATAGCCAATTAACACAGGTAATAATTATATATATAAGACAATACAATTGGTATGGGCTTAAAGCTATATGATGCTAACAGAATGTGGCAACTAGAACTATTACCTGAATACATATAGACAACCAGGTTGGACTCAAAACCAGTCTCAAAATGTTACAATCATGTACTAATGAAAGTAAGTAAATCAGAAGAGAGGAAACTAACAGGGAAATACTACAAGTTCTGTTTGTTTACACTAACTGAGACATATACATTAAGTCACTGACAATATCGTTAAACCTATAGATGTTAGTGGTCACCTTTATTAAGGAACAATTTGTTGTAAACAACCACAACCTAGACACTGGATTCTGTCAGCCAGAACTATAATATGAATGTTAATGTTGTATAAAACATTGTGTACAAATTGTTTTACCAAATAATTCTTTAAGGACTGCACCCAAATATGTACATCTATGGGTTGTTGTTTTACTACCGGGTATTTAACCATAATAATGTGATATTACTTAATCGAAATAGGATGATATCATTTATACATACAAGTGATATCACTTATTATGAATATGAATAAGTGATATCCTCTATTCAATTAAGTGTATCCTCTATTCAAATAAAGTGATATCATTCTCTTATTAATATGGTTAAATAGAAAAACAGCATCCAATATACATAAAATCTTTTTGTGATATATTTCAAAAAGTGAATAATTCAACCAATGACTGTGGTTTATGTCACTGATTCAAACGAATTTGAAAAATTAAGTATTACTGTATACCACTTAAAAAGACTGTTATACTGACATATAATTTATGAAACACATTAAAAATAATCAGTTGCAATTTATTCGCTAAACAAAAATAGATTTTACACAAAAGTAGCACCTCTGCACAAGGAAGTCCATTTGTATCCCACTATATACCTTTGGTAACTGAGATTACTTGTTATATGTCTTTGGTATCCTAGACAAAACATTAATGCTAAATAATTTTTCACATTGTAGCTAAAATTAGAAATATCAAAAAAATGTCTATATCCCTGGTTACTTGTTATCCTTCTTTGTCTTTTGGCACTCTAGATTACAACAGCAAATATACAGCATCATAATTTAAGGAATTCTAAAAAAATATGTCTTTATTTCTGGTTACTTGATTATCCTTCTTTGTGCGGAGCAAGTGGTCCAGTGGTAGAGCACCGAACCCATGATCAGAGGGCCATGTGTTCGATCCTCCACCACGGCTTTGTGTTGTGTCCTTCAGCAAGACACTTTCCCGCATATGCTTAATACTGGTTCTAACCGGGAAGTCTTCGAGCGTGATTTATTTAAGTTGTAAAAATTTGTTTCACAATCGAAGTAAAAATAAATAAGCTTAAACAAATCCTTCCTTATCATTGGTAACTGATGGTTACAACAGCAAATATTCAATATCCAAGCAAGGACCTATATAGATTCAGATCTATACTTCTTTGAGCGGACTTGCACATGGACTAACAAACATACTTACATATTTTAGGCCATATATGAAATGATTAAAAGGCTATATTTTCTTTTAAACTTAATGGCAATTTATTATTTTGACAGTTATAAATATTATCCTGATACACTGATATTACATAATCTACATATAGATTGATTGAAATTGATAAATCCCCTTTTAGGCAGTGCCTTATTTCATATTATATATTGTCAGCTACAATAAGGAAAAGTCAGGTAAAATTGTTTAACAGAACGCAACAGATGATGAGAACGTTTTAGGTCTCACTAAAGAATTATCTCTTTTACATGATAGATTCTTACGTTAAAGAAATAATAGCTGTGTAAAGCGGTTGGGCAATTTTATTTGTGAAAAATGCATAAAATGTCATATTGCTTTGTGCATATGAAAACATTGGAACATTAGAATGATTTTTGCCAAGTTTGAATGACACTGGGAACTGTTTGTTGAAGCTACAACTGTTTAAAGATGTGTTGTGATATACTGTAACAAATGGGTAGAATTGTCAAAAATAAAATGGCGCCATCAAACCATCGAAATTGTGGTCAACCACATGTTTTTTCTGCTTAACTGGACCAACAGAGGACTATGGGAACAAGGCACTTTTAGAACTATTGGTAATGTATCCAGTGTTCTAGAAGTGCATTTCTCTATACTGGTATGTAGAACAGTAAAAAATTAATTGTTGAGTGAGACATTTTATGAGCGATATATAGACTAGAAGTGATGGATGTAGAATATCTACTCAATAAAACCGAGTCTGTTACATTCTCATCCTCGATTGCGCCCTTTGCTTGCAAAGGTTTACTTTTAATAACAGATATTATAAAATTGCTATCACCATAATAGCATGGTGTTAAAGAGGTCTCACCTGTATCTCTGATTTTTTTTATCGATATTATCAGTATAACTGCATTTATAACAAACGTCATATATTATGGATACTCTGTTTAATACTTTACATTGTATTTTGTCTCTGGGTTGTAAAAATATTTAATTTTGTTGAACAGATACTAAATCGTGACCAGCAATAAAGTCACTCATTGGCCAGTATTGGGTTATGCTAAAACATTGACGAATACAATGAAAAATTGGCGACCTGTGTATTAACGAATTTCTCATAAGTAAGCTAAACTACAAGGATGGAATCAGCCAGTATCTTTGAATGGGACCTTTGTCTTTGTGATTTACTAAACGGAAACTTATAGGTGATGCATCTTTAGAGAGGCCTTACGAGTGTTTTTTTTTATTATTAAATTTACAATTTGTGTGTAGAGCTGTATACTGCTGAGGCTTCTATACAATGCTGTAAAAATACATTGTACAAATTTTAAGTGGTCTCACCTATACATTTTATGTGTACGAAATGATCCAACTGTACATTTTCGGAAAGAAACTCGATGTTACTTGACAAATTGACGCAATTTTCTACAACACATGTTACTTTCTAGAAATAAGTGATTAAATCTATCATCTGTAAACAATTGTATTCGTGATTGATTTTAATTAAACCAATTCCGGATAGTTTCCGAACACTCATAGGTTCATCTTCATCTTCCAGTTAAAGGTCAGGAGTCTTCTTAGACTGTAAAGTTGACCTGGTTAGGGGTGTGAAACAGCCATCCTCCTCTTACTTATTTACAATTAAAAGCGCCCGATATATTACAATTAAAATCATATACACGATGGCTAACTCCTACTGACCGATGAAGAAGGTTGCTGAGACTGGGACTAGGACAACCTTGAAGTCTTTGATGGTGGGATGATCGGTGATTGGTTATTACTGGAAATCCGAAGATCTGTTACTGTTTTTTGCTATTTCGAAGATTCAGATAATTTTCAGTCTAATACGCTAATACGTTGTTTCACAAAAGCATATTAGATTTATATGACAACCTGGTTTCATCATTTGAGCTTAGGAAGCCATGTGTTTGTTTTGAAATTTTTTGCATTCATCCCAGTCCATTTAGTCTGGCAGATAATCCGGGTATTTCTACTGAACCTTGCATGAGAGTTTATAGTAATTTCTTTTTGCTAAAATGGTAGTCTATATATAGTTCTTTGATTTTATGTCAGATGACACTTTGTCATCATTGAGCATTTTGAAATAAACAAGATGGCTTCCAAAATGGCCGCCAATTTGCTCAAATTGCAATATTTGGATGATATTTACTATTATGTATGCCATTATTCATACTAAAGGACACTTTAGATTTGTTTGATGTCACAATGACAAACTGAGGTGATATTTTGTCATAATTGGGCATTTCGAATGAAATAAGATGGTGCCCAAAAAGACCTCCAATTTGCTCGAAATGCAGTATTTAGTTAGAAATTACTATTAGCTATGAAATTACTCATACATGAAAGTGTAAAGTAATTTTTTTTTGCTAAAATAATAGTCTATCTAAAGTGCTTTGATTTTTTGTTGAATGACATATTGTCATCATTGAGCATTTTGAAATAAACAAGATGGCGTCGAAAATGGCTGCCAATTTGCTCGAAATGCAGTATTTGGTTGGAAATTACTAGTAGGTATGAAATTACTCATACATGAAAGTGTAAAGTAATTTTTTTTTGCTAAAATGATAGTCTGTCTAAAGTGCTTTGATTTTTTGTTGGATGACATATTGTCATCATTGAGCATTTTGAAATAAACAAGATGGCATCCAAAATGGCTGCCAATTTGATCGAAATGCAATATTTGAATGAAAATTACTATTAGGTAAATATAATACACCCATGAGAGTTTATAGTAATAGTTTATTACTAAAATGATAGTCTATATATAGTTCTTTGATTTTATGTTGGATTACATTTTCTCATCATTGACTATTTTGAAATAAACAAGATGGCATTCAAAATGGTCACCAATTTGTTAGAAATGCAATATTAGAATTGATATAAAGTATAAACATAGTGATACGCTTGGTGTGTTTGGTGTTTAGGTGATGTAATGTTCTATAAAGTGTACCTCACCTTTAATCTTATCTGTGTAACATATCTCTATTCTGTTTATAACTGTAGCATTACAGGCACCCAGTATAATTCCGCAGCCTCATTCATGATAAGCCAGGTTGCTAAGATCAAGGGTCAAGATAAGCAGTAATCTCAAACACTTGTACTATCATTATATTCATATCAAAACAGCAATATTACAGGTGACAAATACATTTGCAATTAAAAGCACATGGTCTGTAATATGATCGCCATTTTTCCAATGAAATTTGATTTGTTTGATTATTTAGCGTCATTTATTCCATAGGGTGTTAACATTTGATTATCTTCAATTATTCGGCAGGAGAAAATGCTAACGCTGTTGGAACTGTCTTAGGAAAGTGCTTGGGTAGCAATGCTTTGTGGGTCAAAATCCAACGCATGTTCCATATACATGCCTGTATGTGAGATCTTTTTGGTATGTCATTTTCTCTGATATATGTAATAACAAGTTTATGAGCGTGTGTATGTTTTTCACGGAACTACATGAATGGTATCAGTTGGCGTCATTTCTGTTACTTTTTAAACGTTTTCTGGGCTGGAATTGGCATATTAAGATTGATTCCTGCATGTCTGTATTTAATTTAGAGCATGTGACACTTTTTGTGCTGAATGGTAAATATTTGTCGTAAACTAGGTAAACAACTCAGTTTCTATGTATTAAACCTAAAAGTTATCAAAATCTTTCTAAGTACCATCTATTGACCATTACAAAACAGCAGACTTGTCTATGAATATGCTTAGTTGTCTGTTAGTCGATTTGAGTTTTGTCACACCAATACTTATTTCTGCAATAATGTCGTTGAACTTTGCGATTCTGAGATCTCATGTATCAGTTAACAATGATGTCAGTACTGACACTATATGATGCGCTAGAAGGTTTGTAATATCTATATCACGTGAATTGTCTGCAATCCTATAACTCTTGGGTATATCTGAGTCGTATCAAATAATTCAGAATCTCCTGCTTTTATTTGCCTATTTGACACAGCCTATGTCTCAAAAATTTACGAAATATTTTGATGGAAACTGCTGTCAATACATGTTTATAATCGTGCTTGGAATAGGTATTTGCACCAATCATCAATGGAACTCATATTTAACAATAAATCTTCAACTCTACTGCAAGCATGCAAACTCAATCCCCATATTTCCATTCATTCTGTATTCCCCTCTTGTCATGCCTATATCTGCGAACGTGGCTTCAATAAGCATATCACTCTTCGTAAAATTATGGAAGTACTTTCCATATACTTGAGGTTATAGATTCCATACTGAGCGTAATTTATATGGCTAGCTGCGAAAAAATATGGCATCATAAGCTTAACTGCTACCATATGCAAAAGCCAGTCAGCTTTTCTGTCAGCTCTGATGTACATACTCATTATAAATTAGATTGTATTACATCATTTACCCATTACTTCGTTGTTTTGCTTCTCTTGGCGAAATTGTTTAGATAAGTTTCCAACTCTTTTAATTAAAATATTCAGCATAAACAACTTAACTGCTTAAATAATGATATGACATTCTCAGGGAACTTCTTTCAATTCAACATGTTTGCTAACCCAAAAAATAATAGCATGTTCATTATGACGACAACTGTCTATTTATCATTAACATGAACATTACGTTTGCCCTTTTTATATATATAATAAATTATTACATTGGATCGATAAATAAAATATTGTAAATTGTACAATATTGTCTTCTGCTTATTTCCAGAGAGAGACTCCACTATATAGGTCACTGTACTTGTAGCTAAAACATGTGCAAAAGCTGTTCATAATATTCTTGTGGAGAAACTATTATGATGCCTATTTCTGTATATAGCTCTGGGGTCCAAAGCAAAAGAACAAGGGAGGAACTATTTTTACAATATTGATTATTGCATAACCATACATAATTGTTAAAAATAGGCATCGTAATAGTTCCTCCCTTGTTCTTTTGCTTTGGACCCCAGAGCTATATACAAAAATATGCATCATAATACTTACAATACAACTAGCAATTTTTCAAGTGTGTGTCAGGATTCATTATTCCCTGTCATTGTTAAGGAACTGTTTCCAAATCATTCACATAAACAGGCTGATCAGGCGAGAATAGTTTCAGATACTTATTTACTGCCTATAATGGTGAATATGTACCAAGGTTGACCAAAGCATAATAGTTGGATGAGGTTTTATAAAGATGGCTGAATATTTCAATGAATTTATTGAGTGGGGTGGGTCAATTCTGTTTTATTGAAGTTATAATAATATGTTTGTTTTGTTGAAATTGATACTATTTGCAAGATAAATAATTCATGTGTTCAAGTACTGGGATGAATCTGTGAATTGAGTTGAGTGTGTGGGGTGCAGAGTTCATGTTCTATTTGCACACTAAAAAATAAATATTTTTGATTTTATTCTGTCTGTTTTGTGTGTGAACAATCATACATAATAATATAGATAATGAAAATAAAAGGTTTGAAATGTAGTCCATTATTGCCCCACTTTCATAGAGCATATTTTATTGTGCATGAATGCAGAAGATGGGACGAAGTTTAAAAAGTCAGTTGCATTAAAAACACTATACACCTGACCTGTGACCAAGATTGTAGAAAATGCTTGTTAAAAACGGTAACTCTGTTTCATTATACATTTGTAACTCGATATCACTTGAGTCAATATTCTGGTAGTGTCAATATTTTTTGCCATCCCCAATTTTCCCCTTCTTTGTATATATGTAAATATATTCCTTTTTACTCAATATCGTCTGCCGATATTTTGGATATTTCGATCCCAGTTTTTGTTTCCAATTGAAAATTTCACACCTTAAACTTGATCAACATCTGCTCACAGTCTTGAACAATCACTGCTTAATTCTATTTTTGCCTTTTTTTTTTAATAATGGTTTTAAACTTATTTTAGGTAAACCTGGAAGACCTACTGTTGTGCTTGAAGAGAAACAGTTAAGATTATTTTACAGCCTTAATTATACAGCCAAACAAATGGCTGTTCTGTCCAGCTGATCTACAAAAGACTGTATGCCCTAAACCTGCATTAGAGGAAACGCTATACAGACATTCCAGATGATAATTTGGACGATCTTGTCAAGAAGACACAAGATGAATTCCCGAATGCAGGATCAGTGGTAATCAAGTTCATGTTCTATGTATTGCACAAGTCTGTCCCAATAGACATATTTCTCTATTGGTATGATACAAGAATTCAATAAATTTATACTAAATATTTAAACCACTGTAGTTCCCTGTTGACAGAGTATTTGCAGTTTGCCAGTGATATAGATGGTTGAGATACAATACAAGTTTATATTAATTAAGTACATCATGTAAATATGATAATAAAATTTATTTGTTGAATGTTTATGAGGTAAAAACTTGCATGCCACAAGTATAGTTTACATGAACCAGTTAGGAGTGTGTTTCACATGGCACATGTAAGTTCATATTTTATAAACATTGTACAAATAAGTTCATTTCTTAATTGATAAATGTCTCTATCTTGCAGATGATGAATGGCATACTTAAAGCTAAAGGCATTCTGGTTCAGAGACATAAACTTAGGAATAGTATAGGGAGAGTAAACCCAATACCAGTGCCTCAGCGTTTTGCTAAGACAGTTACACGACGACAATATTGTGTTCCCATGAGCAACTCCTTGTGGCATATAGATGGGCACATGAAATTAGCAAGGTATTTAATGAAAACAATAAATATTAAACAGGTTTATAAAATTAATATTTAGAAGAAATAATTTATTTATATTTAGCTCAATATTAAGATGACAATATGAAATTGATGTATTTATGGTTGTATACATCAGATGAAGGTTAGCTATTCTGATAGCCATATGTCTATCATCTGTCTGTTAACTTTTTGTTGCGTGAATTATAGCATCTGAATTTTTAATCGGATCTTCACTTACCATATACAGTAGTTATATAACCATAATAGTTGTATAACCACAATATCTTGACAAATTTCTATAACCGACCAATTCATGTGAGGCCCTTGAATATTTAAAAATTGCTCTATTTGAACATGTGTGCACTTGAGCACTATTCATAACATTTCATTACTTAAAACTGAATGGAAATGTCATTTTTAAATGCTGAAATGATAATAATGAACTACAATTTTTGTTAGTCTAAATAATGACTTCACATTATTTACATATCGACGGTGAAGACTATTTGCTTAAGCCCGGATTAAATATTTATTAAACTCATTCTTTATTTAAGGTATACAGGTACTTCATCATTAGAATAAAACATTTGAAACTATTAGTGGATAACAGACATTCTATAGTTTAAAGTTTAAAACTAAGTTTTTCACACGTCAAATGTGAAGCAGAGAATGTATTGTTGAGAGGAGACTTCTAATAAGTATGAAAACCTACTTCTTGATTTACTCTTTTTACTGTTATTCAATATAAAAAAACAACTATCTACTGCATAAGTGGTCAATGGTTAATAATTTATCTTCAGAAAACGACTTGAAAAACGACTTAATTCTTAGTAGGGAACAATTAACCTCGACTTTGTCTCGGTTGTTAGTTTGCTGCTTTGAGTCAATAGTCATTTCCTCGGATAAACAATTTTAACCATTGGCCACTAAAGCTGTAAATAGTTGTATACTATTCTACTCATACGGGCATCGGCATTACAACTTAGTTTTGTTATGTTCAAGTCTCTATCTCAGTAACCATTGTATGTATTGACTTAAAACTTTACACAAGACACCCTGTCATGAAACCTGCTACTAGGCTACAACAATAACTAAATTCAATACAGTTTATTCTCACGTATTAGGCGCGTTTTTTTCTCCAACTTTTAAGATCTTCAAGAAGGGATGCGCGATATACATAAGTACAGAAGATTTCATTTTTTTTTTTTTTTTTTTATGTAATTTTTCAAGATTTATCGATTGAGAAAAGATTTTGCTACACTGGTATGTTCAGATATTAATTTGATTTACCTAGCGGAGAATGTTTTATTCAAATTCAGTCCTTATACATTATATATGCAGTAAAACATGTCAAATAAATCGAAAAATAAGAAAGTGTTAACTGCTTATTTACGTTGTGATCGGAAATAATATTTAAAATAGCACAGACTGGTTTACGTAAAAGTGAAAGTGTATTGACGAATGCGGAATAAATGCAATACTGTTATCATCATCAATGTTTTTAAGTCACACATATATCTTTTGTTTGGTGCGGTTTGTAGTAGTTTATGTTTATAAAATAAAATCAATATGAAATGTTATATTTCATTATGATTAAAAAAAAAAATATTGTAAGATTTTTTTAAAAAAAAAACATGACTGTGTACAAGTGTCAATGGTCATTTCGGAGTATTGAATGCGGGTGCTGCCATGTGGCTTCTGCATATTAGTTGACATCTTAATTGGCATGCCTGGGCAGGTGTTGACAACTCTGAGTATGTCTTGAGACACCGAGTCCCAGTCTACTTTTTTTTTTTCAGACCAATCAAATTCTGTTTAACTTATTAAGTCTGCTATTCCTTCCAACATGTCTCAACAGCCAAATCAGGACAAGATTTCAAAATTATGAAGCGCTTTATACACATATACATGTATAAGAGAATTGTATTTTTTTTTCTTAGTTCTTGGTCTTAATACATGGATGCGCCGTATACCTAAAGGTGTCTAATACGGATCTATAAATATTGTTTTAGTAATGGCCCTTGAATTGTAAAAAGTCACTATTTGACCTTGCGTGCACTCTAGTACATGCAGTTTTCATTTTATATTCACCAACATTTGGCACTGACCAATTTCATCTTTCATGTACACAACTCAAGTTATTGTTTCCATTTTTCAGATTTAGCATTAATTGACATAATGGATATCTTATTTTTACTGTGACAAGTAAAATTTTGATGGTCACATGGGTTGTGGTTACGAGTTAGAAAGATAAAAGAAAAGACACCGACTGACATTGAAACAGGAAAATATGATTTATTTGATGGACATGCATATGATTCACATATGATTCTTTTTGCAGATGGAGTATATCAACACATGGAGGAATAGACGGTTTCAGTAGATTAATTGTCTTCTTGAGAGCTGACACTAACAACTAGGCTTCCACTGTACTACATCATTTTGTTACAGCATGCCAAAGCTATGGTGTACCATCTCGTGTGCACTCTGATTATGGTGGTGAAAACAGTATGGTTGGTCTTTTTATGAACATGGTAAATGGGCTTGAATGAAACAGCCTTATAACTGGTCGGTCAGTTCATAACCAATGTATAGAGAGGCTTTGGAGAGATGTTTTCAGTCAAGTAATTGAGAAGTACTACAAAGAGTTGTATTCTTTAGAGGACCTTGGTGAATTAGATATAGAAAATTCACACCATTTACTCGCTGTCCAGTTTGCTTTTGTTCCCCACTATAAATCATCAACTGGAAATTTTTGGATTAGGTTGGAACAACCACAAGATTTCAACAGCAGGTCATATATCACCACACTAGCTATGGTTGAATTTTATCCTACACAAATTGAATTCAGAATCTACACCAGTAGAAAATTTATATTGTAATCCCTTGGCAGAAACATTTGAAGAGCGTCTAAAAGGATATGGATTGGATCCAAATTCCTTCAAAGATAATGTTAATGTATGATGATGAAAATGATTATATTCTGAATACAGAACAAAAAGAACATTTGACTGCTTCAATCTTAGATGCGGATAGTACTATTTCTCGGTACCGAAAGTGTTTGGATTGTATGCCAGAAATAAATAGATAGTTATACATGAAATGATGAAACTCTCTCTGAAGTTTGTTTAAATCATGATCCTGGGCTTAAGTTAGGCCCCACCCCAGAGTCTTATCAGTTTGTTTGTTTTCTTCAATTTTGTGAGTTTGAATCTCTGCTCAGCCACAGTCTTGTGATGATTGACATACACCATTGTGTCTCATTTCCATTCATCTCTCATCACTGATTGAAGTAGGAAAGTTATCAGTTACTTGCGAAAATGCATGTGCTTAAATCCTGGTTTACCTTCAAATATCCCTGGAAAGAGTGGTTAGGTTAACTAATTATCTGTTAGCCCTCGATGGCAAAAAATGACACTGAACATTCAAACAAACATTTCAATATAGTCTTCATTGCCTGGATTAAATGTGTTGATCCAGGGCACTTTTTGAGATTTTTATAAAAACAATAAACAAAGGGGGATACTGGAAATGAATTCTCGTTTGTGCCATTGAAGTTGTCCATAAACTACAGTTTATTTTGTCATCTAATTACAAAAGTTCTAGTTTTGTTTTGTACTACATACTATTAAGTGAAATGTTGTGGCATTATGTGTCAATGTAACTTGTATCTCTGTTTATTGTAGATAAATTCATAATTGACTGGTGTAAATATTTTTTGTGACAAATAGTCACATTTTTCATAATTCAATAAACTGAATATCATTTAGTGACACGAAGTTACAGTTATGGGTTCTTATTGTTAACAATCTCAACCAGACAACCATGAGTGAATTGTCTTTTTTACTTGAAGGTTTTCATTTTAATATATGTACAAATCTGTACTTTTTGTGGAATGCATGTTAAATATGTTATATATCTCTGAAGTTCCAGAGTTCTCTGTAGTAATGATAGAAATAGGGCATTTATTCCTCATGCATTCTAACTATCAACACCCTTTGAGGTCCCACTGATTCAAGTGAGATAGTTATCAGTTACTTGCAGAGATGGGGTGTGTTCGAGTACTGGTTAACCTTTCAGGATCCAAGGGAAGAGTGGTTTGGTTAACTGATCGTCTGTTAGCCCCCATTGGTATAAAAATGACGCTTAATATTCAATCAATCAATCAATCAATCATAATCCTAGATTCATTGCACAGTATTTATTTTTTGTGGCTTTTGTGACTAATTGGTGTTTCTTCCTGTCTGAGCAAGTGATGAAAAGAGATTTGGATAAATAATTTCAAAAGTATAAAATATAGATTTTATGCATGGCCTCTTTATTTGAATACACTTTTTAGGCATGTTATAAACCAATTAAAGTAAAAGTAAAATTAATGCATTGTAAGGTTACATAAAATTAATAGTTATTCATATCAACATGATTTGTAATAATATTTACATGATCCTCTTTGCCTATCTAGAGTTAGAACAGTTTTGCATTAAGTTCTTGGGCGATATATTGTATCGGTTTCAGTTAATGTAATTTTCAATACTCACTTTAACAGTATGCAGTTGAAACCAACATATATTTTGAAACATCAATTCTAAACCATACTGTGGCTTACTGAACGTGTATTGATACATATTAGTTTCGAAGAGTTGTTTTGGCCTAGGAATACGATCTTGCAAGTACTTTTCCACAAAAACAACAAGTCCCAACTGATATTTATCCATACTTGTTCAGTTACCAATTTATTGTGTACTTTGTGAAAATAAACAATAAACAAGCTTACATCAGAGTTACAAACATTCTAACTTTTTCATGAGAACACAGCAATAAATATATCTCTATATACATTTTTATATAAAAACTTTTAGATATTATGTCAGAAATTATATCAGTAGCAGCATGATCATAACTAATTGTCATGTTTAAGAATGTTTCATTTTGATAATATATAAGTATCAAACGAGATTACAAAACTTGTGATTTTAGTTATTTAAATTATTTACGATTTTTTACCAAGAGTGCAATTGCCAATTGAGATCAAATTGCACCTACATACTTGTTTTGGTTAAAGCCACATTTAAGACAAAAATACATTTCACTCAAGTATTTTGAACCAGTATTTTGATACATCTAGATATGTGATTGATACCAGTAAAATTGTTTCATTTTGTAAACTCAAACCAAGCCAAACCCAACACTGTTTGATATCCATTCCACCAACTGTTTAGTGAATACTTCTGGCTCTTGAAATTGTTGGAGTAGCGGCATGTATACTTTAAGGGTGCATGTGTTGACCCTTGGCAGTACAGTATCCTTATAAAAAACACAAATCTTTGTCAGACCAACAGCAGGTAGAAGACTGGCTCCAATCATCCACTTTAGAATGTCAGAAAGCTTTATCTCCACCTGTCTCCTCAACTTTGAAATATGAGCTCCAGCTGATATTGAAATAAATACAATAGCATCCATGTAGTAAAAATCAATTACTGGATAAAATGAATTTGAATGAAGTACTATAGAGAGAGATTTAAATTTATATTACTTTATATATTTTTGAGATATTTAAAAACATTACAAAGGAGTCTTACAATGTGCCTGGTATAGTTAGCTCAGTCATTAATGCATCTGACTTTTCAATCAAAGAGTCACCAGTTCCAATCCCAACCCATTCAGTCTCTATGATGATTGGCCATGAATTTGTCCTTTGCCATGAATTTCACACTGAATATATGGGGAAGTATTCAGTGACTTGTAAAGATAAGGTTAGTCTAGCTGCTTAGCAGATTCCAGAAATGTTGTCTGGGTGTGCAGACTCCCATTTATAATAATAATAATAATAAAGTCTTTATTTAAAGAGAAAACACAGTTGGAACAATCTCCAATCTTCCCTGTGGTCCTCTATTATATACATGGTAACAAAGTAATAACAAAATATATACAACAAAGTTAAACAGCAGAATCAATACAATTTGGAAACTTATTAACAAGTGAATTATTTTTGTTGACATATTAAATTTGTAATGTATATTTCAATTGCATTGAATATTCATTGTTTATTTAACTAATTCAATAATATATTTCAAGGAAGGAAATAATAGTATTATAATGTAAAATTTACACTTAAAAATGATGAGTTCACTACAAAATATATTTAGACAGTCAATGATACATTCAATGATTATAAGAATCAACTGACTGTAATAAGGATACAAGTTTAAAAAATTTTTGTAACACAATGAAAATTTATCTTTGTTGTGACAGGGGAATTTTATATTTAAATGTTATATAATATCTCTTAAATTCTTGAACTGATGAAGCATTTTTAACATGGTTTGGAAGGGAATTCCAGATTTTGGATCCAGAATATATAAGAGTTTTACGATATGTTTCTAACTTTGGTTTTGGTACATATAGAGAATTATTTGACTGTGAGCATAGATTTTTAGAATGTATATTTGGTGTTTGGGTAAAATTATTTTGCAAATACTCTGGGGCCAAGTTGTTGATGATCTTGAACATTAAAAGAGCCTTTAAATATTCTACTCTTTCATGGAATTTCATCCATTTTAGATCATTAAATAATGTTTCAGATGGTGTATCAATGTCTTTATCAAGGATAAGTCTTGCAGCACGTTTTTGAAATTTTAATACGTTGTCAGATAGGTCAGAGTTGCAATTTCCCCATATTGTACAGCAATAGTCTAAATGAGGAAGTATGTAAGAATTGTAAAATAATTTCCTAATAGGTATTGATAAATAGTATTTTATTCGGCCAAGTAAGTATAATAAGGAATTGCATTTTTTTAGAGTGTTTTTAACTTGTTGAGTCCATGTTAGTGTGTTGTCAATTGTTACTCTCAGAAGTTTTTCACTACTTGTAAATTCAATAGCCTCATCTCCTATTTTGAAGTGCTCAGCTGATCTGAATAGTGGTTGCTTTGGATGAGAGGCTATAAACATTGCTTTGGTTTTTGAAGTATTTGTGGTCATCAAATTATTATTACACCATTGTTGGACATTTATTAATTCATTATTAAGAGATTCGGTGATGTCTGATATTGAATTACCAGATAAAGTGATAGAGGAGTCATCAGCAAACATGTTCATTTTGGAATACTGAGTGCATAAGGGCATATCATTGATAAAGATAATAAATAGAAGTGGGCCTAAAACAGATCCTTGGGGTACACCACATGTTACTGATTTACTTTCTGAAAGTGTACCAGATATTGAAAGTTTTTGTGAACGTTCACATAAATAGGATTTAAACCAATTTTGTACATCTTTATGGAAATGGTATACATTTAGTTTTTTCAAGTAGTAAACTATGATCAACCAGATCAAATGCTTTAGATAGGTCAAGAAATATGGTTCCAGATATTCTGTTTTGATCAATAGCTGTTATACAGTCATCAACCATCACAGTTAATGCTGTTTCGCATGAATGATCAGATCTGAACCCTGATTGTCTTTCATGCAATAAATTGTATGTATTTAAAAAAGACCGAACACTATTACTAACATGTCTCTCAAGTATCTTAGACAGAATAGGAAGAATGGAAATTGGGCAATAGTTATTATTGTCTTGTTTTAAACCTTTCTTAAAAATTGGTGTGATTTTGGCTAATTTAAACTGCTTTAGGTATATTCCTTTTGTTAAACTAAGGTTAAATATTTTTGTGACTGTTTTAGATATAACACTGGCACTTATTTTTAAGAATTTGGCAGATAGATCATCAAGTCCTGTAGACTTTTTCTGTGATATATCATGTAGTTGTTTATATACATAGTCTTCTGTAATTGTAATAAAACTGAACTTTTCATTATATTCAATAATAGCTATAACATAGTCTTTTAGTGCAGTATTTTCTTGATTTTGTTGAGAATTCAAGCATTTATACAAGGTTGGTAGTTTGGCAAAGTAGTCATTAAATGTATAAGCAGTAATTTCTGGATCTAAAATTGGGTTTCCTTCTTCATCATTTATTAAATGAGTTTGATAATTAGTTGTTTGGCTCGAGACATTTTTTAGGTTCTTCCATAACTGTTTGGGATTTTTTTTATTTTCATTTATTGTTTTCGAAAAGTAGGATTTTTTTTGCTTCATGGATCATAGTCTCAATTAAATTTCTACTGAGTTTGTAATTTTTTGTGTCTCCTGTTTTTTTGAAATAGCCTCTAAGTTTCATGGATTCAGATATATCAATATTAAACCAGGCTGGCTGTTTGGGATGCTTGACACGCTTTTTCTTTTTAGGGGCATGATTACTTAAAATGCTAATAAATATATCTAAAAAATATTGAAGTGCATCACCTGGGTCATCAAAAATATCTATAACAGACCATGGTTGATTTTGAAGCTCTTGAAGAAATGCTTCTTCATTAAAATGTTTTCATGCATCTGTAGTTAATGATATTAGGTTTATTGCCTTTTTTTGTTTTCTGTATTAATTTCCGTGTCATGCATATTTGGTAATGGTCACTTATAGACAGTTCTGGAACACTAATTTCTATAACATTACTTTCTTTGTTAGTGTAGGCATGATCAATTAAAGAAGATGTGGAAGAGGTAACACGTGTTGGTGTCTCAACCATTTGTTTCAAATGAAAATTATCTATCACATTTAACCATCGTTGGCAAACATTTGTTACATTGTTAAAATTAAAATTTAAGTCACCCATTAAATGTATTTCCATATTTTCTGTTTGAACCTTTTCGAGAATTATCTCAAATTGGTCTATCCAAGATTTAGTTGATGATGGTGGCCGGTAAACATATCCAAACATAAATGGTTTCTGCTGTCCATGTTTAATCTCGAGCCATATAGTTTCTAAGCTATATAACTAAAATACTATTGAATAAACAAAACAATGTACATGCAGTTGGATTTCTGTAAGAACTTGCACTTTGATTAATTAAGGCACACATTTTAACCTGGTCACTAGGATTTTTACGGAAATCAATGTGGCTTGATGATTTGGCTCTTATACTTCTCTTAAGCTTAAATTTATATCTTATGGCTGCACAAAAAACTAACTTTCTGCTTCCTGTAAAAGCAAAATCCATCCCTGCTCCACACCACTGGCTATCGCCATTTGGTTCGAACCAGGTGTTATGTTGTCGTAATAGAATACAACAATTTTCTCAATTGTTTCCATGTTGAGTGCAGCTAAACCACCTTTGAACAATTTGGCTGCCTCTTGATGGTGTCTTCTTATTGTGTCTATTTTTTAAGACACCTGCTATTTTAAACCTGTAATGAAGATTTAAATATGTCAATTTAATAAACATTCGGTTTTGCCTCATGCATAAATATTGCACAGATCAACTTTTTCAATGAATAATTTGATTGGAAATCTAATGTACTTGCCTGTATTTTATATTTTATAGCTAGTACGTATCACAATTAATACTTTTTTAACATCCTATATTCACACATATTCCTCAGTCCAGGAGGTGGGTGAAATAATTTTGATTTTAATTTTGACCATTATGGTTCTTGTTTTAATTAATAGACAAACAAAAACATATTTTATTTTATTTAAGGTTTATAACAAGCTTATATCTCAGCAAACACCATTCATATATCAATTATACTTCACACGTGTTCTCGCAACCATCCTATGAACTCTAGGAAAAGGTAGTAAACTTATTAATATTAAACTTAGCTGAAAAATGAATACTTCTTGGAACATTTGGTATTATTTTACAAATACTGTGCTTTCAGTTAGCTCTATAGTACTTTTTAAATGATTATTTATAATGAACATCTAGGTATTAAATTGATAATGTTAGTACCCTGAATGAATTGATCTAAGGCTTGTTTCTGAGGTTGTATCACATGATGAGCAACCATTGCTTTTGTCATTTGTGGTAGATGTTGTTTTGTAAGCTTGTTTGATGGGAGCGTGTATCCCTCATCAAACCGGTTTGGGAAAAGTCTGTCGACAGCATCTTGTACATCCAATGTATTGTTCAGCTGAAAGATTGTCATTTATTTATAAATTACATAACTATGTAATTCAAAAAATAAAAACATCAATTTAGTTTGTTCAGTGAATGATCCATTTAATGAAATAAATTCTTTAATGTCTTCATTTTGAATCTTATCTGAGCCAATTGCACAGGGTGAGCTACTCTGGTTGTGTCTGTCATTTTCGACGATTTTTTATTTATTCTAAAAATGATTCTCTTTCAATTTGCATTGCTATGAAACTTATGATTATAAATACTTAATAATCTGACTGTTGCATCAGGTAAGCGAATACATTGTGTTGGTCTGTTTGCTTTCTGAGTTGCTGTCAAAACTTTATCAAAAAGAATAGCAGGCATTAGCTCTGTAGATAGTGTTGTCTGCTCAACTAACAGGATGCAAGTTTGATCCCTATCTGCACCTAATGCCTCTCAAAAATCAACTCTCAGTACTGGTTGTACCCAGAAAGCAGACTTGATACGGGTTCTTATAAGTTATGACTTGAACAAATGTTACACTGTTTGATTTCTAGTGGTACACATTTCTCCACATCACAATAGTTTGCTTGGGTTTGGTTTGTATATATCAAATAGTACCTCTTCAAAGGTTATCCTCATTTCTTCTGGTAAATCGTCAGTTTTATTATTCATTGTTCCAAGCAGATATTCTGTCATGCTTTGACAGAATATGGGTAGCCATTGTCCACCTTGAATAAGGAGTAGTGATATCAACTGGCCAAGATGCTGAAATGCTTTTGAGTCGTACAGACTAAAATCACTCCTAAACGATTTATTTTGTTCTGGACCTAGTGAGATAAAATGTATACTTTTTTAATGAATTATCAAAAAAACAAAGCAATATGAATTTATAACACCGATTTAAAAATTATAATAATAAAACATCCTGGCTTCTGTTTCACCAACAGTTGACTTAAAAACTTAGTTAAGTTTTGACTGATTATTTATATTTTATATAATTAATATCAATAAAACCATATATAGTTTTACTGGACCAGTCTAAAATTATGATCACTGACTGCTTTTCTTAGTTTGAAGTTTTTAACGGGATTATACCAGGGACAAAATGTTAAAAATGTATTAAAAAATAAAATTATATTAGAGCATCTCATTATCATTATTAAATGTGACATAATTAATATTTAAATTAGAGAACAAAACTAACGAAATCCCCATTCTAAAGATAGATAGCACTTAAATACCTTCATATTGTCAGTCTGTTTCTTTTTAGATGAAACGAGACTATTTTGTCAAACATGTATGGCGGATCATATTGAAATCATCACTAATTTAATACAGCTTTTATGCTGCATGTTTTTATGAATTTTGTTTATTAATTCAAATTTGATCTATTAGTATTTCATGAATGAACTTTAATATGTTTCAAATATTCTATCAATTACAATACTGACAACATGCTTATAAATTATAGCAAATGTTCTAACAGATATCTGATATATGTCAACTTTATCCTGAGTTCAATATAGTCTTCATTACCATATTTTAATGGATGAAAATGCATGAGAAATTTTGAAATGTAGTAAGATTTAGTTTGAAACTCACCTTCAACACCAACTGTCCAACAATTTCTGAGGACAACTCTCTTGTTGGGCCCCCATCATCTATAGCTGGTTCAGTAATAAAGCGAACTCTTACTGGCTGCATTTGCCTGCTTTGGGCCCTTGCAATATTCTTTATTGCATCGTTCAAAGCGTGTGACCTTCTCACTACTAATTTTAACTGCCCATCTTCAACTTCTCCGAGGAATTGGCCAGCCAAAGATTTGACGGCACTTTGAAGATCTGTTGTTGGTAAAGGCCTGTTTTATACAGAGAAGAGGGCGAAAAAAGTTTTAGTCATGAAGTTGTTCGTAACTACATAAGATTTCACAAAGTCTTCTCATTAACTGTCAAACATATTTTGAAAACAAATTATGAAGTAATGATCACAAACTATTGATCTATTACATTTTTACAAATGGTGTCCATGTGGTTGAAAAAGATCCCTAAGCAAGGGCTTATTTAGGGGTAACATGTGATTATAAAACATTTTTTACAATGGAACTGATTCTGCCTATATTTCCACATAAACATTGCTTAGTCTGTGATGTCTGCAAATCCTACGAGTAAATTGAAATTGAAATTTGGACCAATCATTGGGCTGAGATGTATGGGAACTTTTTTAACAGAAGTATTGTATTATCATTTAAAGCTATTCGTTTTCATTATGAGTAAGAAACTTTGTTCAGGAAGGGTGTGGTGGATGTATTTATCTAAATACTGTTAAGACAATCTCCTAGAAGAGTTTATGTTATGAAATTCACAAAGGGCCATGAAAGGCACTCTCGAATTAGTCCTTCCAATCGCTGGATTCTTAAAGTAATGGCCATTGTTCCACAGATCCCTAAAAGAATTTCCCTTACATTTCTTAAATGAGGCTTAAGCCAATGTTTCCCACTTCCCTAAAAAAAAATGGCTATTCCTCCCAGATCTCCTGGACAGTTTTAACTGAAAGTTTGAATGATGTCACAGCAATCGTTTAATTGCTATGAATTGTGGGCCAGGTATATGTGAATAAACAACAAACATGGAGGTCTGTGTCGATCACTGCTGCCCAACCGCAAAATGATTTAGTTGTAATATAAATAGTAAGTGCATATGAGGTAACATAAATATTATACAACAGCTTCAGTTTATTTCTTAACGACTGGCCACTTGTAGCTACAACTAAAGATGTGTTAAATTATTCACATCAATCATTCGGGAGTACACGTGGGATCACACATGTAGTTCGCACTATGGTGAAGCTGAAATTGCAATTTTTATGATTTTTTATTATTTTGACAGCTGCTCTAATAGGCTGTGTTTTAGAGAAATATTGAATTATATTAATTGACTGTTTGTAAAATGACACTTATGAGTGGAATGTTCATGCAGTTGTGTATACTGGACTGTGTTCAGTTCGCTGATACGTTTAATAATTTAATAACAGAAGTGAACTGAACGATATATTTGCCCCTTAAATGTTTGCTTCCAGTGTGTTTAATCACATTACTTAATGAGAAGTGGCGAGACAAAGGCGAGTAGACCTATTTCTCTTTACTTTTCATTCATTAGGTCACCGTTTGATATTTTATAAACAAAGTAAACATGTTTAACCGTGCTGAACCCCTGGTATTTTACCGCAATTCTAAAACTTTGTCAATATGTATATAATGGCATCAATAATAAACAGTTATAAAGTTACTTAAGTGTGCTGAATAATAAATGGTTGCCTCTACGAAATGTAAACAAATGCGGACGCTAACGTAAGTTGGAGCTTTGCGCATGTCTTGTTTTAAGATGGGCATTCGCGGTAATAGGTATGTCGCGGTATGAGATTTACAACATATATCTATATTTGTATCCTACAGTATTTTACAATAGTCAAATAATTTAAGGTCAAATATCCAACAAAATGTCTCGAAAAATAATTTTCTAGCGAGCACTAAAAATGTGAAGCCTTTGTCTTTTAGTGGTGTGAGTAGTGATTATAATTTAAATTCCCAAATAACAATATTATATGAATAATGTATATAAATTCTGATTCTAAACAAAATATTACAAGTGTGTACTGATCATGAGTCAAGTTTGTCGCTTCATCATGACTACCATTTATCTCCATTTCAAACTCCTCATCTGTTATTTCTGGCATGATGCTGAAATATACAAATTAAATGTTATACACATAAATATTTTATTACATTTTCTTTTAAATTAACACATAATCATCTTTTCAGATTGCCTGAGCGGAAGGCTCATGGTTGGGCTCTCGATAATTAAAAATTGTAACTTCCATAATTCCTTAATAAAATAAAAAAAAGTTTTCCCATTCTGATATGAGTAAGACATTGATTCTTTAATCCATTACTGGAAAGATACGTGTCATCCCACATTAATCATGGAAGGCCTTTGAAAACGAGCAATCTGAACGCTTCCTGCATTGTTTTCCACTCCGTCAGTTAATATAAACATAATTCTTCCAATAATTCAAAAACCTTCTATATAAGAGGTGTCCAAAGGCATCTATATGAAGTACAGGGTTAATTAAATGGCCCGAGAAGCAATTGTACACATTTTTATGAAGATGAAAAAACATATTTAATGCAAAAAGTTTCCCAATGTTAATCAAAATTCCGCTAAAATTCCTAGTTCCAAGTGACAAGTGACTTTGTGATGGTGTTGCTGTGGTTACAGTCCTTGAATTTGGGTGATTGAGGGTATTAACCCACTCCTGCAACTGTATCCTAGCAAGGCATGCTGCCCTACTTTGAGGTCTTGTAGCTCTGAAATGGACCTTAAATAGTACATTAAACTTTATTGAACTACATCTTCATGACCTCATATTACAATATATTGCCCCATGATGTGAACTTAATGTATATATGTAGCCCTGGTTATATAGTCTATTGATATTTTAAATATGTAGTAAGCCTGCTTTAGATTGCTCATGTGACCTCTGTCTTTGTATATATTTTTGTAATTTTGATATCTAAAAAGCAAATTATACACATAAAACTGCAAAGGGAATGTCATGAATGTAACGGCAACGTTGTCAACATACTGAATAAGTGTGTGTATTTGTAGGACAACTTACGGCAAATGTTACGTGAAACTAACGACAATATGACAACTCATCAGCAAAATAAAATCGTGCAAACTGGTCCTATTTAGCTCCACCTAGCTGCAAATATTTTTCATTGGGAAATGAAATGCAGTTAATCTATATAGTTCATATAGGCCGATTGCAGTGGGAATGTAAATATTATAAATTAATTAATACTATATTCTCATCCAAATTTTTTATTAGCACTTGCTACCTTAAATGTCCAGAACTTCCCTAAACAGAGACCCATTGATTCAATGACAATGGTTTGTAGATAATTATCCTTATTCACCAACAGAAGATATATAGATAATCAACTTACAGTGGGTGTGTCTGCATTTTGGAACTCAGGAAGTGTTTGCAGGTCTGGGGTTTCTATCAAAGAACTTTCAGCCTAGATCTGGTAATTGCAGAAGGTTATAAGATGTGGGTATTGGCATTTTAGGTATTAATACAACAATATACACGGGGTACATATATGTTATTATTGCATAGGATAGTTGTATAAAATCCTTTACTAAATATAGACCCATAAAAATATCTCCACAATTAATGTTGAAAACTTCTGTTAACAGTGATCACTAAATATACCGGTAATCCTGTTAAATTTGTATAAAATTGTGTACATATGTTAACCAAGTAATAATTATTCAATGACTGATCTTATATTTACCATAAATATATTATATATTATGCATTCATTGAATATGAAAAATTTTAAGTTCACATTACAAAAATCTTGTGTATAATAAAAAAATTAAAAATAAATACCTCTGTCAGCCATCTAACGTGGAATAATGTATTATCCAATACACCAATGTCAGCGATGGTTCCTTTAAAATTTATCCTCGGTTCATTCGGCAGGAATGTCAAATAATTCTGTGGCACCTTCCAAGCTCCCCACAAAATTGAGCATCACCTACATAATAAAACAAATATCTAATTTAGACATTGAAATTGTCTAAGCATACTGGTATGATAAAACTTTCATTACACTTTGAAAAAGTTGATACTGTGAAAAGCGGAGCTGTGTTTTGTAATTATAAAATAACCTGTTTCACAAAAGTTATTAAAAGAAATTGCTTATATACCTAGGCATTATCTTCTGGTGTAAATATCCTCATGACAACGTCACCATTAGGAGTCCTAAACTTCATATGTATCCCTTGCTGAGGCTCATCTGGCAGGTTAATGTTTCTTCTGGCTCGGAGCTTGAAATAGTAACATACAGCATATCATAATTAAGTAGCTTTATTTCAATAGTTATAAATTATTATTCAACTTAACATTAAAACATACATTTCAAGTTTAATTAAAAAGTTACCATGATAGAGATTAATAATTTAATTGGCTTTTTAAAAAAAACTTAATATATCATCAATTGATTGATTGAATATTTAGTGTAGTTTCTACTCTATTGGTGGCTAACAGGCGATCAGATCTAACCACTGTTTCTTAGGATCCTGGAATGTTTAGCAGTTTCGAGTACACCAAATCTCTGCAAGTATCTGATAACTTTCCCACTTGAATCAGCAGTGGGAGACTAATGAAATTTTGTATATCAATCATCATTGGTGGTAAGACGGGGACTCAAACCCACGACCCCTGAATTGATAGTCAGACACGCTACCAACTCTGTATTATGGAAATACATCGAAGCTGTACCTCTGAGAACTTTACTGTTTGTCTATTGTCAGCTTCTTCTCTTTCGCGTTGAATACGTGCCTGGAAAGAAATGGTTATTATAAGTAAACTTAAAAGTTGGCAACTTCCAGCAGCAGGTGGTACAGATCACTCAATGGACTGCAGCACTGATTTAGTGATAGTGCATCTGGGGTGGGGCTTCGGTTGGGCCTTCTTAACTTATTCTTTATAAGGGAAATTGACAAAAAAAAGTTATTTCTAATGATTGAACAGACATTATGTGAAAGTTTTTATGATCATAAGGTGACTGTTAAGGCCCACAGGCTGCTTGATAAAAATAGTTTTAAGATGGCTACATTTATGTGTTTGTTCAGTACTATGTATTAATGGATTAAAGATATTAGTAAACCTGTTAAGTATAAAAAATTTATAATTAATTGTAATCACCCTTTCTCTATCAATAGTCAAACTGCTCTGATACTCAGCATCTTGAAGAGCTCATACTTCTTTGGTTGAAAGTCCATTGTTTTCCACTGGAGCTCCAGTAATGCCAGTCTCCTGAAACGTTAAAATGATTAATGCTAAACATTTTCCCCCACTAGTATTTTATAATATATATAAAAGTGTTTTAATTGAAACAATTGGCTAAAAAGTCATTGTAACACATTTTTGCAGATGAATTTGTGATATACTTGCATAATTATACAGACGAATTATTATTTAAATCATGGTTTAATACCAAATGGCAGTGATGGTAGGATTGGAGATCGTCGAACAGCATCATTGTTATATCCCAACATAATTGATTCACTTTTAAAAACACCAGTTATGACTTCAGTCTTGAATGTTAATTCAGAAATTATAGCGTCAATAAATAATGACCGCATTATTGCCATGAATTACCATTCAATCATTCTTACCCCAGTGCTTGCATTCTTTCCTGTGGAAAACCCTGACAATATAATGTGCATGCTACTTGGTCTGTTATTTCTAAAATTTTCAATATGGCAGCCACGGCAATTTAAAATAAGATGAACCATCTTTTCTCCTGTTGTTAATTGATCTTTATATTTACTTACAAGCAAGTCATTGTCAAAATCTGGTAGTCTATTGTAGATCTGTTGACTATCAGAAGCTCTTGGAGTATCGGATGTTGAAACATTGTCTGCAGGGTGGTTCAATATTGGCAATGTAAGATGTGGAACATCATCATGGACAGTTGGGGCAACAGCATCAACACTATTTGTAGAATTCTGTAAAAAAAGATGCATTAATATGGATATTATCACTGGCATCCGGGTGAGGATGTGCATGTGGAGTTGCCATTGTCTGTAAGTCACCCTTTTTATTATGTATTTCATTATAAATATATTGTCTTCCCTGGTAGTACTAGTGTCACGAGTTGAAACATTAGTCAGAGGGCATTGTTACAATAAGGCTACAGGCACAGCAGAGGTACTTCACTAAAAAAACTATTTTTTATATCACTTAGAAGGTTCATAAAATTCCAACATTGGGTTGAAGAGAAATAGCAAGAATTTGGTCACAGACAGAATCAAAGAGCCATAACTCCGTGAAAAATCATCGAACAGGAACACAAAGATATTATGCACATCTGCACTTGGTAATAATGCATCCTAGCAAGTTTTATAAAATTCCAACTTGATGTTGTAGAGAAATAGCCCCGACAAGAATTTGGTCACAGACTCATTTAAAGGGCCATAACTCCTTGAAAAATCATCGAACCGAAACACAAAGATATTATGCGCATCTCCACTTGGTAGTGATGCATCCTAGCAAATTTCATAAAATTCCAACAGTGGGTTGTAGAGAAATAGCCTGGACAAGAATTTGGTCACAGACAGAATCAAAGGGCCATAACTCCGTGAAAAATCATTGAACCAGAACACAAAGATATTATGCTAATCACCACTTGGTAGTTATGCATCCTAGCAAGTTTCATAAAATTCCAACCCGAGGTTGTAGACAAATAGCCCGGACAAGAATTTGATGATTCGCGCACGGACGAAGCGGCGACTATATGCTTTCCCCATTTGGGGGAGCTTAAAAAGTTATGTTTGATAAATTATAATGTTAACTTCTCATGAAACCTGCTGCTTATAGTATTCTTACTTTTTAGATGTTCTCTGTAGAATTTTTATTGTCTTTTTAATACGAGAATTCTTTCCTTTTATCAACAGTATTTGTAGTTATATAACAGCAGTTAGTGCACCTAATCATTGTTACTGGGATACTGGCAGGTAACAACTACAAGACATATTTTATCTTTGCAAATCACTGACTACCTCCCCAGATATTCAGAGGTGGAAGATTCATAGCCTTAACCCTTTACTTATAGATGCCTTTGGACACCTCTAATATTGAATCATCAATGAGTGAATTATGTTTATATTATGAAGCAAATTTGACTTTCACATATTTCTGTCTCTACTTATAATATATTAAACCATGTTTAATATCAAAATGATTGTCTTTGTGTGCATGATGTAAATATTTAATCTTTAATTAGCAAAAGTGAACGTATTACCATTATTTGTTAAATCTACAATTTATATTTTGTTAAAATTTCAAATATGCCAACTTAACTATATCAATTAACTCAATATGTTCAAAGCAGGAAATTGTATTATTTGTTTAATCACTATTAATTATCACTTTCCCTTTGACATACGGTTTTACACCTTGAAGAGAAGGAAGTCTTTGGTGCCATGTTCACACCTCCAAAGTCAACAATAATTTTGTTGGTATATATAGAACATAAACATTAAGAAAAAAACAACATTAACAGATAAATGGAATTTAGGATAGCTTTGTGCAAGAAGATAGGAAAAAAATTGTGTTATAACTTTGTGACTCAAAAATAATTTAATAGCTTAACTTTGTGACAACTGTGTGATTCCAGAATTAAAATATAACAATTTCTTTAGTAAAAACTTTGATCCATAAATAGAACTTTGTGATTTTAAAGGCAATGAATTGGAAATTAAAGACTTTGTGAACTAAGTGAATATTCAAAGTAAAATAAGGACTTCAAGTTCATAATTAATTTAACTAAGTGACCATCTAATACCTGATATTTCTTTGTGTAACTTTATAACTTTCTTTGTGAATAAAACATAACACTGTGCATACTTTTGTAAATATCATAGCTGACAGTTTTAAACATCTTATTAAAAAGTGTTCAGTTTCAATTGGCATTTTGTTCATATCTACGAGATGTTGTTGTTGTTGTTGTTCAGCATCTCTTTTAATTAATTTTTCAGTCATATCGTGACGGTGTCTACTTGAGACAGTATTTTAGTCACATAATACTGACACCAGGCTGAGTAGACCTAGAACTATCCTCTAAATGCTGAGCATCAAGTGTTTTGTTCATTTTTATATAAGTACTATAGTAACTGTGCTATTAATGAAATATATCTGTAACTTAAAAAATTGAAACATTTATATTTTTAAATGAAATTAAAATACACTATAAAAAAAGTTACTATATGTGAAAAATGCAAACACTACTTGCGGGAACACTATAATTTTTGTTATACATTTACATTTTGTTCATCGTCTATATTAATCTGCCTGGCAATGTTATACTTCTGTAAATTATTATATTTTAACTCACTGGTTGTTCTAAATGATACTACCCATATATCAAGACAAGAACAATGTTTAATATTGAAGATAAAAAGTAATAATTCCCACATTCAACACATTACATGTAACTACATATCCAGTTTTATTGGTTGATGAAGACATCAGAATGAATCTGAAACCAATGTCCTTCCACAAGTAATCATAGAAATGTCACAAGAATTTCTGGATCAAGGAGGACTCAAACATTAATAAATACAGTCAAACCTGCCTTAAGCAGCCAGTCAAAGGAATGATCACATAAGTGGCATTTTAAGACAGACTGTTATTTAATACAGGTTAATTTGCTATGAAAGCATAGAAATAGGAAAAATTAAATGTGGCTGCCAAAGATAAGTGATTGCTCATAAGATGTACCCGCTTACACAGGTTTGACTCAAGTTTCTATTTAGCGAGCTAACTCAAATAAATGTATCCATCTTCCATAAGGCCCTCAAATCATGTTTGTGATGAATATGATGTATTCCTTATTTTCCTTCAAAATTAAAGTAAAGCTATTCATTCAATGTCAGGACATAAAATTTGTGTAAGGTGTTGACCCCAATTATGTAATTTATCCTTGTTCCATTGCAATTTAAAGTGACCTTTGACCCTGTAACTGTTTTCAATATGTTTTTATCTTTTTCAAATAGGGTTTAAAGGGAATATAATCATCAGGATTTTTCAAATTTTAAAATTGGCTAAAACATTTTTTTCCAATATAATGCCTCATATTTATTCTCACTGCCAAAAGGATATTTATTTAAACATCCTAAAATAATATATTGAAATAGGCCATTCTTAATATTATCTCATGAATATGCATGTCTACGCCAGAACGAGGTTAGGAGCACAACCTATCTTACAGCAACACTAGCGTACATAGAGATTATATGGCTATCTCGGATAATAATTGAAATATAAGTCTGACTACATCTGTTAATTTAAATTTGTTGACAGTTTAATAAATGTAAAGGTCAAAATACAATATTTAATTATTGATTTAAGTAGTTCATAATTTGAAAATTAAGTTTATATATATTCAGCATGTGTATTTCTATACTGGTTAAACCGTGTTTTATGGTCTGATAATTGAATGTATTTATAAATTCTCAGGGGTGTGGGGGATGGAGGAAAGGGTCTCCTGTAAATCAATTCATTCACATCTGACCTGAGTAAACATTCCTGAAGATTAAGGCTAATTAACACCTCTCTATGAAAGTGATTTAGAAGGGATACAAACTGTCTGTATAATGTCTGGTTCCATGAATATTTGTGCCTTACCATGTGAAATAATATAAGTGTCCATTGTCTAGAACACAACAGAACAGTAAACCATTTTATTTTTGTTCAAAATCTTCTATTCTTTTTTTATAAAACAAAAATAATATGGGGGAGGGGATATGACATAATAGGGGGTGTAACAGATCACAGAGAAATAATGAAAAAAACATATAAAATAAAGGCAATTAACGTTTTATTTACTCATTATACATGTTCGAACTGTTATTACAAGTATGTACTCAAAACAATGTCAACATTTAAATAAAGCTTATAATTTACTTTACATATCAGTTGTACAGACAGAAGCAGAGTAGACCCAACTGTTTCGGAAGCTGATTGTTAGTGTAATGTAGTCATATAGTGGGAGTAATACATTTTTCAGATTGTCAAGTGCAGTCCTGCAAATATATACTTTACAAGTGTACCAATTTATGGGGACTATATTTCTGACTATTCATCATGTTTTCCATGTTCTCCAGCATATCAATATACTTTTGATTGGATTGGATTCTTCTGGTTTACAGTGCAGGTTTTATCTTCTGGTTTACAGTGCTGTTTTTTCTTCTTGTTTACAGTGCTGGATTTATTCATACAGTCCATTCCCACCCTATAATGAAAAAATCAAATATTATTCAATATTCTAAAATATTGAAAATAAATTGTTATATATAACACTATGTTCACATGTCTATAAAATTATGTTTATAAGGCGTAATACGGTAACACAAATTGTTTCACTTCTCTTTCTTTATATAACATAATGTGTTGTTACATGCTGTGGTTTATGCATATATTAAAGAAAAAAATAGATGTTTTTAAAGTTTGTATTTATTTCAAATAAAAACAAACAATAATAATATATTTAAAATTCATAACAATAATAGATAGATATGTAAACATGATAACTTACATTGCAATGTAGTCCTCCATCTCGCCTTATTTTGCTTTATACAATTTGTTTATTACACAGGTCCCTTAATAATGTTATGAAAATCAAGGGAAGAATCTGATCTGCTATCTGATATCCAAAATGGAACAAAAAAAAACTTGGGCCAGGAGTCTAGATTATATACTTAAACCAAGTAGAAGGAATCCAAATGATGATGCAAAGGTCATCAAGCAGTCTTTAAGTGCTGTCTTATTTTTTTGTTTCAAGTTTACCACTCCAATTTACATATAAATTTTGTCACAATTTGGTGGATTTGACATACCAAACCATTCGGATTTTAACTCTTTAATGACATTTATCAACAAATGTTATATATGGTAACCAGTTTTATTGGTGAAGGAAGACACTAGATGCATATTGGCCCCTTTGGATAATAAAGTGCCTTCTTATTTCCTATGCACTTGGTACCTTATTGCACCAATGTGAATCTGAGTAGAACGTCCATCCTTCCACAGGCAATTGACCGACATTCTCAAATTAGATGTTTTGCTAACTGTACTAGTCTCAAACAAATGACTTCAGCAGAGGCCTTAGACCAATCAGTCATGACGGACCCTCCAATTAAAGACACAACTGATATGATGCATGTAATAACAGTTCAGAGCTAACTTAACCCTTTACTTCATAAAGAAGCCTTTGTACGCCTCTAATATTGACGCCGTTGGACACCTAATATAGATGGCTTTTGAATTATTGGCTGAATTATGTTTATATTAACTGATAGAGTGGAAAACAGTGCAGGAAGTGTTCAGATTGCTCGTGACGAGCAATCTGAACTCTTCCTGCACTGTTTTCAAAGGCCTTCTGTGATTGGTGTGGGAAAACGCGTATCTATGGAGTAAAGGGTTTTAGCAATGTACAAACCTTGAACGAATCATGGAATGTCTTACAAATGTACACATCATGCCATACAGAGCTACTGGTACTGCATCATCACTTCCTTGCCAGACACAATCACATGCAAGAAAAAAGCTCTGTCCAGGACCTGAAAAAGAATATAAAAAACATATGACTTTGTGCTATAGTTGCATTTATAAGAAGAGAAGACACTCTTGAACAGCCTTCATGTTTAAAAGATTGTTATATTATTCTACATTGGCTGTGAAAAAAAATCTTAATCACGCACAAATTCTTTCTGGGTAGAACCAGCATATACAAATACAATGTCTTTGTGCACCACAGATAGCCTTGGCAGAGGATATTCACAGTTGATATAGAATTTGCAGAGGTTGCAGGTTCGACCCCCGGCTCAGCCCGATGACTCTCATAAAACAACACTCAGTACTGGTTCTGTCAAGGGAGTAAGTCATAATATGAACTAAGACATTGCCTCTCTTGTGGTCGAACTTCAATAGCATAAGTATAGTAAACAAACAAATACAAAATAAACTTTAAAGTATTAAATGTTAAGGATAATGTTGCAGTTGCTATTTTTAATATGTATGCTGTTTGTAATATATATATACAGTCAAACCTGTCTTAAGCAGCCAGTCAAGGGCAGGAGCAAAAGTGGCCTTTTAAGACAGGTGGTTGCTTAATACATGTTAATTTACTCTAAAAGCATAGCAATGGGAAATAGAAAATATGGTTGCTTAAGACAGTTGGCTGCTTAATAGAGGTGACCGTTTACACAGGTTTGACTGTATATCACTTATCAAATGGTTACTTTATTATACAAATACTTTTTAAACCACCACTGCTTCTAGCATAATTGACTCAACTGCTGGCAACATTTTCCTGAACATTTAAAAAATAATCGCACAAATAAGTTCTTTCCTTCTTATAAGCTAATTCAATGTCATCAGATGGGAATGAACGGTATGGAACAGCATAGCTGTCTTATGTGGTCTATATTAATTATATTATGTGGATTCTTTATTATATCCTGTGCATTCATCATTATATTATGTGCTTTGTTTATTATATTATGTAGATACGCTATTACATTATGTCGATACATTATTACATTATGTCGATACTTCATTACATTCTGTAGATACTTTATTATATTATGTAGACTGTTTATTACATTATGTAGATACGTCATTATATTGTGTAGATACTTCATTACATTATGTAGATACAAATTATAACATTTTGTGGATACTTTATTATATTCTGTAGATACTTCATTACATTATGTAGATATGTCATTATATTGTGTAGATAGTTTATTACATTATGCAGACTGTTTATTACATTATGTAGACACTTTATTATATCTTGTCGAAACTTTATTATATTATGTGCATTCTTTATTATATTATGTCAAAACGTTCTTATGATGACGAGATCATTATGACCAAGAGAATTTTGAGGTTGCACCACTTTATAATGTATCCTTTCACCGGGAAATATTCAAAATGTCAGATGAGATCAGACAAATTTTGGTAAGTTTATCTTTAAGCGATTTGCTTATAAACTTTGTCGAGAATAAAATCGACTCCTTACAAATATGCCAAGCTCTTACTGACACAGAGCTTATAAAACTTGGAATGACCACAATCGGGGAAAGGGTCCGATTTAGAGAGCATTTGAAGAAGCATGGACACGTGGAACGGGCAGGCGTTCAAATCACGTTGGTGAGTATTTAATATTTAGCCTAATTAGTTAATTCATAATAGATCTATAGTGTGCGATTATAAAAATATTTTCAAACTTCAATTATATTTTTGCCTGAAAATATTGGTTAGTGGTATAAAGAAGTAAAACAATTGGCAATCTCATGTTAAACTACATAAGGTTAAAACGTTAAAAACGGTGAAATGTTTTTGAAGGATGGTGGGGTGGAATCCTATCGGCCCTCTTTCATTCAAAGCATGTTACCGGAAACACACATTTTTTTTGGCCTTAACATTAACAACAAGAGGGCCAAGCTGGCCCTATATCACTCACCTGACTGACCTTGAGTCACTCAACTTAAGTAGATGATATAATACATGTACATCAAAGTCCCAGAAAAACGAGATGGGCCAGTAGTTAGAATTTTGATTTGTTTTGAAGATGTAACAGATGCGTAGAAGTGTTCAAACTTGGTAGAGGTTAACCCATGGTAAATGTCAATGAAATTACATCGAAATCAGGTCAGTAGATTCTGACAAGAAGGCTTTTGAAGTTTTTACTATAGCTGCCTATATAGTAAACTAGCACCTCACTGTGGCGGTCATGTTTTTTGACGAATCACTACGGTTTGAACAAACTTGGTGAAGGGTCCTCCAAGGAACATTTCTGTGAAATTATTTTAAAATCGAACAAGTAGTTTCTGACAAGAAGATTTTTTTATGTTTTTACTAATTAAACTTGCCTTGCCCCCTGGCGGCCATGTTTTTTTAACGAATCAAGATGGCTTGAACAAACTTGATAGAGGGTCACCCAAGGAACATTTCTGTGAAATTATTTTAAAATCGAGCAAGTAGTTTCTAACAAGAAGATTTTTTAAGTTTTTACTTATTAAACTTGCCCCGCCCCCTGGCGGCCATATTTTTTGATGAATCAAGATGGCTTGAACAAACTTAGTAGAGGGTCACCAAAGGAACAATTCTGTGAAGATATATGAAAATTGGCCCAGTGGTTTCAGAGAAGAAGTTGTAAGAAGCTAAAGGATAATTGTATTGATGTGATACAGTGTACCTTAACCTTATAATATAGTTTTGTGTAACCTCCATTCATTGTCGCCAAGCGCTTGATTCTTTGATTATTTGTGCCAAAACGATACTGATTCAATGTTAGAGAAACGAAAAGCACATTTTAACAATTTCAACGTATTTTGCTTCATTATTTCAATAATTTAATGACCTTGGTCAGAAGAACCAGGTATATTGATATTTTATATGATTATGCATTGAACGAAGGTTCCATTGTTTGTTGTCTTAAACGTTTAACGACTAAATTTTTGTATTGTTGACAGAGCCATAAGGTTTTGTTTTATTCAGTTCAGGCATTTAGAATTGTTTTTTTTTAAGCGCTTATATCGAAGGATTAACCGTCTTAATGTACAAGATTTCTGATATATATTTATTGATTGTTTAACGTATAAAAGCAATTTCATTAAATTCAAGCTTTTAATCTTTTTTGTTTACATGTATATTCATGAAGATGTATTGTTAATTTCAGTTCTTACGGTTTTCGACTAATAAAGATTATGAAGAACCAGTCACCAATTTTCTTTTGAGACCAAGGGTCCCTTACAGTTTGGTTTGATGATTTTTCACCGAGTTATGACCCAGTGACCAAATCCTTGTCCTCTAGTTCAGACTTTCAATTCGGTTACAGTGCATTTTTTTCAGTCATTTTTATAGCTGTTATTGGGCGATATTTCCTATTGCAATTAGTATTTTTTCCCCCAATTAAAAGCTTCAATAATTGTTGTGAAACTGGCGATAATTCTGAGTAAAGGATTGAGCTAGATGTTTATTAATGTTTATTCTGATCATAAAAGGGCTAGTTCTTTAAATTGTCATTTAAGGAAGTGTTCAAGTTTTTATAATATTGACCAAATTTGACCAAATGTTTTCCCAATTTCAGTGAAAAGGCTGCTAAAAATTCGCAATACCAATGGTATAGGTCATCTTTGAAAAATGCTGGGGAAAAAAAGCACTGGGTTAAATGTGGTTAATTCAGTTTCTGCACAGTCTCGTAACAGTACTGTTATTTGATTAATAGTGAGGTTGAATTTAATATTGCTCTATCTACTTCTTAAAGTATAGTTGGTATTTGTATTTCCATTTTTAGAAAACAGTACACAGCAGATTGCAAGACCAGAAACCTCAACATCATTATTCCGTGCAAGTAGATCCAGATTAGGTTTACATAATAAAAAACGAAAGGAAAGAACATGGACTGGTACTTTTGTATGTTTGGCCGACAAAGTTTCATGCAAACCACCAAATGCAAGCCAGAAAATTGTTTTACAGAATGCAGAATTGGTTTAAAAAAAATAATCTTCCCAGTCAATAGCTGCGAAGACAAGGTACATAAAAAATTAATGAGTGCAGAGGGTTACTGTCAACTATCAACATCAGGTGGTTTTGAAATCTTAAAATGCATGAGTAACTGTAGACAGCTGGAAATTGTAAAAACTAAATGGGATGTGAATAATCTGAGAGCGGTGTTTGGGTGTCAGTGTAAGATAATTATATATTCAGCCCATTCAGACTAATTTGTGTATTGAACCAGAAGCAAGTGCCAACAGTACTTCAACTAGCAGTGCTATTGTTGAACACTGTAAATCTTGTGGAAAGGATGTCCTGTTAACTGATCTTAAAGAACATGTGAAATGGTGCGTTATACTGACTGATTCAGACTCTGATAGAGCCAGTACAACTGTTGAGAGCCATTCAGAAGAAAGAACTCCATTTCAACTTCCTGTACCTGAACAACTACCTGAAATTCCAAATGTTGAAGAGGAACTTAAGTCTGATCATGAAGCACAAGAAGATCAAGTTTCAAATGAAGAAGCAGTGTCCAATGAATCAGTAGTTACTGCAGAACATACAACTTATGTCATATATGAAGACATTATAAACTATTGCTTAATCAATCACATTGAACAACCAACAGACATTTTGAGATATTTACAAAGCAAAATTGTGATTGGAAGGAAACTTGAAATCGAAGATGAAACCTCACTGATTGGAGAAGGAGAGACAAGTTTCATCATAGTGGATAGAGACAATATCTTGGAAACTGGCATGGAAGAGGTCAATGGTATAAGTAATCCAAGGCTCACACTTGAAGTGCAGTTTTATGGAGAGGTAATTATAGTGCTATTTTCAGATATATTTGTATATTATATAATAATCATTTCATGAAAGTACTAAATGGTAACTATAAAAGCTTTGTTTTTGTTGACAATGAGATAGGTTGGAATATTCTTTTGTAGTTTCTGCTGTTTGAGATGTACATGATTGTATAGATATGCCAGTAGAGTTACAGGTTGTTTATAATCTACATACCAGCATAGTAAATTTTAAGCAGTAAATGCTTTAATAAGAAAAAGGTTATTATTTTCTAAACACAACGCTGATCATATTACAGATGATCGATCATATAAATCTGATATTTGACATGTTCATCACAGACTATTAACATTAATGATAAATATGTATACAATATTTTCATTTGCAATATATATAATACATGTAACATGCAAATAGAGGCTATTTTATTAAATATGTTTTAGGCTGCAGTTGATTTGGGAGGACCGACGAAAGAGTTCTTCCGACTTATCCTTCAGGAAATTGGAGAGAAGTATTTTAACACAGTTCGGGAATGGTCGAAGGATTATGCTATAATTGGGAAATATTCGGTAATTGTCTACTTCACCCTCTTTCTCAAAATGTAAACTTTTAGAGAGAGAGCGGGAGGGGGGTGGGGGGGGGGGGGGTTGTATTTACCTGGCACTCATTAATATTTGCCAATAATTGAATCGCTGTAACAGGAAATCTCACCCCTACCCTATAACATAACAGCATCCTTAAAAAGTTGATTGAATGTTTGCTGTGCTCCTACCCAGTATTTTTCTATGTAGGTAGGTAAAAAAAACTTGTCAGGTTTGATTTTGCATAGTCCATGTAGTCGTCTAAAAATGTTTACAGAAATCATGAAAAAAAAAATTCATCCCCTGTCACACTCTTATCCCTTGTCATATTGTCATCTTCTGTCACAAGCATGTCCCCTGTTATACCATAATTTCTTGTCACACTGTTATCCCCTGTCATATCCTTATTCCCTATTGATTATCACCAGTTACACCATTATCCCCTGTCACACTCTTATCCCCTGTCATATCCTTATTCATTATTGATTATCCCCAGTCACACCATTATCCCCTGTCACACTCTTATTCCCTGCCATATCCTTATTCCATATTGATTATCACTAGTCACACCATTATCCCCTGTCACACTCTTATCCCCTGTCATATCCTTATTCCATATTGATTATCACTAGTCACACCATTATCCCCTGTTACACTCTTATCCCCTGTCATATCCTTATTCCATATTGCTTATCCCCAGTCACACCATTATCCCCTGTCACACTCTTATCCCCTGTCATATCCTTTTTCCCTATTGATTATCCCCAGTCACACCATTATCCCCTGTCGCACTCTTATCCCCTGTCATATCCTTATTCCCTATTGATTATCCCCAGTCACACCATTATCCACTGTCACACTCTTATCCCCTGTCATATCCTTATTCCATACTGATTATCACTTGTCACACCATTATCCCTGTTACACTCTTATCCCCTGTCATATCGTTATTCCCTATTGATTATCCCCTGTCTCACTTCTATCCCCTGTCATATCCTTATTCCCTATTGATTATCACTAGTCACACCATTATCCCATCACACTCTTATCCCCTGTCATATCCTTATTCCCTATTGATTATCCCCTGTCACACCATTATCCCATCACACTCTTATCCCCTGTCATATCCTTATTCCCTATTGATTATCCCCTGTCACACCATTATCCCGTAACACTTTTATCCCCTGTCATATCCTTATTCCCTATTGATTATCACTAGTCACACCATTATCCCATCACAATCTTATCCCCTGTCATATCCTTATTCCCTATTGATTATCCCCTGTCACACCATTATCCTGTCACACTCTTATCCCCTGTCATATCCTTATTCCCTATTGATTATCCCCTGTCACACCATTATCCCCTGTCATATCCTTATTCCCTATTGATTATCACTAGTCACACCATTATCCCATCACACTCTTATTCCCTGTCATATCCTTATTCCCTAATGATTATTCCCTGTAACACCATTATCCCGTCACACTCTTATCCCCTGTCATATCCTTATTCCCTATTGATTATCACTAGTCACACCATTATCCCCTGTCATATCCTTATTCCCTATTGATTATCCCCAGTCACACCATTATCCCCTGTCACACTCTTATCCCCTGTCATATCCTTATTCCCTATTGATTATCCCCAGTCACACCATTATCCCCTGTCACACTCTTATCCCCTGTCATATCCTTATTCCCTGTTGATTATCCCCTGTCACACCATTATCCCCTGTCACACTCTTATCCCCTGTCATATCCTTATTCCCTGTTGATTATCCCCTGTCACACTCTTATCTCCTGTCATGTCCTTATTCCCTGTTGATTATCCCCTGTCACAACATTATCCCCTGTCACACTCTTATCCCCTGTCATATCCTTATTCTCTATTGATTATCCCCTGCCACACTCTTATTCTCTGTCATATCTTCATTCTCTATCACAAACTTAATAAACCAACTCTATGTTGATGATAGGCAGAATTATGGCCGCTTTTATACTTTGAAAATTTGGTTAGGTTTTTAGACATGTTCATATATGTCATAAATGCATATATAAATCATCAAAGAGCTTCATGTGTGTATTCACTATGATAAAGGGGACAAGTGAGATGACTCCATTTTGATTTAGAGCTAGTAATGCAGTTAGTGATGATGATAATGGAGGGGTGGATCCTTTTTTCTAGAAGGTGGATACTTTTTCCAGAAGGCAAATGTGAGATCAGTGTCTGCAGTGTTTGTTTTAAATTCTTCTGTATCTGTATTGTGCTATTTGTATGCATAATTATATCCTTATTACATTACGCTTTAAGTGACTATTTGAAATGATAACTTTAAGGGTTACAAAACATGATTAATTTAATTTTTAAAATGATTCAAATTATACATAAAATTTATTTTCAAATTATTTTTTAGCTTTGAGTGTACTTCAAAATGGTAAGCTTCCAAGAGTAATGGATGCAGATTTGGTTGAAGAGTTATTTGTGAATGAAAACCCTAGATCCTTTGTTAAAGATCTGAGAGAAGGTCTGGACATTTTGGGATTGTTTCAGGTACCCAATAAATGTTTTCCTTTATATTAAGCATTCAATGTAAAACATATTGTAAAGTTTTCATGTTACTGTATTTTTACTGTGAAATTAGTATTTATCTCAGGGATTGTTAATTTTGACATCATTTGCTCATGACCATTATTCGCCTTAATACTGAAAATGTACCGGTAATATATATGAGAACAATTTTATGTAAAATAACGTTTCGGGAGAAATACGCAAATTTAAATTCGTGAAATTAAATCATTTCACATTAATCACGGTAATAGAATTTTTAAAAGATGCACACCTTTTTAAACTGCCCATGTCCTGCTTAAGTATAAATGTGTCCAGTATGTAACTGTTCATATCATTCATTGAGAGATTTTGAAATAGCTTGGCACAAAGGGTGATTATGATAATTTCATAGGTCAAGGTCACACTTACAGATCAAACATATCAAAAATATGTTACTTAATATATTCAGATTCCATGTCAATTTTGGTGTTAAACTTCTATTTACTAGTTTGTTGTCTAACACTTGCAAAACTGTTCATTTACTTAAAAAAGATATTTCAGTTGCTGGGGTGTACCCTGTGGTGACTGCTGTAACTTTTAATTCAGATTTCTCATAGGCAGTAACACTATAAATGGCTAAAAGTTTTACATTGAAGGTTGAAAATGAAATATTATGTTTTCTTATTTGAGAGGACTTGGTCTATATTATTATGTTAAAGCTAATAAAATCGATGTAAACAGAAGCAAAACAAGAACAATATTTTTATGCCATAACTTTAATGTGAGAACAAAACTTAAGAGAAAAATACTTATTAAGACATGTCCTATTATTAAGTCTATCTAACATTACCTACCAAAAAGAAACCCTTGTTGTATGATGTAGTGACACGTTAATATTAAGATTGAAAGAAAAAAGAAGCTTTCAAGTTTCCTTCTTTAAAATAAAATTAAAAAAATACATATTTTAAACTCAGGGAGATAGTTTAAAAAAAAATAATGACAGCAAAAGTTTTTATTAAAAAAATGCCTCTATTATTATTTTTTTTATCAGAATATTTCATATCAGTTGGGTGACTTTAAAGATAAAAACAAACGCTGACCGTGAAGTGCTGTTTATATATATATCTATGGTTCTTGAATCATCAAAAAAATTGTTATTTGACATGTGCACTCGATCATCTGCAGTTTTCATTTGATTTTCGCCAAACTTGCACGGTACTTGTATAAACATATTATCTTGGACAATTTTTTGACTTGCTAAATTCGATGATTAATGTTGGAATTATTGACTATAATTGTGTTATTTGAAGTTATGTGCACTCTAGCACCTGCAGTTTTTATTTTATATTCACCAAATTACACAGTAGTTATTTATCTATTAAATCTTAATTGATCAAATTTAAATGTCTGAAATATTGGCCCTTGCATTATCAAAAATTGCCTTCTTTGGCATTGTCTCCATTGTCACATGTGAGCGCTTTATTGAAACTGCCCAGATGTAACTGCTGCTTAAATAGCTTCTACTTAATATACATTCAGATAACAAGCCGGCTCGCTCCACTGATCCATTTGTTTACACCTGGCCAAGGAAAGATCCTGACCATGAAGCTGTTGACCCACTTGTTTAAACCTGTATTTAGTCCTAATGGATCAAACAGATTGGTAAAGGAAAACAGAATGTACAAACATTTTATCAACTATATGAGAGACTGCAAGTAAGTATAGATTTAACATGAATCATACATATTATCCTGGGTTCAGCGCAACATTACATATAAAAAAAGAAGGAAATAGAGCAGTGTTGCAATGAACCCTCGCATTGAATATGTGAAAATAACACTCAATGTCTTCTTCAAGGTAACTTAATAGCATTTCATTTCCTTCTGCAGGACAATTTACAGGCTCTTCCGGATTTTGATATTGTCTAAAGACCTAGTTTAGAACCATGTAATTTTATTATCTGCCTAGCCTTAGTAATAGTCATAGAAAGTGATTTGCCAAGTGGTTAGGACGTGTTTCACAATCAACATGATCATTGTAAAATAAATATTTGTAATGTTTAAAACATAATTTGATGAAAAAAAGTCCTACATTTATTGAAATTTTCAGAGAGAATAAACTGAAAAGACCTATTTTAGTTCACCTGAGCCAAAGGCTTAGGTGAGCTATTCTGATTGCTTTTCATCCATCTGTCAGTCAACAATTGCCTTAAACAACTTCACATATTTTTACCAAATTTGGTATGAAGCATTGTTCTAAAAAGCTCTCTCAAATTCGTTCAAAACATGACCTGGGTTTAAAACTAACCCCGCCCCAGGGACTTATCAGGCTTTTTTCTTCTGAAATTTCAAAAATCTTGTCCGAAACTACAAGACCTTGAGCGTTGATATTTTGTGCGGGGTATAAAATTATGATTTTTCCTGTTATTTTTGTTCAAGCAATAATCACTTAAAATCTTCTTCATAAGAACCGACCTGCAATTTTTTTTTTAAATATTTAATATAAATGATCCCTTTTATAAGGGGTTTTGATTTTGATCAAATAAAGGGGGATAGATTCCATGCAGTTCAGTAAGGTACTTTTAAAAGCAATATTAGGGGGAAACATTTGATGTTGTAAGTTGGACAACAATTGGTAAGTTACAGTTACAACCTGGATCCTGTACTAACACAAAATGTGTCCAAGGCCATTCTTAAAAAAAAAAATTGCCATTCTCTTACCAACTCACTCAAAATTGCAGCCACCCAAACCTTTTTATTAACTTTCAAAGCGTTGAAATAATGCGGGTCATTTTATTTATTCAGTCAGACAAAAATTGTGGTTGCCATAGTAACAAATGGGTAAAATTGAATATACAACCTGGATCCTGTGTTAACACAATTTGTATCCAAGCTGCATTTGTGAAACTTAGCATGGAAATAGAGTGCAATAAATGAAGCCATGCACATCATTTAAAAAAAATAATTCAGTCGGACAAAATTGTGGTTGCCATGGCATCGAAATACGTAGGAAAATACAACCTGGATCCTGCAAGAAAACCGAAAGGGGACCTATGTATATAATCATAACAATTGAGCCAGGGTCATTTAAAGGTAGATTAAATAACCATTGGTGATCAGAGGGGGGGGGGGGGGGGGTAAATGGATAAAATAGTGGAATTTAAAAAAATGTTTAAAGAACTGATAAGCCAAATTTGTTTATTTATGTTAAAAATGATCAACGGATGACAGACGATGGAAAAAAACGATCACAATAGCTCCTAATAAGCTTTGCTCAGATGAGCTAAAAAGGCTAATATGACTACAACAACCTTGTATTTACATCAGATTACTACCCTTTATTTTCTTTTAAGTAAAAATTAAACAAAACTGTATTTATAGCAATTTTTCTACTTTTAAGTTCTTCATAAGGTTAGCTCAGTCGTTGCGTGTCAGACTATCAATTCAGGGTGGTGAGTTTGAATCCCCGCCCAGCCATAGTCTCCATGTTGATTGAAGAATGACATTGCGTCTCATTGCCATTCAAAAGAAATATGAAAAGAAGAGACAGTTGAAATCAGGGGATCTAATTAGTTCCAATTGGGCCTCTTGTTTCCCAGGAGAGCAGTTGAAATCAACATTAAGAATATTTGAAAATATACAGATTTTCTCTCATTTTTTCAGGTGGAAGACGAGGAAATGTAACACTGAACAAGATTTTTCAATTCACCACTAGAACCGATGAAGAACCAGTACTTGGCTTTAGGATTCATCCATCAATTCATTTTGTTGAGGGGATATCACTGTTGCCCACATCAAACACTTGTGTAAACAAACTGAATCTCACACTTTCACCCGATTCAGATGAAGCTACAGAGGAATTTTTATTCAATATGTTTGACTTGTCATTTTCAAACTTGTACTATGGTTTACAGTAGAGATTGATAGTACATGTATTGCATGTATTACGAAATATAGTAACATATCATATGTATAAGCAATACAAAACTTTTGTCTGTTGACACTAATGGGGCATTATGCGTTACCCTCTCTGTCCGTTTGTTAGTGCATCTGATAATTGGTTCCCGATCTTCTGAAGGCGTCCATGTATTTTATTAATATTTTGTGTATATCTGTACACATGTTAATAGTATTATAAAATACAGGTCAAGTTCTATTTATGTCAACATTGGTCAGTTTTACAGGCGTTATGGCCCTTTTTTAACTTAACAGGTCCCAAATCTTTCACCAGAGTAGCCGGTTGATATGTTATATAAGACACTATTCATTCTAATAGTAAATTAAACCACGCTGGCTCATGAGCTTAACACCAGGGGCATGACTTGATCAAATGTGAATGAGGACCACATAATATCTAAGCTCCTCATCTCCTACTGTGTGAGAAGAAGGTTTTTTATGTTATCCCTACATAATCCTATATAAAACTGAACTTAAGTCCCAATCAGATGGCCTATTTTACACAAGGAATCTGCTTGATCAAACTTGGTTAAGTAGTAGTACCAGCTATTGCTACATGTAAGTTATCTTAGATGTAATTCTGGTAATTACAGAGACGATTTTTAAACCAGTTTTCTCTGTGCAACTCGTACAACTTTGACCCCAGAGGATAAGGCCAATTTTAACCTTGGTGTGTCATGATGATCTAAATTATTAGAGGATAACAATTGATGCTGTACTAACAATATCTAAGTTGCAGGTCTTTTAAATTGTTGAAAGCATTTATGTGTATATATATATTTACTATATTAGGTCTTTGCACCGTTTTAGAGAGTCGCATTAAATTTCCTGATCACATTTCTGACTGGGAACCTGTTAACCAAGGTACCAGACAGGGTGGGGTCAGTAGTTTGACACTGTTTTTAATATTTATCAACAATTAGATAAAAAGAACTATGCGACTGTGGTCTAGGTGTATAAGTTTATGATTTAAAGTCGTACAGACACTGATGATATGTGTTTGAGTTCATTTTCAACATGTGTTGAATAAAAGGATAGATATTTGTTGTAGGTATTCATGTCGTTGGAGGTTTGAAAGCAATGCTATCAAATGTGCTGTTATATTCTTTAATAAATCTGCTCATAATTTTTAAATTATGTAACTGTGTTTGGAAATTAGGATCTGAGCATATTAAAGAAACATATACGTATGTTCATTTTAATGTCATTACGGTACGGTACAAAGTCATACACTCACTTACGGGAGCATCAATTGGTTCCACCAATATTTTCTTGTTCATGACATACATGTATATATATGACTTTCTTCAATTTAACATTTGTAGGTTTCACATTTTGTAAAGTTTTTACATATATTATATGGTTTTGTGACCATTTTCACATTTGGGGGTCCTACAAACGATATATTTTTGTATGTGATTTGCTGTTCATATTATTGTTTACTGTGTTCTATATGCAATGACATATGTTGCTCTCTTTTATTGAAGGAAATAATGATTTGACAAGTCAATAGCCCATCGGGGCCATTCTTGACCTTAGAGTCATGGCTTTAACCTTAGAGAATATCATTAGGGTATACTACATAGTACATACACAATATAACGCTCTGTATGCCTTTTGCATAGGTGAACTAGACATATCTATAATTAAGTTCAACTTTTGTGACACAAATTTGTTATTCCATCATTTGACATACGGTCTTTGACACATTTTTACGCAACACATCTAAATGGACTGTTATTACTCTACTTTTCTAACTGGACTTAATATTTTTAAACTGAACTATCATTAATTGAATTTTTTAACTGGACTATTGTTACATAATATTTTTAAACTGCACTATCATTACTTGAATTTTCCAACTGGACTATTATAACTTAAATTTTCAAACTGGACTATTACTACCGATATACTTTTTTTTCTGACATGACTATTTTTACCTTTTTTTGTTAAAACTGGGCTATTTTAGCTAGACTTTCCTCATTGGGATTTTATTGCTAAAATTTTCTAAATGAACTGTAATAACTGGAAATTTTGCACTGGACAATTATAACTATACGTTTTGAACTGTATTTACTTAAACTTTCTAACTGGGCTACTAGGTATCCTTATCAACTTTTTTTAATTTGACCATTATTTTACTTGACTATCGTACCTAAACACTTGAGATTTGTTACTTTCCATTTTCTACTTGTGTTACTTGACACTTGGACATGCCAAGTTTTGTTATTTTGCACTGAGTGCTGATTTAGTTTTCTTTATGCATCTTTTATTTAGTATACATTAGGGATGCACACAGTCAATTCCAAAACTTAGGCATACACAGTTTAATCTTCATCAAATAAAGATACTTTAAGTTTTAGTTTATACCAATTTATTTTAGCTCTATTGCGAAGAAAGCTCAGAGCTTATATGAACTGCTCTCAAATCTGCTTCCTGGGTAGAACCAGTACTGAGTCTTGTTTTTTTTGAGAGGCATCGGGTAAAGCTGGGGATTGAACCCACAACCTTTGGCGTGAGCAGGCAACTCTATCCACTGGACTACCACCCCACTTTTCAATTATGTTACTCTTCAAATTTAGTTTTTATCATATATTACTTGTACAAATATAACCTACCTTGTAAATTGTCAAGAATTTGTGATATTTTAATAAAAGCCTAGATGAACTTGCCTACCACAACTTTTTAAACAAAGTTTCAACATTTTAACTGTAAGTTGATCAAGCAGTGTACAAATATTTGACCAAAGTGAGAACATGCAAACAAGAATTTCGAACACAACTCAAACTATATTACATACACAACGGTTTTATTGTTTTAGCTACTAATAGAAGCACTGGTATGCATTTTAGTCTAAATTATTTATATAACTAGTTCGGGAAGTTCATCTTGGCTTAAGACAAAAAATGCACTAAAGCATTTAATTAACTCAACAAATTGTAAGGCTTGTTTTAATTACTTTATTACATAAATTATCTTTTATGATACTGTGTAAATAACACAATAATAATTCTGGAAGAAACAACAAAAACGTAAGTTAGGTCAACGAGAAAAAGCTCCAATCTTTAACAAAGATTAAATATTAATGATCTCATTTGCAACTGTACCTAATCATGTGTAAATTGAAGTATTTGATTAACAATGATAATAAAAGATATAAAATTTATTGAATTTTGATGTTCAACTTCCATTTACCATAGCTTTTCTGATCGCCTGTTGTCCGTGATCCGTAAACTTTTTGTTGTGTTGTGTGCACTCTAGCACCCACATTTTTCATTGTATCTTCACCAAACTTATGTAGTAGTTATATATAACCACAATATCTCGGACAAGTTCTTGAACTGGCCAAATTGGACAATTAATGTTAGATCTATGGCCCTTTAAACATCAAAAATTGCATTATTTGACCGGGTGTGCACTCTTTTTTATTTGATTCTCACCAAAGTTACACAATAGTTAAATAACCACAATATCTCTAACAAGTTATCATTTGATTTTCACCAAACTTGTATAACCATATCATCTTGGACAATCTTTATAAATAGCCAAATTTTTATAATTAATGTTTGAGTTATGTCTGTTTAATTGTCAAAAAATGTGTAAACTGATGTAATGTGAACTTTAGCACATGCAGTTTTCATTTTATCTTCACTAAATTACATAGAAGTTACATCAAATTTAAATGCATTAAGTATTGGCCCTTGCATTATCAAAAATTGCCTTCTTTGGCAATGTCTCCATTGCCACAGGTCAACGCATTAGGGCCAATGTGGCCCTTTTGTTGTTTTTTTAAATCTGACAATATAAACTCTTTTGCTGAGCCATCTTGATCCCTTATGGAACATACCTGCCCACCCCTTCCTTGACTTGAGGTTATTGACTATGAAAAGGTATTATGCTTTAAATCGGAACTTTGAATGAATGAATAGGGTTTTACGGCATACCAACACATTATAGATTATTCGACCCAACAGGAAGGAAGATTCCAGGTTCACACTACATGTACAAAAACAACGAATTAACATACAGATAAAAAAAAATAAATCAACAAATGAATATGCAGAATGAACCTAGAACCTTTATACCTGCAGAACTGCCGAGTTTCAGCAAATTCTATCTATTACTTAATTTGTTGCTTCTTACGACATGCATAAGCCACAGTGATTCTATTCTTGCCATCACTCATGGCTCCCTGGGACCACACAGAGGTTGATAATTTAACCACAATAGTGAACATAACAAAAAAAGATAAAATGAACATGACACCCTATCGGAGGATTCCTACCCCTCTGCAGAGATCGACAGTGATTCTATTCTTCCGGGCTCGGAACTTTGATATTCCCATACTATTCCTATATAAACAAAAGGCCCATTGGCCTAAACGGTCACCTGCACCTTGACCGTTATATCTGCAACAACAAATCACACCAAAGTCTATTCAAATAAATATATTCAGGCCCGAGAAATATGTTTTTTGGTCACTTTTTTTTTTAATAGATTCAGTAAATTAAGACCCATCACAAGGGCCAAATGCAGAAAACCAGGGGCATGCAATTCACAATTTTTATAAGGACCCATAGGCCTCCATTATTAGTCTTAACATTTGCTTCACATGTAAAGAACATTTTTTAAGCTTCCCATGGATTTTGCTGTTTTGACCCAATGGAGGTGGGGAAAATAAAATTCACCTATAAGTACCAAACTTGAAAGCTACATACAAAATATCATTACAATCTTTAATCTTTAAATCTTTTTCTTCAGATCCTAGAAGTTCAATCAGTTCTTTAGCACACCAATTTCTGCAATTATATATACATACATATATAACTTTCCCACTTGAATCAGCGATGAGAGATTAAAGGTAATGAGACACTATTTTGTATCTCAATCAACACGAAGATTGGCAGGATGGGGGTTCAAACTCGAGATCCCTGAATTGACCAACTTGGCTAACCGGGACCAGACTGGCACAATGCTTCAAGGACAATAATGCTAACATTCATTATCAAATTTGGCCAGTTCAAAATGTGTCCAACCTATAATACTTATACAACAATTGTAAGAGTTTGATGAAGAGCGAAGAAAACTGCACGACTGTGCTACAAGTGCACACAAGGTCAAATGTGATTATTCAAGGACTCCAACATTATTTTACTAATTTGACCAGTTTAAGATATCATATAAGAGATCTTGCTTATAATATAACTACATGTACTGTGTTAATTTGGTAAAATCAAATGAAAACTGTGCTAGAGTGCTCACAAGATAATATGGTTATATACCTACTCTGTAAGTTATGCGAAGATAAAATGAAAACTGGACGCTAGCGCGCACACGTATAAAGCAATATTTGACAATTCAAAGGCCATAAATCTGACATTATTTACCCAATGTGGCCAGTTTAAGAATTTGTCTGAGATATTGTGGTCATATATAAACTATTGGTACTATTCATAAGTTTGTTAAAGATCCAATGAAAAATGTGGGTGCTAAAGTGAAAATATTTACAGACGACAGACAGCAGGGAATCAGAATATCTCGTAATGAGCTTTACTCAGATGAGCAGAAAATGTTATTGAAAAAATGGGATGAGAAAATAGAAGTTATCCAATTACCCATACATACCATTCCTATGTAAAAAAATAAGAGTCCCTTTACAGTAACCAGCCCATTGGTTTGCCCAAATTCAATTCCTTACTCATATGGATTTGCTATGATCAAACAATGCTTTAAATCTCATTTTTTTGTATAAATGGATGTGAAAAAGAACTTTTTTAATTTTACCTAGAGTATTCCTAGTATGTAAAACTTGGTTTCCTTAGGCATCAAAAAAATATTCCCGTTTCCGCTAACATTAAAAAAATATGAGGGTCAATAGGTCGGAAATTGTCAGGTTTTTTTTAATTTAAAATTTTGTTAGATCTATTAAAAAAGACAAAAAATGTTTCTTTCTGAATCCCCAAAAAACTTTCAAGTCTGTGGGAAAAAATAGGGTTGGTCAGCTTAGCGGAAGCACAGATATTGTTTAAGGTCTTACAGGGCCCTTTTTATACTAGTCCCATGAATTGTTACACTTTAACCACTACTCATAGAAATAACTAATAAATTATGAACAAATTGGATAGACTGGTTGTTGAAAACAAGATTTTTTTAAAAATCCCAATTGTAACTTTTAAGACCAGTCCACTACTGGCCAATTAAAGAAATCTTATCCTCCTTATATTGAATCTAATTTACTAGACAATCCTTTAGATTTCAAATTGATTTTTAATGCTTAAGATCTGAAATTGATTTGATCTTTTTAACTTTTAGCAGCATTTATTCCAAAGAGGGCTAATAGAGGATGAGTAACCACTCATTTACTTGAATCCTGGAAAGTTTACCAGTACTCAAGAACACCCATCTTCACAATAACTGACAATATTTACACTTGAATCAGCGGTGAGAGACGAATGATAATGGGACACAATGTCATATATTTATCATCACTGAGACAGCGGCCAGGCTGTTAGTCGAACTTGCGACCCCTGGATTGAGTTAAACTACCAACTGAGCTAACCATCCTGGCTATCAGAAATTAAAATATTTTTTCATAAATTATGGATGTTTTCCATATTATTACTTTGTAAAACTCAAAATTTCCTTATAGGGCCACCTATTATATAATTCAGTCTCTTTGTACAAACTCCTACTCATTGGGATAATTGATATATCAAATACGAACAAATTTGACTAACTGCTTGTTTTGATTTTTGCAATCTAAACCCTTTTGGGACCTCACAAGACCTCCTATATTGAAACCTTATTTGCTATGGTAAGTTGAATCATGATGCATCAGAATCATTAACTGAATATTGTTCTGCATAAATGGATGAAAAAATGAGAATTTTCTATTTCCCCCATAGTATCTCTGTTAAACTTATAGAGTCTCTGTAAATATTTTAATTTATATATATTGAGTCTCCTTATAGGAATGATTTATTTCAAATAGGAACAAATTTCATGAACTGGTTTTTAATTAAAACTCCTTGACCGAACAATGAGAAGATATTTTGTTATTTTCTTTTAATGCTACTTATAGCGACAGATTTAGATATAAAAAAAGAGAAATGTCCACGTAAAGTTTGAGTATACTGGTTAAGTGGTTTCAGAAAAAGTGCTGCTAAGGGAGGATGACAAACTACAGACAACTCACCACCACTTGTAAGCCTTTGGCAAGTATATAGAAAGTTCTAATAAGATGCCTTTTTTTCTAATTCTGTTAGCCATATCATCATAAAAAGAAGCAATTGAAAATACCACACACCACCCTGGCATCTATGTATTAAAATACATATTACACATAAATAAAATGTCTTCATCTGTATATGAGTGCTTCAAACTGACTAGCTACTAGAAAGACAAGTTTCCAGCCCAAGTCATGATTTCTTTTCACATTGCCCTTTGTGTATTCTTTCTTTTCAATACATTTTTTATTTGAATGGTGTTTTACATCATTTTCAACAAAGGAAGTAAAGTTGTATCTGTGTTTAGCAGTATGTTCTAGTGTTTGAGGAAAATGCCCAAGACAAAAATGTGCATCCGTGTTAAACCAATAATTATACGTAACTGACCCACTTAAAAATTATCAGGTTCATGAAGGGTTTGAACCCACAGTGGTTTGAGGCAAGTGACTGCTACTAGTAGTTGAACCACTTCACCACAGATGTTCCCTAATATGGAGACGACCTAAATGGGTCCATAATCATGCTCACCATTTGTTTTACCACTGCTTCCTTTACCTTGGATTTGAGTGTTTTGGTCCTGCTCCTAAAGGGGGTGGGGACAATGCAATTCAAAATTTTGATTCACCTGTAGGTACAAAAGCTGCATCCAAAATTAATGACAATTGAGCTAACAGTTTATGAGAAAAAGTAACAATGTGAATTGTTAATGGACACGTCGTGTGTCCATTAACAATTCACATTGTTACTTTTTCAGACAAAATACTATCACAAAAGGTTACTTTTAGACAAAGTCTCAGGTGACCAAAATAATCAAACATAAATGCAATATCCATGTGATAAAGTATAAAGATGTTTTCAAGTGTTTGTTAGATGGTCCTCAAGTATTGCAACAGCCTTTACAAAAATATCAACCCCAAAATTTGGAGATTTCCAGTTTTTAGCACATCCAGTTGATTTTGAACAAATGCATTGATTGAGACAGTTGGTGTTATAAATATAGGTCTAGGATTGTTTTCTTCAAGTTCAAATTGTAAATTTCCTTCAACATCATCATAGTCAATAGCAATCGTTGGCTTTTCCACTGGAGTATTAATGATTCCTGCAGTGAACAAACGTAATGGACTAGACCCAACTGTGCGAATTCTATGCATAGCCCATGCATTTTTCCATATTTCCAACTTTTTGTTTATCTTACAGAGAAACACATAATGCATAGCAAATATGTGTACATCATTCATTATGTCGAGAATTCCTTCATCCTCTATAAAATGAAAAAGATCATAATAGTAACTTAAAACGCCTTCATATACATCTCTCCACAAACGTTCTATTCGCTGATTATGCATGCTTTTTCCTGTGATCATGCTTCCATGCCCACGTGTTCTGATCATGTAGTCAGCTATTAGGCTATTTTCCATACCTTTGTCTGATCTTACCTTTAAAGGTACACCATAGCATTTGAATACAGTTACCGCTTTGTTATTATCTGTACATTTTAGAAAAGTGATTAATCTGCTAAATCCATCAATGCCTCCAGCTATAACAAAATGCCATCTTATTAACTTATGGTTGGTGTCTACGTGCCATAAATGATTAGGGCCTTCAACATGATAAACTCTTCTATGCAGTCGTCCTCTCGTTCTTTCCATAATAGCAGATTCATCTAGCCGGTGTAAACAGTCCCGTATATCTGCCCTTGGTACATGTAATAATATTAAATAATAGAACCTGTATTTTATTTCAAAGTTTGGACATAACAAATGTTATGAAAGCATGACTGATTTTAACCTTAAGATCTTGGTGTGCAGTGGACATTCTATATGCACATGAAACTGATCTCAGTCTGAAGATAGTCAATTGTATGTCACCCATGAAATCATTGGAATGATCATTGCAATAAATATTTACATGTATTTAATTTGAATGTAAGAGTAATAATGAGCAAGCTGCATTGAATATTAATAAATTTTATGAGTGTACATATATTTAACATACAAATTGTGTATAAACTAGAAAGAGCCTCAATGACGATGTGGAGGTCATAAAGCAGCATTTAAGTGCAGACTATTTTTAGAAAGGGGATTTCATTTCAAGTTTACCACTCAGATTAAAAGATTACCGGTAGTTCTGTCATGTTTTGGTTAATTTGATACCAAACCATTTTGATTTAATTATTCGCAAAGCAGACAGAGAATATTTTTGTGTTTACTGTTTCACCTTATATATATGGAAGAAGTATTTAATTAAAGATTAACAAGATTTTTTCTTTCTTTCATAATAGATTCGACAATTAATTGCCAATTAAAATAAATTTGTATGTAACCCAAAAAATTGACCTGTATAAAGAAATATTCTACTAAATAAAATTATATTATTAAATAATTCAATAATGTTACTCAAAACTTCCCCCTAAATTGGTAAGACTCCATCTAATTTCTTCTACATCATGTTGTTTACTTTTTATTTACATACTAGCATGTAAACTTGTTTCCTTAAATTATGTTAAATTAGTAACTTCATTGAATGCAGTCCCTTTTCTCAGTTGAGTGTAGGCCGGCGTTGCCTTATGGCTAAATAATGCCTCTTTGACACAACAATAGCCTACACTCAACCAGGATGAAGGACTTCAGTTAACTCTGGTATAGAATGCTCTCCTTGTGTCACATGATCATCTTACTTCATGTGGTTTTATGCATATCTGACCCAGTACAGAGCTGATGAAGACTGTGTCGAAATATATTGTCAAATGTTTTGTTCTGAGTAATAAAGTAATGGAAGAGAACAACCTATATTTTGTTTAAGTATACTCATATCATCATATGAAAATGTGTTAGGATGCATGGGTCCAGCAATCATCTTCATTTAATATTCATATCGAAAATATAGCCACTTTCAACATACCGGTTCATCTACCTTAATTTATATAGTGAAGAATAAGTAGTTTCATCTACATTTTTTTCGTATGAACATATGGTATTATGGTATGATTGGTATTTATAGCTATAGACAGGCGATACATAGTGTGTTACACTGGAACCAAAAGATACAGAATGATGGGCAAGCCACAGTCAGTGTTTTTTACCACAAATATATGATGAAATTCAGTCCCATCTCCCTCTCAAAATAGTATGTTAGAAAAAAATTTTTTAAATAGGGTTTAATGCCAGTGAGTTTAATAGTTTAAGTCAATGAAGAACAGGGATATGGAACTGTTTACTGTTTTCAACATACATACTAAGGATTTCTTAGGTTTGTGTTTTATTTTACTACCTATCAAAATTCCCCCAAACTCCAATTTATGCTCATCCCCCCCCCCCTTCCCGCCCTTCAAAAGGCACCAACCCCTTCTCCTGAAAGTGAAAAAATAAACACTGACAGTATACGTCACCAAGGGATGATGATGATTGTTGTTTGCATAAAACTGTTTGATAAAAATAAATAAGTAATATATATATATATGGAATTTTTCCTACTTATTTCTTTTCATTTCTATATAAATCTTGAAATCTCGAATTTGAATTGAATTGTTACTTTTCAATGGCAATTTGACTACACATAATTATAGTCCCAGTTTGTTCAACAGTATCCACAGTTGCCAGTCTTCTTACTGTATATTTGATTATTACACTTGGTTAATTGGCATGCTACATAACACTGTACTAAATTAAGGTTGATGAGATGGCTACCTGTGTTAAATGTTTTTATACAAAATTGCGGTAGACGAACTGGTATGTAGATGAAACCATCATCATCCTACCCAGGACCCTTTCTGCATGACAATAAATCATTATTTTAATGGTGTGTTTCAAATTATTGTGCCAATATTTAACAAATTAACAGATTAAGATAGTAAAAATTATATTTATTACTCATGTTGTTCATTACTAAAAGTGACTCGTAAAGTTAAAATGTCCATTATTAAGTGAAAAGATTCATATGCTCATATAGTGTTACTGACTCCACTCTTATAAGTTTTGATATTACTGGTGGATCTTGATACATGTGGGACATGAGCAGTTGCGATTTTCACAAAAACATGGCATTTTTGTATGAATATGAATGTTTAATAATTTAGAATAAACAAACCTTTATGCCTTGTTGAAACAAAATCTGCTTCAGCATGACCTCACCACAATGTGGGAATTCTGCAACACTTGCTTTAACAAACATGTCGAGCTTTTCACTGTCAATATCAGCAAAATTGCACTTGCTCAGGTTGTACTGCTTCATTCTCCGATAAATAGTACTTTCTGATACTGATAACATTTGAGCTATATTAGATATCTTGAAATTGGCCTCCAATAGGCATTCAATTGTCACTTTAGGTATCTGAAATTCTTTTCCGCCAGCAGGGCGATGGCTTCCATACTTTATACATTCTGTGCGCAGTTTCACCATGTCTGATCTACCGACACCTAAACAACGCATTTCATATGCCGATAATTTATTCACAATATCTGGCGATATTTTTTTGTTTTAAAGGAAGGGATGTATCTATTCATGCATAGGTTTTTAAGAACAACTTCCATTTTCTCTTCCGCTATGTTCAATGTTCTTTCTCTCAAAGAAGCTTGTTGTTTAAAGCGGTGTCAATATAGAAATCACACCGTCAAAATGACCTCGTCATCATAAGGACGTTTTGACATAATATAATAAAGAATGCACATAATATAATAAACTTTCAACAAGATATAATAAAGTTTCGACATAATGTAATAAAGTTTCGACAAGATATAATAAAGTGTCTACATAATGCAATAAAGTTTCTACATAATGTAATAAAGTATCTACATAATGTAATGAAGTGTCTGCAGCATATAATAAAGTATCTACATAATGTAATGAAGAATCTACAGAATATAATAAAGTATCCACATAATGTAATAAACAGTCTACATAATGTAATAAATTATCTACACAATTATAATGACGTATCTACAAAATGTAATGAAGTATCTACAGAATATAATAAAATATCCACATAATGTAATAATGAATCTACACAATATAATGACGTATCTACATAATGTAATAAACAGTCTACATAATATAATAAAGTATCTACAGAATGTAATGAAGTATCGACATAATGTAATAACGTATCTACATAATATAATAAACAAAGCACATAATATAATGATGAATGCACAGGATATAATAAAGAATGCACATAATATAATTAATATAGACCACATAAGACAGCTATGGCGTTCCATAGAACCGGGCTTATAGTCACTTTTAAGGTCTTAATGGACTGGAATGACTGAAGATTTTATTTCAAGGTTTCATTTACAATAAAAAAATACTAGACCTTTAAATTTAAACTTCACACCTGTTGGAAAATCCATATGCTTGTTGTTTCTATTATGTTTTTTACAGAATGCCAGGATAATGTTATGGTACCATTCTGTAACCATTGATAGTTTCCCCCATACCATAAAGCTCCCTAAGACACTCCTAACAATCAGACAGCTTCCACAGTCCACTGTGGAGTCAATTTATAATAATCTAACTCTTAATTAAGTTCTTAATTTCAATTTAAAACAAAAATGGTTAACAATGTGTAGCCTCAATATAGGGTATAATTAAAACCAGAAACATACTGTAAATTTTGTCTTTCACAGGAAAACTCCACATAATACTTTGATTATTTACTTTTAATGTTTAACTTCAGAAAATAATTTTATTGAGATAATTTAAAAGTGTCGTTAAGTGTGTTTCGACCTATTTTAAAAAAAAGACCCATACAGTGTTCCTAGGACTCATCAGTTAGGAGAACACTATGAACTTGAGTCAACAAACAATTATCACTAACATTTAAGGGATTATATTGGCAAACTATGCATTAAAGCTGCAAATGGAGATATTCCCTATATGTTATGCACATAAAATAGTGTGTGTATACTGATTCAATGCAATATTTACCTTAAATATTATTTAATTAACAGTAGACAAAATCTCAACACTACTAGCAATTTTTAAATTTATCTCTGTTAACATTCTGAACATAGTTTCTCATTTCTGATAATATCCGTGCATATGCACGCACCTGATCAGGCATAAACTATGCATCTGTACACTTATAGGGCATTTTATTGAGAACAGATAGGTAAACAAATCAAAATGAAATGATATAGGTTCTAAAAACCAACACATATATATAATGGAGCAGCAATATACAAGTATATACCTTGTATTCATAAATATTTAAGTTTTAGGTATATTAATGTTTATTACTACACCTTATTGAGAGTTAAATATCAATATATTCCCTTTAAAACAAAACAGTAACAAAACAATACAGTTAAATATCTTCTTAAAGAACAGTATTTGTACAAACCTCTAGATGGGAGGCTGATTTATTGTTACATTTTTTGTAAAACCATAATACGATTTATATAATATTATTGATAAAAATGATTTTAACCATTTGTTTGGATATATAATTGAAATATGCTACTTTATAAGTTTATTTCAAAGTTGCAGCTGATTTGACTTGAAATAAGTCTAAATTCCAGGTCTTTAATAGTCAGATGCTGTACCAAAAAACCTCCAATCAAGAAAATACATACATAAATAGTATCACACTAAAGTTACATATCATATGGTATTGATGTTAATAATTTTTATAAATTTAATTATTATTGACATAGCTATTCTGTAAATTGAAACAAAACAAACTCACCAAAAGCTTTCAGTAACTTGAAAATACTACATTGCTGTATGCATGGTCTGTTGCTTGGGTGGTACACTGAAATAGTTAATAAGATGTTAAGGATGGTTCATTTTAAACATTTTATTAGAATAGAGGAAAATTATTTTAATTTCTGTTACTTATTTCATTTTTGCATGCAAAATATATTTAAACAACAAGCATAAGATGTACCATTTACTGGTTCTGACCAAGAAGTCATTTTAAGGTGACTAACCTAGATTTTTGCCATACCTAACTGAACTGCACAAACCTTACACAAGTCAATGACAGGATGCTATAGTTGAAGATTTAATTAAGTGTTGAAAGCTGAATCTTGATGATGATTACAAGTTAATAGACATAGTGGTCTAGGTTTTAACTGTGTGAAACCCATCTGAATATTTGTTTAACAAAGCTACAATTAAAGTTCATAAAATGTCCAGTTTGGGTTATAATTTTTATTTATATATTGTGTATAATGCTAACTGACAGGCAGAGAACAAACATCACTTATTATAATAAGCTGATCTGGCTTTTGACCAGTACAGCTAAAAATACTTACCTAACTAAAATCAACATGTGTGATACGATTGTAAAATGACAATTAATGCGCAAAATAACTTCAAGATCAGACAAAACTTGTGACCTAATTTTCAAAACTTTGTAAAGTGACACATTGACCTCACAAAAAGAAATTTATATACAAATTGTATAGTAATAAAAAAATAATGATCCAAAAAAGATTCAAACCCATTTTTTAGAATGTAAAACTTGAAAGAACCATAAACGTTTACAGAAAATAATTATAACCAACAATTGAAATTTCATAAGGTTACTTAATAATTATTCATATGGGTAAACTAACAGGTTTTACACATGTGCACTGACTAGGAAACATTGACTTGATACCAAACAAGTAGTTATTCCAAGCAAATTTGTTTCTATGTTCAAAATATAAAAAAAATATAGCACATTAGGAGGTGTATACATAATAATTTTCTCGGTTAAATGTAGTCAATGTGTCCCTTTAAAGTTATAAATGTTAAATATACATGTACCAATTTAATGAAAAAAACAGTCAAGCACAATACTTAAAAATAAAATGAACTAACTTGACAACATATAATTTTTTTCTAAATTGCATGCATAATGAAATGAAATATAAAATAATATTTCAAAATTGCAATTTCAATTCATGCACCTGGTTAATTACCTTTCATTCACACAGCAAATGCTCTGCTGACACCTTTTCCCCAACTTATTAAATTAGTTTCAAAATGTACTATTATGTGCATCTAAATATGTACTTCACTTCTACTTATTTGTTATTCTGTATTTTGGCATATCCTTTAAGTTATCAAAGATATATTATGCATTTGTTTAAAAACTGTTTAATTATACATAAAAAGTGGAGAATTAATAATGCATTATAAACAGTTTACAAAAATTAAAACAACAGTACTAAATAAGTGTTTCTAACCCAAAGTAAAAAAGTATGTAAATGTTAGGTTAGTGACTCACGCCATGACAAATACAGATAATAAAAAAAAAAGTTGATGATTATGTCAGTAAATGTTAGGTTAGCGACTTGCGCGTCACACATCATGTGAAATACAGATATTTAAAAAGTGGTAGTTGTTGATGTCCGTAATGTTAGTTTAGCGACTTTCACACCACACATCATGACAAATACAGATATTTAAAAAATGGTTGTTGTTTATGTCCATAAATGCTAGGTAAGCGACTTTCGCGCCACACACCATGACAAATACAGATATTAAAAATTTAGTTGATGTTTATGTCTGTAAATGTTAGTTTAGCAACTTTCACGCCATACACCATGACAAATACAGATATTAAAAAAATTGTTGATGTTTATGTCCGTAAATGTTAGGTTAGCGACTATCGCGTAACACACCATGACAAATACAGATACTAAAAAAATGGTTGATGTTTATGTATATAAATGTTAGGTTAGTGACTTTCATGCCACACACCATGACAAATACAGATATTTAAAAAATGGTTGTTGTTTATGTCATTAAATGCTAGGTAAGCGACATTGGCGCCACACACCATGACAAATACAGATATTAAAAAAATAGTTGATGTTTATGTCCGTAAATGTTAGGTTAGCGACATTCATGCCACACGCCATGATAAATGCAGCCACTAAAAAATTGGTTGATGTTTATGTCTGCAAATGTTAGGTTAGCGACTTTCACGCCACACTACATGACAAATACAGCCACTAAAAAAATGGTTGATGTTTATGTCCATAAATGTTAGGTTAGTGACATTCGTGCCCAACCATGACAAATACAGATGTTAAAAAATTGGTTGATGTTTATGTCTGTAAATGTTAGGTAGCGACTTTCGCGCCACACACCATGACAAAAACAGATACTAAAAAATTTGTTGTTTATATCCGTAAATGTTTGGTTAGCGACTTTCGCACCACACGCCATGACAAATACAGATATGAAAAAAAAATGGTTGATGATTATGTCTGTAAATGTTAGGTTAAGGACTTTCGCACCACACACCATGACAAATACAGATATTAAAAAAAAATGGTTGATGATTATGTCTGTAAATGTTAGGTTAAGGACTTTCGCACCACACACCGTGACAAATACAGATACTAAAAAATGGTTGTTCATGTCCGTAAATGTTAGGTTAGCCACTTTCACGCCACACACCATGACAAATACAGCCACTAAAAAAATGGTTGATGTTTATGTCTGTTTATGTTAAGTTAGGGACATTTGTGCCACACACCGCCATACACTGTTACAAATACAGATATTAAAAAATTAGTTGATGTTGATGTCCGTTAATACTTGGTTAGCGACTTTCGCACCACACACCATGACAAATACAGATATTAGATATCAAAAAGTTTAAAATTACTGACTTAAAATGTATCTGTAAATACTGAAAGTTCTATCTGTTTAATGAACTTGAATTATATTTATCCTCTACAATTTTACAGAATTAAAATTTATTACGTTTAAAAAAATTGAGTCAGAATAATAAATATAACCAGGAAAAAAGCACTGAAAATAGTTTAAAGATGATAGAATGAATGAGTGAATGAATGGAGTTTTATGGTGTACCAACACATTATACAGGTTATTTGACATCAACATACAGATTCAAAAAATTACATCTACAAATGATTGTGCAGAATGAACCTAGAACCTTGATACCTGCAGAACTGCAGAGTTTCAGCACATTCATTGTACTACTCAAATTGTCGCTTCTTACAATATGCATGAGCCACAATGATCCTATTCGTGCCATTACTCAATTGGCTCCCTGGAACCACACAGGGGTTAGTAATTTAACCACAATAACGAACACGACAAAAAATGATAAAATGAACAGAACACCCATTTGGAGGATTCCTACCCCTCTGCAGAGATTGACAATGATTCTATTTTTACCCGGAACCACAAAGGTTTAAAGATAGTAGAGCTGTAGTTTTGAAGAGTATTACTTGTCTCATACATCTAGAAATAAATAGTGAATTAAGTCAAAAGAGATAGTTTAAAACATATTTCTAATATAGTTTCATCTGGAAATATTTTTTGTTTAATAGTTATATTTATGACCTATCTGTTCAGTGTATTATAGCTGTGAATCATTTAATAGTAATTAAAATAATCAGTAATAGTCTATTATGCTGTATAAGTGAAATGTTTATCAAAGTGATTCTCCTTTAAATTTGGCCTCAACTTTTATTTCTTTAACCAAAGTAATTAAATAATACACATTTTTCTGTTATATGTTAATTAGGTCACATATGATTAGAGACATATATGTTCAATTCGATTTGTTATTGAAAAAATCATAAATTTATAATATAATTAAATGAAAAATATATCCTGATGAACATATATTAGAAAGATGTTTTAAAATCTCTATTTTGACTCAATGCATTATTTATTTCAAGATATATCGCAACAATATTACCTGAAAAATTGCAGCTGTTATATGTAAGGACTGAAGATATTGGGTAGTGTTGACGACGAAGAAAAGTACAAGCAATATATGAGCTGTGCATTGCTTATAGGGTACATTAAATAGAGAGATCCTTTGATATAGATTCAATCAGAAGTCTATACCAACGGGTTATCAATGTTTCACAGGAGTGCACACCATTATACAAATCCTTATATACAAATTGCATAGGATTTTGTATTGTGTATTGTTGCACCACATCTTTTGATGGAAGTTTTCATCAAATCCCTATCCCAATGCACAGTCCTTAAGTTTGATTGGTTGTTAAGGTCATTGATATGCATATTGATCTTTAGAATGTCATTTTCTAAAGTCATCTGCTGGACTTTCAACTCCTAGGTACTGGTAGTTGGCACCGTTTACAAAGTTCTAGTTTGCCTAAATATATTGTACAAAGACAATGACGCAGAAGGTATGTTCACAAACTTGCATGGAATGCCATTCTCCTGTACCAAGGCTTTTATGTCATAAAAAGCATGGCAGACAGTGACACTTTATTGACAGGCTGGTTATAAAATAACTCAGTGCCATTTTCTGTTATTTTTTTCCTGGTCAAATTACAAATTCCAACTGCAACAACAACCATGGAAAAATTAGATAAATTAGTTCGCAGTAAAACTTTATGTGCCCGATTGGTGTCAGCTCCTGGCAAAGCCTTAACAACAATATTGCTGGTGCAATGAACATTTTTGATACCGTTGCAGCCAGTTTCCTCTCGAGTTAGTTATCACCAACTGTTGTTTAGTATTCATCTAAAATACAGTTATATATTTATATAATAATAATATTTGATTTACTTCAAATAAGTAGAGCCCAAAATGAATAATGGATAAAAATAACACAATATTATTAAGTTTTCGTGGTAACTGTTTTTTTCTTAAATAAACACAGTTTATAGTTTTAATACTATATAAACATTCATACTTCATTATTTAAACTAAATTTACAATGTTAATACAAAGTATGTTATTTAATAGGTACATTCTTAATTTCAAATTATACAGGTAGTAGTACTTGTTGGATGACAATAATGTAACAACCTAAAAACGGACAAACATTATATAATAATTGCGAAATAGGCCAACGAAAATATCTCAAAATAGTAAACAGTTATCATTATTATAATGTAAAAAGTCATGTTAGGTAGTTTGCGGCATTCCTATCAAATTTATTTACATTTGGCGTAAATTATCAAAAATATGGACACATACCGTATATTCCCTAATTAATGCCACTGGGGGGGGGGGGGGGGGGTTACATTTTACAAGGTGGGGGCGTTTATAAAAGATAAAAAAAAAAGCAAATTTAACAACAGTTAAAAATACAATAAAACCATGGAAAAAAAACTTAAATCCGGTTTAAATCCTCGAAAAAGTGGTTCAGAATTATTTTAGAGTGAGAAATAATCGACATAGGATGAAAAAAAGCTGGAAATCTGTATGAAATTACTAGTCTGGGTACTGGAATATCCGAATTTATGGTCATTGTACTCGTCACTTTAAATCACTTGGACGCTTGCTTGCTCTTATCAACGTGGAACAATGAGCTTTCAGCGTACACAGACTAACCGCATTTTCCGACGTTTTGGAATGTTTTAATTGGCAGACGGCATTTTTACTAGTATTAAACAGCAAACATGGGGAAGTATTTGTTCAACCAAAAGTGACTAAGTGGTCACCCAAGATATAAACAATGGGTTAAAGAGTCCAAAGGTTATAAACACTTTACTAATTGTTGACTGTGAAACAAAATAATCGATCAGGGAAAGATGGGCGAAATACCGCTCAAATCGCATATACGTTTTGTTTTTTAATTTTTCAGAAAAATAGGGGGCGTTTATTAGAGTGAGGGCGTCTATAAGGGAATATCCGGTATACTATGAAATACCAGCTTTCGATTAAGCTGATTTTTTTTTTTGGAAAGCCATGCAGAATCTTATTACAATGGTGGAAATTGTCAGGAAAAATTGTGCCACTGCAGTACTTTGCGTAAAAGAAAGCTGAGACTTCAGAGATCAATTTGAAACAGATTCTTGATAAATTACACCAGATGGCAAAAAATCTGATTGGAACACCGTGTACTACATTAACTAATAAATTCTGCTTAAAGATACTAATAATTACAATTTATAGAAAATGTCCTATTTAAATGATAGAAAATTGATAAACAAAAGAACTTTTTGCACCATACAGCAGCTTTCCAAGACTGAGGAAACTAAAATTCAAAGAAATGTACATATACCGCTTATCAAACTTGCAAAGAGGATATACAATATCATATAATTTTATTCATTAAAATGTAAAAAAAAAAGCAGTTATATATATATAGATGAGGGATAATTTGATTTTGGTCCAAATGAAGGAAATACAAAGTGCAAATAAAATATGACAATGCTGTATCAAGATGATCGTGTTTAAAGATGCAATGGTTAGAATCACTACATATGATTCATTATTATGCTCATCTAAATATTTTACACAATTTTAAAAACATTTACACAAAATCCAACATTTTGCATTGAGATGACAGTTTGCAAGACAAAATCAGTTTAAAATATAGGAAACTGGTTCAATGGCAGAACAAAGTTAAATCAAAGTTCAGACTAGAAAGCAATATATGCCTTAGGAGAAATTATCACTAACCACAATTTGGATTTAAAATTGACATTTTTTGGAAAACAACTTGAAGATACTCAGGCCTAACACATAAATTTAAATGGAAAACACTGTTTAATAGTAATAATATTGATGCATATTCATTCAGTTAATTTTTTTCATAGGTGTCATGACATTATATACACAATTCATAACTGCAAATATATTTTACTTCAGCAATTTAAACGCTATTATTACATGTGTATCTAAAATATATTTAAAAAAAAAAAATTATATGGAAAGTAATAAACTTTAGTATATACCAAATGTGATGGAATTTTTGGTACATTTTTGATATGTTTATTTTTTTAATGAAAATGTATAATACTGAAAGTTAAATGAGATGCACAAAAAAGTGTTCTTTGTATATCAGTGGTATAAATGTGTGTGAAGAAAATTGTAACGATGAATTATTTCGGCTAAGCTTGATAAAAATATATGTGGGAAAGTAATGAAATACAAGAGTGTCAAGTACTACAGAAGCTTGATAAAAATACATCATGTGGGAAAGTAAAGAGTGATGTGAGTGTCAAGTACTATATAAAATTGATAAAAAAACATTATGTGGGAAAGCAAATAAAAACATGAAAGTCAAGTATTACAGAAGTTTGATAAAAATACATCATGTGGGCCAGTAATGAAAGACATAAGTGTCAAGTACTACAGAAGCTTGATAAAAATACATCATGTGGAAAAGTAAATAAAAACATGAGTGTCAAGTACTACAGAAGCTTGATAAAAATACATCATTTGGGCCAGTAATGAAAGACGCGAGTGTCAAGTACTACAGAAGCTTGATAAAAATACATCATGTGGGCCAGTAATGAAAGACGCGAGTGTCAAGTACTACAATAGCTTGATAAAAATACATCATGTGGGCCAATATTGAAAGACCCGAGTGTCAAGTACTACAGAAACTTGATAAAAAACATCATGTGGGAAAGTAAATAAAAACATGAGTGTCAAGTACTACAGAAACTTGATAAAAAATATCATGTGGGCCAGTAATGAAAGACGTGAGTGTCAAGTACTACAGAAACTTGATAAAATACATCATGTGGGCCAGTAATGAAAGACGTGAGTGTCAAGTACTACAGAAACTTAATAAAAATACATCATGTGGGAAAGTAAAGAAAGATGTGAATGTCAAGTACTACAGAAGCTTGATAAAAATACATCATGTGGGCCAGTAATGAAAGACCAAGTGTCAAGTACTACAGAAACTTGATAAAAATAAATTATGTGGGACGGTAGTTAGTGACTTGGGTGTCAAGACTCGTACTACAGAAGATCTTTAAAAATCTATTATATGGGACAGTAGTTGGTGACTTGAGTGTCAAGACTCGTCTTACAGAAGTTATCAGTTACTTGCAGCGACAGGTTTCGGCTTCAGTACTGGTTAAAGCCTGGAAAGAGTGGTTAGGCTAACAATGATCATCTGTTAGCCCTAGATGGCATAAAAACAACAATAAAGTCTCAACAACCCCACCTGCTATAGATGTAACTTAAAACCTAATATGGTTGAAGCACATAAATATAATACATAAAACTTTATTCTTCATTAAATCTTCCAAATATTGCGGTATAATCTATCAGTGATTTAAATTGTACTTAGGTCTTTTTATATAAATGAGAAAGGCGTTTGATCTCTTTTTCTCGGGCAGCTGTGGTACTAGTGGTTACTTTATGACATATTCTGTCAGCATTCAGCAAAACTGACTGGTTCCAAGCAAAATCAGGTAATGTGGTTGATTTGGCCCTTGTCCCAGGATTAATGACAATATATCTGTGGTCTCGCTCTCACCTATTGTCATACTTTGGCATTTATGTATAGTTGTGGCCCAACCAAGACGTAAAGGAATTTGCTGACGCATACAGGAATGGCAAGGACACTCTATACAGCGTTCTATTGGTACAATTGGTGCAACTTTTTGATTCGATTTAGAAAATGGGGGACCACTGTAGCTTTGAAATTCCACCATAACAACATCAGGAAAATGAACAGGAGGTCTTCTACCATTCAAGTAAATAAAAACAGTACCCAAAGCACCATTAAAAAGACCGTACTTAACTGAAAGATTGACAGTTAACATAACTTTGGCATTTTTACATAAGTACACCATGTGTAACAGCCCTGCTGATTTGTCAAACGTTATAGAAGATGCATGCCTACCTTTGGAAATGGATTTAATTTCAGCAACTGGAAAAAAGTTATTCAAAGAGAGAAGTTTATGTTTGTTATGTTCCCAAACTTGTCGATGTGTTGGAAATACAAAAAGTCCCCTTGCATCCATGTCTTGAAGAGAACTACCATAAAGTGATTTTAGATTGTCCCACTGAAACTTTTGTAACCAAGTAGCTTGAGCTTCTGTAGTCTTGTATTCTCTAAGAGAAAGAAGAACCTCTTTAAGCATAGTTTCGTCATTATTTTGACGAACAATGGTACGAAGTGAAACACAAGTTAAAAACTGTTGCCAAACCACTACACCATGGAGTGCTGCAGGTGATGTACTTCTACAATTATACACTGGTGAATCTAGAACAGGTGGCAACTGAACATCATCTCCTAAAAATACAACAACAGGCAATCCACCCCTGGAAGAAGTGCAATTTTTACCACCTTCAGCTCCATTATCGACACATGAACTCCATCCATTCCAATGTGGTTGCACCAATTAATGAGCGTTCATCAACTAAAAGTACTTATAAATAGTGTAGATTTGTTTTAACTGATCACCAACAGAACCATGTGGGGCAGACATTTCCTCTCCATGTATTACCTACAGGAATTTTAAGAAAGCTGTGTAGTGCGACACCTCCAATAATATTGGCACTGTTGCCTGTTGGACAAATAATTTGAACAGATTTGTTTGACTGAAATTGAAGTTAAACTGCCTTCTCAATGCATTTAATTAGGAAAGATTTACCGGATCCAGCAGTACCCGAGACTACAGGATGCAATGGTTTATACAAAGGAGAATTAATTTCATAATTCTGAAGCGTATCCATAACTATGCTAAATGCAAAGTGCTGGTCTTTGTTCATTTGGTATATATCGATATCAGGTACATTTTACATTATCATGATCATCATTAATTTCTGTGTTTTGTAAAATCTCCACAAATTTTTTACCAAAGTCATTTGGGTAAATACAAGATGTGAGCGACCAATCAAAAGCATCACTACCATCATCACAAACAAAGTCTTAAACAACAGGATCATAATTTGGATCTGGTTTAACAATATCAATCCATTCTGGTTGTTGTGATGATATATCATCATCATCATTCTGGTTTAGTATGCTTTTGCTTTGAACGTTCTACAGCTGCTTTGACAAATATTGGGCACTCATTACTGATGAGAAATGCTTGCACTGCTTCTACCCAAGACAAAAAATCAGGCTTTATGTCAGACATTTTGCGCCAATTGGGCCAATGAATGAGTAGTTGTACCCTACAGTATTCCTCCTGAAGTGGCCAATATGCTTCAATCATATTAGAAAATACTGGCACTTTACCATTTTTTGATGTAAAACTTTAAAAAGATCTCTCATATTTCTGGATATATACCTATCAAGTGCCGTGTTTCTAGCTACTACAGATCCTTCTTTTTCAAGACATCTGAAGACTGACATACTTATAGACTGAAATGTATGGCTACATCTGTATAATGGAAGCCTGACATACTTATAATCTGAAATGTATGGCTACATCTGTATAATGGTAGACATATGAAGCCAGACATACTTATAGACTGAAATGAATGGCTACATCTGTATAATGGAAGACATATGAAGCCTGATATACTTATAGACTGAAATGTATGGCTACATCAGTATAATGGAAGACATCTGAAGCCTGACATACTCATAGACTGAAATGTATGGCTACATCTGTATAATGGAAGACATCTGAAGCCTGACATACTTATAGACTGAAATGTATGGCTACATCTGTATAATGGAAGACATGTTTTGGGCTATTTCGACCAAAACAGGCGAAATCAGGGCTTCTACTACCGCGGCGAATGGCTCCCCTTGACAAATACTTGGATTTCAATGGACATCTCAGGTGTCTTCTACACCCTCTGGGCTGCCCAGTGACACCCAGTTTTTGAGTCTGGCTCATCTAGAACTCGGTCATCGAGTGTCCCGAACATGGGGACCCACACCAGGCTGCAGTCTGTAGGCTGTTTAGAGCGAATCAGGCGAAATGACGGCATCTCGCCCGCCGCCAATCTGCGCCGTTGGTTAATACTTGGGTTTCAATAGACACTTCAGGTGTCTTCTACACACCCTGGCCTGCCCAGTGACACCTCGTTTTTGAGTCTGGCTCATCTAGAAGGCGGTCAACGGACGTCGCAAACATGTGCACGCATACAAAGTTGCATGTTTTGGGCTATTTCGACCAAAACAGGCGAAATCATGGCTTCTATTCCCGCGGCGAATGGCGCCCCTTGGCAAATACTTGGGTTTCAATGGACATCTCAGGTGTCTTCTACACCCTCTGGGCTTCCCAGTGACACCCAGTTTTTGAGTCTGGCTCATCTAGAAGTCGGTCATCGAGTGTCCCGAACATGGGGACCCACACCAGGCTGCAGTCTGTAGGCTGTTCGGAGCGAATCAGGCGAAATGACGGCATCTCGCCCGCCGCCAATCTGCGCCGTTGGTTAATACTTGGGTTTCAATGGACACTTCAGGTGTCTTTTACACACCCTGGCCTGCCCAGTGACACCTCGTTTTTGAGTCTGGCTCATCTAGAAGGCGGTCAACGGACGTCGCAAACATGTGCACGCATACAAAGTTGCATGTTTTTGGCTATTTCGACTAAAACAGGCGAAATCATGGCTTCTATTCCCGCGGCGAATGGCGCCCCTTGGCAAATACTTGGGTTTCAATGGACATCTCAGGTGTCTTCTACACCCTCTGGGCTGCCCAGTGACACCCAGTTTTTGAGTCTGGCTCATCTAGAAGTCAGTCATCGAGTGTCCCGAACATGGGGACCCACACCAGGCTGCAGTCTGTAGGCTGTTCGGAGCGAATCAGGCGAAATGACGGCATCTCGCCCGCCGCCAATCTGCGCCGTTGGTTAATACTTGGGTTTCAATGGACACTTCAGGTGTCTTCTACACACCCTGGCCTGCCCAGTGACACCTCGTTTTTGAGTCTGGCTCATCTAGAAGGCGGTCAACGGACGTCGCAAACATGTGCACGCATACAAAGTTGCATGTTTTGGGCTATTTCGACCAAAACAGGCGAAATCATGGCTTCTATTCCCGCGGCGAATGGCGCCCCTTGGCAAATACTTGGGTTTCAATGGACATCTCAGGTGTCTTCTACACCCTCTGGGCTGCCCAGTGACACCCAGTTTTTGAGTCTGGCTCATCTAGAAGTCGGTCATCGAGTGTCCCGAACATGGGGACCCACACCAGGCTGCAGTCTGTAGGCTGTTTGGAGCGAATCAGGCGAAATGAAGGCATCTAGCCCGCCGCCAATCTGCGCCGTTGGTTAATACTTGGGTTTCAATGGACACTTCAGGTGTCTTCTACACACCCTGTCCTGCCCAGTGACACCTCGTTTTTGAGTCTGGCTCATCTAGAAGGCGGTCAACGGACGTCGCAAACATGAGCACGCATACAAAGTTGCATGTTTTGGGCTATTTCGACCAAAACAGGCGAAATCATGGCTTCTATTCCCGCGGCCAATGGCGCCCCTTGGCAAATACTTGGGTTTCAATGGACATCTCAGGTGTCTTCTACACCCTCTGGGCTGGCCAGTGACACCCAGTTTTTGAGTCTGGCTCATCTAGAAGTCGGTCATCGAGTGTCCCGAACATGGGGACCCACACCAGGCTGCAGTCTGTAGGCTGTTTAGAGCGAATCAGGCGAAATGAGGGCATCTCGCCCGCCGCCAATCTGCGCCGTTGGTTAATACTTGGGTTTCAATGGACACTTCAGGTGTCTTCTACACACCCTGGCCTGCCCAGTGACACCTCGTTTTTGAGTCTGGCTCATCTAGAAGGCGGTCAACGGACGTCGCAAACATGTGCACGCATACAAAGTTGCATGTTTTGGGCTATTTCGACCAAAACAGGCGAAATCATGGCTTCTATTCTCGCGGCGAATGGCGCCCCTTGGCAAGTACTTGGGTTTCAATGGACATCTCAGGTGTCTTCTACACCCTCTGGGCTGCCCAGTGACACCCAGTTTTTGAGTCTGGCTTATCTAGAAGTCGGTCATCGAGTGTCCCGAACATGGGGACCCACACCAGGCTGCAGTCTGTAGGCTGTTCGGAGCGAATCAGGCGAAATGACGGCATCTCGCCCGCCGCCAATCTGCGCCGTTGGTTAATACTTGGGTTTCAATGGACACTTCAGGTGTCTTCTACACACCCTGGCCTGCCCAGTGACACCTCGTTTTAGAGTCTGGCTCATCTAGAAGGCGGTCAACGGACGTCGCAAACATGTGCACGCATACAAAGTTGCATGTTTTGGGCTATTTCGACCAAAACAGGCGAAATCATGGCTTCTATTCCCGCGGCGAATGGCGCCCCTTGGCAAATACTTGGGTTTCAATAGACATCTTAGGTGTCTTCTACACCCTCTGGGCTGCCCAGTGACACCCAGTTTTTGAGTGTGGCTCATCTAGAAGTCGGTCATCGAGTGTCCCGAACATGGGGACCCACACCAGGCTGCAGTCTGTAGGCTGTTTGGAGCGAATCAGGCGAAATGACGGCATCTCGCCCGCCGCCAATCTGCGCCGTTGGTTAATACTTGGGTTTCAATGGACACTTCAGGTGTCTTCTACATACCCTGGCCTGCCCAGTGACACCTCATTTTTGAGTCTGGCTCATCTAGAAGGCGGCCAACGGACGTCGCAAACATGTGCACGCATACAACGTTGCATGTTTTGGGCTATTTCGACCAAAACAGGCGAAATCATGGCTTCTATTCCCGCGGCAAATGACGCCCCTTGGCAAATACTTGGGTTTCAATGGACACTTCAGGTGTCTTCTACACTATCTGGGCTTCCCAGTGACACCCAGTTTTTGAGTGTGGCTTATCTAGAAGTCGGTTATCGAGTGTCCCGAACATGGGGACCCACACCAGGCTGCAGTCTGTAGGCTGTTTGGAGCGAATCAGGCGAAATGACGGCATCTCGCCCGCCGCCAATCTGCGCCGTTGGTTAATACTTGGGTTTCAATGGACACTTTAGGTGTCTTCTACACACCCTGGCCTGCCCAGTGACACCTCGTTTTTGAGTCTGGCTCATCTAGAAGGCGGTCAACGGACGTCGGAAACATGTGCACGCATACAACGTTGCATGTTTTGGGCTATTTCGACCAAAACAGGCGAAATCATGGCTTCTATTCCCGCGGCAAATGACGCCCCTTGGCAAATACTTGGGTTTCAATGGACACTTTAGTTGTCTTCTACACTATCTGGGCTGCCCAGTGACACCCAGTTTTTGAGTGTGGCTCATCTAGAAGTCGGTCATCGAGTGTCCCGAACATGGGGACCCACACCAGGCTGCAGTCTGTAGGCTGTTTGGAGCGAATCTGGCGAAATGACGGCATCTCGCCCGCCGCCAATCTGCGCCGTTGGTTAATACTTGGGTTTCAATGGACACTTCAGGTGTCTTCTACACACCCTGGCCTGCCCAGTGACACCTCGTTTTTGAGTCTGGCTCATCTAAAAGGCGGTCAACGGACTTCGGAAACATGTGCACGCATACAACGTTGCATGTTTTGGGCTATTTCGACCAAAACAGGCGAAATCATGGCTTCTATTCCCGCGGCAAATGACGCCCCTTGGCAAATACTTGGGTTTCAATGGACTCTTTAGGTGTCTTCTACACTATCTGGGCTGCCCAGTGACACCCAGTTTTTGAGTGTGGCTCATCTAGAAGTCGGTCATCGAGTGTCCCGAACATGGGGACCCACACCAGGCTGCAGTCTGTAGGCTGTTTGGAGCGAATCAGGCGAAATGACGGCATCTCGCCCGCCGCCAATCTGCGCCGTTGGTTAATACTTGGGTTTCAATGGACACTTCAGGTGTCTTCTACACACCCTGGCCTGCCCAGTGACACCTCGTTTTTGAGTCTGGCTCATCTAGAAGGCGGTCAACGGACTTCGGAAACATGTGCACGCATACAACGTTGCATGTTTTGGGCTATTTCGACCAAAACAGGCGAAATCATGACTTCTATTCCCGCGGCAAATGACGCCCCTTGGCAAATACTTGGGTTTCAATGGATACTTCAGGTGTCTTCTACACTATCTGGGCTTCCCAGTGACACCCAGTTTTTGAGTGTGGCTTATCTAGAATTCGGTCATCGAGTGTCCCGAACATGGGGACCCACACCAGGCTGCAGTCTGTAGGCTGTTTGGAGCGAATCAGGCGAAATGACGGCATCTCGCCCGCCGCCAATCTGCGCCGTTGGTTAATACTTGGATTTCAATGGACACTTCAGGTGTCTTCTACACACCCTGACCTACCCAGTGACACCTCGTTTTTGAGTCTGGCTTATCTAGAAGGCGGTCAACGGACGTCGGAAACATGTGCACGCATACAACGTTGCATGTTTTGGGCTATTTCGACCAAAACAGGCGAAATCATGGCTTCTATTCCCGCGGCAAATGACGCCCCTTGGCAAATACTTGGGTTTCAATGGACACTTCAGGTGTCTTCTACACCCTCTGGGCTGCCCAGTGACACCCAGTTTTTGAGTGTGGCTCATCTAGAAGTCGGTCATCGAGTGTCCCGAACATGGGGACCCACACCAGGCTGCAGTCTGTAGGCTGTTTGGAGCGAATCAGGCGAAATGACGGCATCTCGCCCGCCGCCAATCTGCGCCGTTGGTTAATACTTGGGTTTCAATGGACACTTCAGGTGTCTTCTACACACCCTGGCCTGCCCAGTGACACCTCGTTTTTGAGTCTGGCTCATCTAGAAGGCGGTCAACGGACTTCGGAAACATGTGCCCGCATACAACGTTGCATGTTTTGGGCTATTTCGACCAAAACATGCGAAATCATGACTTCTTTTCCCGCGGCAAATGACGCCCCTTGGCAAATACTTGGGTTTCACTTCTTACGACATGCATGAGTCACAGTGATCCTATTCTTGTCATCACTCATGGCTCCCTGAAACCACACAGAGGTTGATAATTTAACCACAATAGTGAACATGACAAAAATGATAAAATGAACATGACACTCATTTGGAGGATTCCTACCCCTCTGCAGAGATCGACAGTGATTCTATTCTTAGCCGAAACCACACGTGCTTTGTATAGACTAAGCCTTTGAAGAATAATTATAGTTATAGATGAGAAAAATAAGAATTATCTGTTATCCCATTAAGGTCCATGTAAAAACCAAAGTTACCGATAGCCCCTTTATTTTAACAAACTTAAAACCCTGACTCATATGGATCAATTTAACCAGATATGAACAAATTTAGCTTATAAGTTCCTTAAAAGAAGATTTTTGAATATTCACCATTTTTTCCTTTTTTTGGCCCCTGCTTGTCCTTATTTATATCAAATCTGCCAGTCTCAACTGTTATGTCTAAGCAATGCCCAGACATTAAGATAATTGAAATAAAACTAATAAAATAGATCACAAAAACATTTCTGTTTCTGTATTCCTATATGTAAAAATCAAAGTCCCCTTACTGGGCCTAGACCTTTTATTTGAACATAAGGAAACTTCTAGTCAAAGGAATCATTTACCAGTATAATCAATACAACCAAATTTGAATAGAAATTTCTTGAGAAAAAAATTTTTAAATGCAAACTGACAAATCCACGGAACTATGCCAATTTTGACAAAAGGGCCATGTCTTGGACAAACTTGGTAGAAACTCATTAGGTCATACTACATACAAAAAATTTAAGTTCCAGGTCTTGCACTTTTGGAGAAGAAGATTTTTGACGCAATTTTCAGAGAAGTTGTTTGAAGCAAAAGTTAAAGCCGACGGACACAGGGCGATCACAATAGCTGATCCAGAGCAAAACTCAGATGAGATAATAATATTTATTTATAATTAAAAAAAAATATCAAATATAAGAAAACGTGGCAAAAACTGAGTGGTGTTGTCGAAAGGGTACCCCTATTCCATTAATAAAAATCAGGTATGCACTGCCAAATCTAAATGAGCCATGTGCCTGCAAAATCTAAATGAGCCATGTGCCTAATGTGAAATGCATAGTAACTTTATCTATCTGGACAAGTAAAGTTAGAACATTCCTTTCCAGTAAATATTTTGCATGTTTTAATAAATATTCTTATCACAAGGGCTCAATGACTTTTGCCATTTCTAAAATTTTGAATACCGATAAACCCCAACATACAGCATTTAAAGTATTGAAAATGTTGATATAAATTTATTCTATGAAATTCTATTTAATATAACTTGGGTTATGTATATTCAAATATTTGAAGCTTTACAAAAGCCATAAAGGCAGAAAAATATATAATAAAACTCATCAACAGTCCTGAATTTGAAGCCATGATCATCATAGTACATGATATAATTTGTTTTAATTTTTATTAACATTCTTTATGAGCAACATAGACCAAATATTTTTCTATATTCATGCCTGTTGGCTTTTATTCTAGCCTCAGAGTCAAAGGATTATCAAAATATATAAGGCACAGGTTTGGTTCTAGAACTCTGCACATTATCTTCTGTGCCTAGTTATATGAAAATAAATCATTAATTGCTATAAATTTCCACTGTTATGATTGGTAATATTCACCCTAGAAATGTTATATTGTTCAAAACAAACATGTGTGTCAAGAACCACCAATGTATAATATATGGTCAATCACTGATTACATTAAATTGTGGAATATTCCCCATTCTAGCAATACAACTATAATTTATTTATAAGTATTAATAAAAAAGCACTGTGATGATATTGATCAATATCCAAACCCATTAACCTGATCTATGGATCAGGTCAATGGACTTGCATATTCACCAATATCATCAAACAACAACAGTGTACTGATTATTGCAATTAAAGAGTTTAATAACCAGAATTGCATCTACACAATGCACAGTCAGGCCTGTTTGCCTAGTTGGTAGCACATCTGTCTGACCATCAATCAAGGGGTCACGAGTTCAAATCCCTGCCCGACCAGTCTCCATGATGATTGATACACAACACTGAATTATGTTGACAATCATCTCTCACCACTGATTCAAAAGGGACTGTAATCAGTAACTTGCATTGATGGGTGTGCTGAGTACTGGTTGACCTTCCAGGATTCCAGGAAAGAGTGATTAGGTTAACTGATTGTGAATGAAAAACAACATCAACATTAACAAAATGTTAAATATTTCTGAATTAAATTATTTGAAATATTTAACTTTTAATAATTTCTACTGATACTTACGTTCTGCCTTTTTCAAGAACTTGGTAAAGTTGTAAATTATTACTTCTTCCTTTTCTTTCTCTTCTGTTACACTTGAAAACGAAGGAACAAAGAAATTGTGCACTTCAGAACTCGTAGGGTATCTGGATTTGCAAAAAGTGTTCATACCACATTGCCTATGCTTTTGAATAATGTCCAATATTCCATGAAGTTGCAATCCTGCAATGGAACACTTATTGTTTATTTGAACAAGTATATTTATATAAGGTCCATAGCTTGAAGCATCACAACATTGACTAAGATCACCCAAAAGCAATCAAATCCTAAAACATTCCTCTCATTATCTTCAATTAACAATGATTAAGCTTTAAAACCATAATTCTGAGTTTTCATTAGGTGATGAAAAATATAAAGCATATTTTTATGTTCAACAAGTTAAGCAAGACTAATGATTTTCATCACCCAATGAAAACTCAAAATTGGGCCTCTAATACTTATTTTTACATTATATTTGCTAACTGTTTTCGATAAAACTATTACATTTATTTCCGTTTTGATAAAATAAAAGAGCTGATTATATCATATATGTCTTCAACTGCAAAGCCAATGTCATGATTGCAACTGCATTGTTGTCAACACACAGAATGAGTGCACATATTTTTATGACAACTTCTGGAAAACATCATGTGAAACGCATGATATGACGTGGCACCAGCAAAATAAGATTCAATGAAATACAAATTGGTCTTTTTTAGCTCCTACCAGATGCAAAGGTTTTTCACGTAAAAATCATATGCTGTTTATCTATATAGTTCATTTAGACAGGTTGTAGTGGAAATGAAAATCTTAGAAATTATTGTTCTGAAGATTTTTTTATATATTTTGTAACAGTGACTTTATATTAATTACATCAGCAGTGAGAGATGAATGACAATGAGACGCAATATGCTATATCAATCATCACAAAGTACAGATTGTGGATTCAACGCCGCAGACACATGGTATGATACCCCACCCAGTCACATTATACTGACACCGGGCCGACCAGACCTAGAACTGTCCTCTAAATGCTGAGCGCCAAGCGAGGAAGCTTCTAGTACCATTTTTAAAGTCTTTGGTATGACCCGGCCGGAGATCAAACTCACAACCTTCTGTATGCGAGGCAGACGCTCTACCACTAGACCACGCTGTGGTCTCCCTCTTGATGTTGAGAATGTACACCAAGTTTCAAATGAATAACATGTAATCTGTAACAGGAGTTCAAATATTGTCCAAGTACAGCTATAGTAATAATACTATGTTTTAATATAATGAAGTCGAGGAAATGGGCATAAACTCACGGAAAAACAATCAGAATGGAAATACATTGTATTCTGACACGGTTTACATACAAGTGCTCTTGATGTTAATGATACATGATACCAAATACATATCATGTAAACTTTATGAGGACTGAGGTCACAAAGTTTGACAGATGGTCTGACTGACAGACAGACGGACAAGGTAAACACTATATGCCTTCAGGTCTTCAACACCGTTGACATATTAAAGTTCTTATGTTTTTTCTTCTGACGTTGAAGGAACATCTATTGCCCGTTAAAACATTTTATAAGATCATATCAAACTAACACATAAGCTGGTCATCATATGATGATTTAAGGTCTTTCAAGGCTTGGTTATATCAAAGTTCTTCTCATCCTTACTGTAAATATCTATTTAAATAAGTTTCATCATGGTATACAGTCTAAAATTAGATGATATAGGAAAGAATGGCAGTAAAATATTTTCTGTAAAAGGAGAAAAATTGATACATACTGCAGTTAAGCAACTATCACTTCTTGCAGTTTATATCATATTGTTCTTATTTCGAGACAGTTATCAATAAAACAAAATAAAGCATTTCGACCAAAATGTATCGATTATAATTGCAGTATCAATATAAAGGGCCGCTTACACCTTTGGTCACTGGTTTGAATCTCAGATTCTATATGGCAGACTCAGTACCCAGGAAATTGACTTGAGAGCAATTCATATAAACTCTGAGCTTTCTTTGCAATCAAACTAATATCAATTAATTAAAACTAAAGCACTTAAGAATTATCTATTGTTAAAAAACAAACACACACAAACAAACTGACATACTGGGGTCTCTTTGGAGCAGGTAAATCATTCTGAAGATAGCAAGTATTTACACACAATGATACGTGTAAAGAAATTAAGGAATTGAGCAAATTACTTGAAACTATTACAGAACAAAAAAAAAGAATTTGTGCCTGTCTATCCACTAAAACAACAAAAGCTGTCATTTGAACAAACCTAATGTCCCTGATATAAAAATGCTTATGTGAAATTTCATACAAAATCAATTCCTTTTTTAAAAAATATATCTCTTCTTAACATAATCACGTGTCCCATAAATGAGCCTATGGGTTGAGTTAGTTTTAATCTCAGGGCTTACAGTTTGTACAATTCTGAGAGAACATTATTTTGTGAATTTTAACTAAATATTTTTCACAATTTTAATTCAACCTTAGACACCAAAGCTGCATACAAAATTTCATAACGATTCAGTTATAGTTTTCAGGTGACCTAAAATGTTAGAATTTGGAACTGATCAGTAATTGATTTTATTCACCCCATGTGTGGTCACCTAAAACTGTAAAATGTATTTTCAATTAAATCTATTTTTAATGGTATCTGATAGTTTGAGACAAAAATACTGATTAAATATCTCCATATTTTATAAATGAACACGAGTAAAATGTCCCTTTAAATAAATTAAAAAAGACTATAACTTACAAAAATGTATGCTTCACAAAGGTCCAAATCGAGCTGAATTGGTCGGATGTAGCAAATTGCTTGTCCTATATTACTACTGGCACTCAAATAGTTCGATGTATAACCTCCAGCAGGCATGTTCATAGCCTCCAGATGTCGTCTACTTTTTGTTGTAGTTCTTAAAAGTTCCAACCCACAACAGTCTTTTAATTTTGGGAATGATTCTTCAATCTTATTTTTGAACTCTTTCTGGTTCCTATTTTTGGCAAACGTTACTTTTTTCTCACCAAGGTCAGCCAAATGTAAAGCATGTTTTTCTTGGAGCATTCTCCTGAAATAAATCAGCATGTTAGGTAATACGAGATCCCAAGCAATCGCTCTTCTGATCAGTGATCAAAATAGTTCTAATGATAACAGTTTTTTCTGCAAGTTATTGTGCCAATAGAGTGTTGACTGCACACACAAGAGGTCGTGGGTTTGATCCCTAGATCAGTCTAATGGCCTTTCAAAAACCTTAAAACAAAAATCAGTACAGGTTCTAACCAGAGAGAGAGAGAGAGAGAGAGAGAGAGAGAGAGAGTAACCATAAAACACAAAATACATATTCATACTTCCTCTTCACTCAGAAAACACAAAACATTTTTATTCTTTAAATATTTACCAAAGTGCAGCTGGCCAAAGCACAAAACTTGTGCGTCCAGAATGATGGAACTGCTGACACTGTTCCATGCATTCTCCTATTTCTACTTCCAGACACATATCTATAAGGGGTAAAAACTGCTCTGGTTGCGCTGGCCAAATTCCCAACTGCTGTGGCCTGACTAGCTGGCGGTGCAGCTTGCTCATCTTCAGAGTCTACTGCGGGTAACCGTCTGTTATTCTAAAAGAGTTTCTGCAGCCTGCCTCAACAGGTCAGCTGCTCTTTGCTGACTCGTTTCTGCAATAGAAAACACTTCTTTACATATCATACTATACCAGGGTCTATTCCCAACACATCATCTAAAAAATGTCTTACTTAGTTTTATTTAATTCATCAATGTGTAGTAGCACTCAGTTCGGGAATTGTGTAAATAGATAGGTATGTGTACATATTACTTGTCTCACCATATAGTTTGCTAAGAACATGGGACATGTTAGTTAGAATCTTCTCTGAGGTCAGTGATTTTTCTTCATACTTTTTCCAGTCAAATTACATTGAAGGAGTAGGCATTGCATGAGGTAATTACAATGGTATATGTAGTAGGACTCAGTGGCTACATTTGTATGGCGTTCACTTAGCACATATGATGGTCATGCTGTTACAGTGGGTATATTGTTCATGAGTGTTTGTGACGGCGTATAATAAAAAGCTTTGTATGTAATTAAAACAGTCAGATAATGCATAGTTATTAAAGTATATGTTTATATAAATATTAGCCTTATTGATAATAAGAATGAGCAGCTTGACATTAGGATTCCTGCACATAACAGGAGTTGTCGGATCTAAAGAGCAAAAATCCTCCGTATATATGCATTAGGTTCTACTAAGGCGTACATTTAAGTAACTTGTACTATGGTTTAAAACATATATCATACTGTTATTGAAAGGTTAGCGATTGTCATATCACCCACCTAAATTAACAACAAATCAAGTTTGCTTTTTACATATGCACGCACTTCACAAAGTTATTGATACCGGTAAACAAAGTTATCACGTCCTTTTAAAGTCCCATGTGTCAGCAGACGTATCATCATTGTTTTCATGGTCCGAGTCTGTAAGTGTAATATCACAATCTGTAATTTTTGGAACATGTGTGCAACATATAATGTTATACCACTTTGTATTCAACTCTTGTTTTGCATGTACTCCATCATACATGTTATGAATATGAGTAGCAAAATTTGGTTGTTGTTTTTTTATTTTGACCATGTTTTCCTCTTTTGTAACTGATGTTCTCATTATGTCCCTATGGAGTCTTAACAGTCTTAACACAATGCTCTGTATTGATTTTATATATTTCTTTATATATAGTCATAATGTCTTTTTCTAAAATTATCTGTTGTTGTATTTCCACAGTTGTTAAGTCTGTTTCTGTAAGTCTGTGTTTAAGAATTTGAAAAGATGCATATTTTTGAATAGAGGCACTTGGAATTGTTGCAAAAAAAAGTGTTGTTGTGTCATGTCTCAGTTTCATGGAAATTTCAAGTAATTCTGTTATAAATGTTTGGATTTTATTTGTTGAGTTATATGTAATGTATGTTCAATTTCTGCAGGTCACTTTTTCTGTCAAATTACAAAGGCCAGCTGCTATCAAAATGACTGTTTGCTCATCAGGATAAGAAGCCATTTTATTTTGAACAGCATGATAGACCTGTGATATTTTACCACCAGAAATGACAATCAAAGATACATGATAGTGATCAGGAAATGGATGAAATTTGTTTATGTGTTGATGTAGATACCTCCCATATCGAATGATTATATGGTGATGAATGCTGTAAAAGAATAAAAAAAGAAAAGAAATTACGAATATGCTTTTGATACAACTGACATGGTACCTGGTAATTAAAATATTTGTGTGTGTGTTTATTGATTCCAAGTGAATGTTAGATGTATTAACGTTTTGATAAGCGCTTGAGGCCGATTTTTCTTGTTCAGTTAAACTTTTGGTTGATTGGTTTACCTCGTTTGCTATGGGCATTGGTAACAAAATTTGAAAATGACCATTGTCGAGCAACAGATTAATTGGCATTATTTCTTCGTTTTCAATTTGTGGTGGTTCATATGTACAAAGTGCAAAAGTTTCTCTTGCACCTTTCATCCAAATTTTAATTTTGCAGTTGTGCAGATGTGGTGCCGCCTCAATTTCACAAGCTGTGGCCCATTCATTCAGTTTCAACTTTTAGGTCCAATAGGATCTTTTGGTTATGGACAGACTATTAAAAAGTCTTGCTTTTTCTCCGACTGTTCCAGTTAAGGTATATATTGCTGCAGATTGCATTTCTGTGCTGACTTGTGACTCAGAGGGAAACATCCCCACTGTAGACTCTATATGTAAACCGAGACAGTGAAAAAAACAATTTCCATCACCAGGTACATTTTTTACAACAGTTGTTGCAAATATTCATGCATTGAACAAGACTCATTCATTTTTTTAAAACTTTTTTAAAATTGATTTAACAGACACATCTACATAAATAGATATCTCTTTTTTGTTTGTTTTGAAAGCTAAAATAAAGAAAGAAAAAAAGAAAAAAGAAGAATCATTTTGCAACTTAAGTTTTACTTAAATTTATTGTTTTAGATTAAGATCTACATTATGTTCAATTTTATGGGAAATAATGGTGACTAAAGCATTAATAACCTGCATAATATTGAGTGAAATACCCTCTTAAAAGTTGTGTTTTTTTTTTACTGTTAACAAACACAGCAGACGGCGTTATTTACTTATTATGCATTGTCAAATTCCGCTTCGTTTCGATTGGCTCACTTCTGATCATACTAATTTGTATACGTTCTATTTTGCCTGGTTTTCGGACCTACTCGATAAATTGACTATTTATTTTGTAGGTCAGAGAACCAGACTAGCGTTCTATTTAACGAAGTCATCCGGTACATTTTCCCTATAGCAGAAATTTATTTGTGAAATAAATAAATTATTATAATGTACGTTTTGTGTATATTTTAGTGTTTTTAAATATATTATATTTTGTACGTAATTATAAGGAGAGATTCGAAATAACTATTCTTGATTCAAGATAAAAAAAGTGTCTTTGTAAACACGAATTTTCGTATAGAATTCTTATATTTTATGTTATTAAATTAAAAACAACCTTCGTAGCCGAGTGTTCCAAATTACGCATGAAAAAAACAGAGGGTCATTTCCGGTTTTCAACATTAGTATATGTTTGTAAATATATCTTTTTTTCTTTAATCTTACGTGATACCATAATAGCTCGTCTTCGCTTGCTATTATCTTATTGTGTAGCAAATTTAATGCTTAACCCTTTACTCCATAGATACGCGTTTTCCCGCACCAATCACAGAAGGTCTTTGAAAACAGTGCAGGAAGAGTTCAGATTGCTCGTAACGAGCAATCTAAATACTTCCTGCACTGTTTTCCACTCTGTCAGTTAATATCTTTCTGCTTGGCATGGATAAAACGCACGAGAAGCAACGTTGTTTCACCGGTAAAATCAGGAGAAACTGTTAATTTCTTGATGTAATTATTGTGCGTTACTCCCCTGTCGCCCCCCTGGCGTTAAAGGGATTATATTGGCATGTAACACAAACATGCTGTTAATCCAGACTTTTCCTCTATGCAGTGTGCACAAAATAATGCTTATGTATTGACATATAACTTTAATTTACTTGAAAGTTATCAAATTAACAGTAATTGAATATTGGCCAAAACTTTAATACGTCCCGCAATAAAGTATTGCGCAATGTTTACATTGAACTCCGTAAACTTCCCAAACAAAGCCTCGAAAACGAGATCGGGAACGAGTCTTCACGATGTTATCTGATGACTGATCGGAAACCCGAAATCGGCTCGTTGAAAATGGCAAATGTAAACAAAACAAAAACGTGGCTTCAGAAACCCGATGTTTGTTATAAAGAAGTTCTGCAATTAGACACTTTAGACGCGTATATATCTAAGTTATAAGCGTAACTTCATGCTGGGCGTGTGTATTTAGGACAGAGAATTGACGGTAATATGCCAATATAATCCCTTTAAAATGTTACTGGCCCTATCATAATAAGGTAGGCATATTATGGTTAGCGCATAATTACAACTGCTTCATGCTTTATTGCAAGTGCGTACTGGTAAATTCATTTTGCTAGATTGTATGATAGCTTTTTTTTTTTTAATTGGAACATGCATGTATGCATGCCAGTAGGCGTATGCATATGACGCAAAATTAGATGACTAAAACGGACTTAATCACGAAAAAGTTAATCATAGAACAATTATCGCATATAAAATAGAACAATAAGTTTATTAAACAACAACTTAGAAGTTATTAGTAATATAGAATGATCAATTTAGAATTCAGAATGTACGATAGACACATGGAATTATAATTATAAACATAGAAGTGTCACTTGTGATTTAGGACAAGGCACTTACATAAATGTAATTTTTACTTAAATACTGTTCCATAGAAAACAATATTGTATGGTCCTTAACTTTTACTATGGAGAATATTGTTGTATGAAAATGACATATATAAAATATCAAGACCATAGTTAAAGTCTTTGTCATAGAAAAGCATATCCATAAAGCAAACACTTATTTTCATATGAAATAGGATTTGTAAAATATTGTTTGAAGTTAGAATGGCTAAAAAACATTTTAACCAATAAACTATTGAACTTAAACAGAGGAAAGTCAATAAAAGAAGTTGAAAGATAAAACATTGTTTGTCAACCGGGAGATGCAGCATTTAAGTTTTATATCTCAAATTGAATAACCCCTGTTTGCAATAACGTATTTACTAGACACATAAATAATATTCACATTCTACAATTGCTTCAGGCATGTAATACAATCATAAGGCTGCTGCTTCCATATCAGTATTGGGACACTCGACGAATATATGGTATAAAGGTCTCACTACAAAGTCGAATACACAGTCCGCATAAAATGCACAATAACTGTTAGGTTGACTAGCTTGTTTTGTTACAGAGAGTGCAATGCCACCCTAAGATGTTTTTAAAAAAGAAGTCATTAGACTTAAAATACATGCATCTGTAAAAATCATATAACAGTCACTTTTTAGCACCGGTGATGTCTTACTGCAGTATTTGTTATGTCATATTTTGCTCTATTCATATGCAGCAATAAATCACACATTTCAAACCAAAATATAAAGGACTTGTTTTAAAAATCATGTTACCGTGTGGAACAAGGGGTGCAACTGGGTAATGAGACGTTATAATGGTATATCGAACTATCAATTATGGCGTGTTCATGCAAATACCGATGTTTTTATAACCAACACAAAACTCTTTAAATATCATCTATAACATCTTCAACACAAACATAGTCTATAACGTATAACCAAATGCTAACAAGACTGTGTTTACTATGTAGTGAGTAATTGTATTATATCAAGTATATCTCTATAGATTTCATAAAATATAAAATCATACACATTTATACTGTCAAGCACTGGTATTATTTATCTTACACTCCTAATGATACTATTGTATAGTTATATTTAACCAAAATAGAGTTGTTAATAACTGGTGTAATAGTTCGACAATATAAATAGCAGAGCAATAATACATTTAGCAACTTTTACATCAATTATATCGCAGTAGTACATTCTGCAATAACAATGGTATCAAAATAATATATTCCGCAGTATCAATAATATTGCAAAAGCATATATAACAATATCAATAGTGTAGCAATAGTATATGTAGCAATAACAATACATTAGTTAAAATTGGCACCTAGAGTCAAATAGTTACTTTTATTTTTCAAAATTTACCTTTGTTGTGTTTTTTTTTTCTTCAAAAAAAGTGAGTAACACGAGTTTTTAAGAACATATGAATCGAATCACAATATTCATCAACGCTCTAAGTATTACGTATCGGAGCGAGGAATAGTTCTTCACTCGCGTTGATGATGATGGACGTTTATCCTCACGAGACTTCAAACGGCTATGAAGATATATATATACATACTCTAGAACTTATTTTTCAAATTCAACTATATATATTCAAAATATTTTTTTAAAAAAGACACTGCATAATAGCCATGGAAACATTGTCGTTATTGTAAGACAGATTTGAAGACTTTGTAATCTTTTCCGCATTTGTAATAGAGTTTTCCAGTAGTAGTTTAGATTGCTCGTCAGACTTTGGTATGATTAAATGAGAAAGTATACATGTAATAGTCACGTTTACAAAGGGGAGATAACATGATTAAGAAAAAAAATGATAGAAATAGTATTTCTCAATATTTCGTGTAATCTGCCGTGAGTATGAGTGTATTACTCTCAGATTCAATGTTTTAATATGAATTATGATTAAATCATTAAACATCGGGTAATAATAATCCTATTATCGCAAATTTATAATCTCAATATTCAAAATGTTGATTAAATACCAAATCCTATGTCAACAATCGAGAATGATATAATTCCTATTGCCATGTCGATACGTCATTTTAATCAGACAAACAGGAGTTATTTTCAAAATGTTGTGAGCCCTTTCGTGTGTGTCTGTTATACGCATTGAGTCTTATATAGACTTTGGCAAAAGTTCGTGACTTATTTATGCTGCTCTTTTAACTTCACTCAATTTACTACGATGTTTGAGTTCTGATCTTTTTTTTGCACGGATCATTAAAAGCGTCTTCTGCTGCATCTTTAAGTCAAGGTGTCAGTGCCGATCATTTTATAAGAAGAAGCAGGTGAAATCAAAATACAAAACCTGTATTCTGGTTCAAGCATAAACACGTGAAATAATATATCTGTTTCACGTCTTCAGAAAATCTAAATTGAAAATAAGAGTTACCTTTATATGTTAGCATATTTTTTAATATTGATTAGTGATACTTTAAGAAACGAAGGAGCTCGACGTTGCTTAAGTCTAAAAGAACTAGAATACTTAAGTTGAACTGTTGTTTTTTTAAGAAATATATCCTCAAATACTGAAAATGTAATTATTTTCGCGTACCTAATTATTCGTGTTATCAAAAATCATACTTGCGTTTAGAAACTTTTGTTAATATGATTTTGCATATAAACTCCATTTTTATAGATCTATAATGTTGATATTTAAGCATCATCGTCATGTAAACGAAAATAGAACAATAAAATACGATATTGTTAAATCAAATTAATGGGAAAGGTGAAGCCAACGAAAGACTTGTACGGACTTGAAGTGACGAATCAATATATATCTGTGGTTATATATTGGGCTGAATATTTAAAATTTGCGAGATTTGCAAGCATTACTACTTGTACAGTAGACGATGTATGCTAATTTACATGTAGCTACTACATAACATATGAATCCTAAAGCTGATGGAACCTGCACAATTACGCTAATAGAATCTATTTCAAGATGCTAATAAAAGCTACACCACGATGACAAAACTGTAACCCGTTTACTAAAGTGTTAACCATATTGAAATTTTAGTCTTGTTTATTACGTTTTTTTCTTTTAACGGTTTGAAGTTTTGTTTCATGGCGACGCGTAACTAGGTTAAAATAGTTCCTCGAATTTTAGGTCGTTAATATGGAGTCGATTATATCAGTTTGATTGTTTTCAGTTTTGTCAACACTTGGTACAGACAAAAAAAGGATATATAGACGACATCTTAATTCATAATATGTACAAGTACACTATAAGATAAAAGTAGCATCTGCGACTTTAGGTACCATGAAGTCTACCAATAAAAATGTCGCAGACACATACATACAATTTACACGTAGACACTAATCTATGCTTCTTCCTGGTACATGTAACATCACCACGTTCGATAGCGTTTCATTTCATATGGACAGGGCCATATTTTTGTCATACATTTGATATTATTATCTTGTCAATAAACCCTCAGTCATCGAACACATCAACGTATTGAATCACGTACGTATCACAGTAAGTATTAACAGTCGTGTGTGTATATGTAAGCTACGTTTCTGCATATACTATATACTACATAATAATGGATATACGGACATTATTGACAAAATCAAAACAAAACATAATTTGTATTATTTGTTTCGATAATAGTTTAATGTTCATGATTTATTTGTGGACGTAATAGAAAGTATCAAATCAGAGCCTGTTAATGTCCCTCAAAATAATTGAAAAACAGAAATGTAAATTTCTCATCATGTATGATTTAGAAAACGAAGTATAATGTACTTGAATTAAGTCAGAAAAGGTTGAACTTCTCACGAACAAAAACACATGAACTTTTATTTGCATTTCAAAGTCAGTGATTTGCTTGAGATTTTTGGCACAACTATGTTGGTATTTTATTGTTGTTTTTTTTGTTGTTGTTGTTGTTTGTGTTGATTTTATTAGAATTGTGTATACTGATGATGTTTTTCATCTTTAGTACTAAAACGGTGCAGCAGATAAACTGATTGTATTATCCGTAACGTGCAAAAATATTAGGATTATTGATATTTTTCGAACAACGATAAATATATTATTATTATTATTATTATTATTATTATTATTATTATTATTATTATTATACCACATTTATATAGCACTTTTATCATAAAATACATACGTTCAAAAGTGCTTAACAAACAAATATACGTATACATATGAACAATCTATAAAAAGCATCGTAGGAATAACATATTACAAATGATAGAACAACACTAAAACTTCATACACATATCTATAAAAAAAAAAAAGCATCAGGAGGTATTAAAAAACCAAACAATGGTAAAAGCAACTCTAAGCAGAACTTAAATGATGCCAACAGAGTTAAATAATACAGAAAGTGACCAAAAACATAAACTGTTCTTGAAGATATCCAAACATTTCAATGCTAAAAACTGTTAAGAGAAAAATCACAATTAAGTTCCATATATCTCAATAAAAAAAATGTGTCTTCAGGGCTGTTTTCAAAGAAGCAAACGTATCACAGTCTCTTATTCCTCCTGGAAGAGAATTCTATAGCTTCGAAGCAGCAGTAACAAAACTTCTATCACCATACATTGCGGTCCGACTTCTTGGAAATATAAGTGTAATAGAGTTATTTTTAGATCTTAGATCGCGTTGGGGTCTATACACCTCTAACATGTTTTTGATATATTCTAGCCCGTGTGGTTCCGGCTAAGAATAGAATCACTGTCGATCTCTGCAGAGGGGTAGGAATCCTCCGAATGGGTGTCATGTTCATTTTATCATTTTTTGTCATGTTCACTATGGTGGTTAAATTATCAACACCTGTGTGGTTCCAGGGAGCCATCAGTGATGGCAAGAATAGGATCACTGTGGCTTATGCATGTCGTAAGAAGCGACAAATTGAGTAATACAATATAATTTGCTGAAACTCTGCAGTTCTGCAGGTATCAAGGTTCTAGGTTCATTCTGCATATTCATTTGTTGATGTATTTTTTTTTAATCTGTATGTTTATTTGTTGTTTTTGTACATGTAGAGTGAACCTGGAATCTTCCTTCCTGTTGGCGTCGAATAACCTATAATGTGTTGGTACGCCGTAAAACCATATTCATTCATTCATTCATTCATTGATATATTCTGGTGCTTGTCCATGCAAGGCTTTGTAAGTAATTGATAGTGTTTTGAACTGTACTCTGTACTGCACAGGTAGCCAATGAAGTTCTTTGAGCACCGGAGTGATGTGACTGTAACGGGAAGTCTTCGTAATAATACGGGCTGCTGTGTTTTGAACATTTTGCATTTTATTTATCACTGTCTTAGGCACACCATTTAGCAACACGTTACAATAGTCAAGTCTTGATGTGACTAGAGAGTTCACCAGAGATTTCGTGGCATCTGTGGTTATGTATTGTCTGATATGACCTATCTGTCGTAAATGACCATAGCAAAATCGACAGACCGAGTTCACATGCTGCTCCATGTCCATCCTCGAACCCAGCATCGCTCCAAGATTTCTAACACAGGTGGTACGCTTTATCTCAGAAACTCCAACTTTCACAGAGACATCCGAAACGAGATTGACATTGCGTTTTGATGTAAACAGTATTACTTCTGCTTTGTCAGTGTTCAGCTTTAACATGTTGGCATGCATCCAAGACACAACATCATTAAGACAGGCCTCAACACGACACAATGCCTCAACATGGGAATCCATATCTGTTGGTTCAAAAGATAGGTATAGTTGTGAATCATCAGCATAGAAATGATGTTTAAGTCTATGATTTCTGCAAATGTCACCAACTGGCTCTTTTTTAAAAGAGGTCTTATACGTGAGCTTTTAAAGGATTTTGGTACGTTCGCAGTTTCAAGTGAGACGTTGATGATCTTTGTCAACACAGGTAATAGTTCATCTATGCACATCTTAAGAAGCCATGTTGGTAAAGGATCTATTTCACACGATTTATTTGAGGATCGTTGAATGATCTTCTTCACCTCTTCCTTTGTCACTGCTGTAAATTCTACAAGCTCGCATATGGGTGATGGTTGATCTACCACTTGCGTTACTGGGTGCGAGTTAGGCTGACCGGTGTGTGTAGTTTTGTCACTACGTAATTTTACTGATAAAGAAGTCGCTGAAGTGTATTCCAGAATATATTCCATTTTCCAAGTACAATGACATTTGTTTCAGTTAGGTTTTTGGCTATTGTTACATTTCTTTCAAAGACATTTTGATAGACAAATATTCGTTTTATTAGTCCTTAATCAACATAAATTTGTAATTAATGTGTTAACGCTAGCGTCATTCATTTGTCTTGACTGGTTTTGTCTCGCTTCGTTATATGAAGATAAATATCTAGCGTGATAAAATGTACTATTTAACTAAGTTTTATATCATCAGAGACATTTTAACAACATATCGTTTAAATGCAACAACAGCTATTTCCACCTATGCAGTGTAGTCCATGAGTTCTTATCGGGGTTATCCAATACATTGTTTGTGACTGTATTTGCACCGTGTTTGCTCCGTTCAGTGAATGATGCATGCGCCGTTGGAATTATTGTATTTTTATCGTATTGTCGTATTTGTCCTGTAACAATAATTATCATTTTGTTTTTCATACGGAAGGTGAATTCATTTATGTAAATGAATAAACTATACAATGATTCCGTGGTCTATATTGACCTCATGCAGTATTTATTTTTCTAAAATGACACTATTGCGCCCATTGCTCAAAGAAGAAAGTATGATGTTATTTTTATCACATCGTTAACGCAAACATAAGTTCTTATATACAATACAATATGTTCTTCAGTTTTATATTAATATTCTGGTTTCAGATAAAAAATAAAATACAGAATTACATTCCTGTTATTTCATCTCTTTTTTCACAATAGATGTAAATTCTTCGCTTATTGATTTCAATTGTCAAATACCACGATTGTTTTCCATCTCTTTGTTTCAATTGACAAATACCACGACTTGTGTTTGTTTCGTATATCAATTTTAAGTGTAATATCACATTTTGTCAGTTCATTTCATATTATTTCATACCCGTATCACATTTGTAAAGTATAAAATGCATCGGTATAATTATCATAATTTGATAAATTTACTTCATTGAAATCTAAGCAGGCATTATATTTTATGTCTGAAAACCCTAGCGCATATTCCAATTTGTATTTGCGTTAAGATAGCGTCTACAGACTACCTGTCTGAAACTAAACATACACTTCAATAGAAGCGTGTTCAATCAAAGGTTAAGACGAAATCAACCATTGAAACTGTCAACTGGTATGCAGTGTATCTTTCAGTTAATTTTATTTTATAATTATTCACAGAAGAAACGATAATAATCATTCCTTTCTACAAGTCTATCTAAATCTTATCAAAAAGATGTGCTGCTTCAGTTTGATAAACGAGCATGTTAGTGTCTTTCGCCATTGTCGATTATTTCATAGCAGTTACGTCTTATTTGGACAGATAAAAACATGCAAAAATGCATTATACTGTACGCAGAATGACTTCAGTCATAAATCAAAATTTACAATATAGAAAATCTTGTGATCACAAGCATCTGATAGCAGTTTATAATACGAAATTATAAAATTGTAAAACATAAGAAAAACACAAATCTCATATTAACTTGTTTTTTATTATTCTATAAATCATGAATGTAGAAGTTACATCCTTATCTTTAAGATCTGTTACCGATTTATTTGTTTATAAAGTTGTCATGGTATATCAAGAAAAATGCCAACAGTAATTTATGTCTTATCATTATTTCACCTATACTCTTTGTATGTAGTATATTTATTATAATTATTTTATGTTTTGATTTTGTTAATGATATCTGTTGTTAGTGTGCTTCGTCTCCCAGTTGGCAAACATTCCGTTGGTTGCAGGTTAGAAGGGATTTCAGTGAAATTCATATAACCGAGGCTTACTTTTTAGTTCAATATATTCAATGGTTTTATTATTAATGAATCGATAGAGCAGGCATAAACATGTTACCATGAGCAGAAATAACAGGATGAAAAACACATTTTTATAGCGAGAACTGTATTTTCGCTAATATTCGCATCGAAAGTGGAAGGTCGAAAGTACGAATCCCGGTGGAAGCACCTGGACTTTTTCTGATGCGGACGGTTGCCGAACAAGCAGCTAGTTAAATTAAGGGGAACCGAATGTCTAACAGCCTGGCACTTAGCAATGGTAGCTTTCGGGAAGTAACTGTGTGCAACATAAAGGTGTCTCATAAGCCCAGTGTGGCTGGCCCTTTCAATAGGGGTGATACTATAATAAACAAACACTCTAGTTTATTCGCGAGTTTCAACCATCGTGAAATCAAAGATTTCGCTAAAATAACAATCATGTTCACTGTCCGAATGTTTACAAAATCCGAATAAAAATGTCGGCGGTGTCACTGATCGAACGGCGCCAATTCAAGATTCACGGCGGTGTCACTGTTCGAACGGCGCCAATTCAACATTTACGGCTGTGCCACTGTTCGAAAAGCGCCAATTCAACAGTTCGGGAATAAATAAAAAGCGAAAAATCAGCGCAAATTAAATTTATATTATTTATTATATACCAATTGATGATAAACTCAAACTGTAAAACAAAAACACAGATTCAAACAATATTTCCCTAGAGAACTTATGTAATTATTTAACCACATTAGACAAAGAAAGCTTTTTCCAACCGCTTTATTGGTTGACACGAATCATATTTATGCAGCGCATGTTTCGTTATTACTTACAAAATGAACGACGGGCGTTTGGCCATATGCATGATTGATTCATGTATTTGCTTATTTTATTTTTTGTTTGAGCAAAATGGTAAATTGATTCTTATATTAAACATAGTGTTACTCGGTTATCTGAAATATCCATTCTAAACAAACATACTTCGCATTGTATATGGAAACTGCAAGAGACAGTGACAGAGATAGTTGTTTAAAAGGACAATTATTTTTATTTATAGTAATTATTGTATAAAAACATGCTCATGTTAACACCAATAGGAAGATATATGCCCCGACGTTGTATTGATTAATATCGACTGAGACAAGGTATATGATACAGAAACATCCATAAACCACAAATAATCAATTAGATGTTATGTTGATGTCTCGATTGTCTCTTCTTAGCATAGCGATACTACACCTTCAGCATAAACACTCAAACAAGACTAAACATAAACGGGCCACAAAGATGCACATGAATCATTATACATTTTATCTAGCTGAATGTAAAATCGGCCTTTAGCAAGAGTTTGTTGTTGCTGCGTGGAACAAACGTTGCTGTTCTAAATCAAGGTTGATACACATGTACTGTAGATATACTGCAATCCACTGGTGTGAATAGCTAGGACTTACTGTAAATAATTGTTTCATATATTGTTCCTAGGAATAGCTGATGTTGATTATTATAATAAGCTGAAAACTTGACCAAACAATCTGTGAGCTAAAACTCTTTTCCGCTCTTTTCCCGCTACTCCTTACTGTCATCTCTTGCGTGCTTATGCCCTGTCTTAAGTGATATCCGCAAAACCCGAGTTCTTTTTTTTGATGAGCATATCTGCTATGCCCAACCGGCTACTTTACAACGTTGGAAACGGTTTTCGGGCTTGACTCTCTCAATTCCATTTGCTGGGTACGCCATTCTTCGTTATGAACTATTTACCCATCAATCAGCAGGGTGTTGTACGTTGCAGACCTCCGGACGGTAGCTAATTTAAGCTTGCTCCGAATTACAGTTTACGCCCCAATTTTACTTTTATTTTTTTATATGTTAGTATCACCCTGTTTGCATCTCTAGCGCTTTTCTAATGCTTTGTGTTATCATGTCCGTATGATTCTTGTCTTTCTATTAAAAATATTTAACAGAAGTCAATATATAATATATATTTTTTAATGTTTAGCTTTTAATAAAAATCAACTTTCGTGCGAACAAAGATGTCCCTTTGTCTATCAATAAAACTTCCACAGACACTATTTCCATTTTAACTAAAACAATAGCCACTTAATTGTCTAAGTACAACATCTAATTATTTGACAGCATAACTTAATGATAAAAAATTGAAATTATCCAGTGGCATAATTAGTAGAAGACAATATCAGACTCTTATACGGTGATGGGTCACGTACTTGTCTAGCTTGAATGCCGTAGCTCGTGCAATTAAATCAGTTTAATAATGCTATATCATAAAGACAAGCGCACTATAAGTTGTCTTCTGGAAGTATTATATTGTTTCCTAATGAAATGTTGCAGTGGAATTTACAACATGTTAATTCGGAATAAATGCTTTATCATTTAGCTTGCTTATTTGTTAGAATATGGTTGTTACTCGTGATTATGGTGATCGAAATATCCAGTTTTTAAATAATCAATAGAATTTCTTTCTTTCTTCTAAGAAATCCAATATTTTAGTGGTATTTTCTCAGCCGTATCCGACCTGATTGCCAATAATTTACCTATTTTGTGCGAGTATAGTAAACGACAAATGTAAGACAAAGCTTTCATAGAAATATGCTTCAATTTAAAAAAAGATAAAAATATTACGTTTCATTGAATCCATTTATAATCTAATTATATATTTTTTAGAAATCCAAACTTTTTAACATCAGTATGATTTGTCAGATATTAATCTGTAACAATTAAATATATTATTTATGAATGTGCTGATATGATTGTTATTGCCTACGAAAACGCTTTATATTTTTTTTCAAAGTTTATATCCAAATTAAGACTTTAAAGTTTGCCTTTCTAAATCGCACATCAATAATCAAAGTTACTGGGCGCATGTTCCTTTTTATACTTAAAACTAGATCCAAGACGCCCTACCGATTAAACATTGCAACTAATAGCCACCAATATAGACTCTTTCATCTAGTCTTCATATCCTTTGCTAAGAAAATAATTAAGAAAACAAAAAATCGAAAAAATATCATTTCCGATTGGTTTACAATATTTCTGAAATCCTTGATGTTGATATCATAATTAACGGAAACCTAATAACGGTATCATTTGATTATTTAATTATATCATACATAGTCTGGTAACTATGTGGAATATATAGAGTTTACTGAGCTGTTGATTTCTGTTATTGAGTATCATTACACAAGCTATTCGCGATGGCGTCAGTTACATGTAGTGAGTGACTTCTCCAATTACTAAATATCAATGAACTCAGGAGCGGAAAACAACAGCTGAATAAACAGCCAGCATATTACATTATGTATATTAAAATTGACATTAACATTTGATTGAATTACCACTTTCCAACGTTCTAACTCATACATATAACAATTCTCCATAACTCATACATGTCTAAGTCTATATGCATAATGACGTTGATACCGTCAGTATGCTCGGGTGAGGAAGTAGATAGATATAGGTGAAATTTAAATACGAATAGTTTAAATATTTGGTAACAGTAAGTGAATTCTTCAATATAGGTAGCTACATGTATGTTATATATCGCAAGACAAAGAAAATGAGTCAATTATTCTTTTTACATCTTACGTACTGATGGAATAGAGACAGGCTAAATATGCTTTCAGTTTTCGGTATGATAAACGTTATTCTAGAAGTACTTCTCTGGAAATGCCTTTAAAGGTTAACGAGGTGGCGGGGATATCACCACGTTAGTGGCAACCTTTTGTTTAACTACAAAGTGGACGAAAGACCTTTTTTGTATTTGACATGCATTTCTAGATTGAAAACATAGTTATCTTTTTATTCAACCAAATTGTTACGATTTTGTTTATTTTTCGTACTTGGACAACGTTTTTAAAGACCGCAGCACGGTCTAGTGGTACATCGTCCTCCACAAAGATTTGACAATTGGTATTAAAAGCTTACTCGCTTAGCGCTCAACCTGGTGTCAGTATAATGTGACTCTGTGAGGTATCATACCATTTGACTGCAGCATGCTACTCAAGTGTGGCAGCGCTCAGAATACTGTCTTAAGAGACACCGTTATTATTTAATAGTTTATGAAAGCAACGCTAAACACCATACAACAATAAGATATTTAAACAACTTATTTGACTATTCTATTTGAACAACGTAACACCGTCTGTCGTATTAGTTTTTTACTCCCTAATCTAAAGTACTTCGACTTTTAAAAATGTGTCGAATTACGCAAAAGCTTGTTTGACTCTAACAATATCGATGGAATTTGCTTGAGATATCGAGAGTGGTTGAGACACCGAGTGTTCTTGTTATGTTTTGTAGATAAATGTGTAAGGTTTTTTGCTGATATAGAAATACCCTTAGCACCAAACAGAGTGTCCAATTAATCTGATGTTTCTGTCTCGTGTGTCTCTTCCGGACATGTTTATTCTACACCATCAGCATAAACAGTCTAACAATACTAAAATGCATGTGTCATAATTGAAATCATAATAGTACACATGGAAATACAATCAAACGTCAGTACCGCTGACAACAGAAGAGCAATCGACAATATTTCATTGTTGCTGATTTTGTCTTGGATAATGTTTTTTTATAAATCCATGAAAATAAATTTGTAAAGTTGATTTTATGACGGCGATAAAATGACAAATGACTAAAATAATTGTTTAAATGCAATAATTACAATTTAAATTTTAACATCTTTTCAACAAATTGCATGCAATGTTTCATTGTTTCATTGGTGGAGGAAGAGGTTTCAGATGCCTTTACCCGAATCTGAAAAGAAACATCGCCTTTCCGCGGCTACTGGCAACTTTTTTCACATAGAATGTAAAGATCAAACTAGACTCGAACAGAGATAAATAATATATTGCGACAGTAGCAAAGATTAAACCTGGATGTAGGATGTTTTTGCCTCGTCCTTCCATCGTCGGTCGATAAATTGTAACACGGGGCACTATAAATAAAATATAATTATCTTTCAACTGTTACTTTATGGATGTGTGTAAGACAACATGCACATACATGTACATGTATACTGAACGATACTGAACGAAACAGCTAAGCCGCTACTTTAGTATTTCCAATATTTTGGTCAAAATACGGAGGTGAGCTATTAAAGTGTGTTTATGACAACAAACAATTATAAATGTATTTTTACGTAGCCGAAATGTCTTTTTATTCATGTCCAAATTTAAAAAAATGCATTGATACATTTTGAGAAATACTTAAAATGCCAGGTACATAAAATATCAGGTGACGGGTAAGCAGTCCGCTCAGTATATGTGTTGATAAATGCTCCGGACGAAATAATCTGTACGCGGTTGATACGCTGATATAAAGTTCGCATCAAACTATTTTTGCTAACTCGTATAATAAATTATTTTATAGTTGAAAATTCATGTTAGAGCCTCCATTTACTTCGTGTTATATGTGAATCATCTGGTGGGTACTCTATAGTAAGAATTCTTTTATTGTTTGATCCTGCATTTATTTTCACTTACTTATTTCAATATACATAACCTTAATTAAACTGTTATTAAGTATTATCATATTATAATCATATTTAATAATAAAACAATAAACCATACACTGTGTCACTCTTTAAAAAGTTACAAGATACTGGGTTTTCTCTCATACATTCATAAGTATTTTACTTTCAAATATTCCATACAGTTACAATAAAATTTAACGATATGCACACTTAAAGCTCTAAATACCAAGATGCCTATAAAAGTGCTTATCAAAACCGTCAGACAATCTTTCTCAATTCCAGAATAAACAAGTATATTCACTGAAGTGTTCAAAAATTGAACATCGACTTACTTCAAATTTGAAAATGAAAATTAGTTTTCTTATGTTAAGACAAATAAAACGTTAATATGTCAAAAGTAAGTGTCAAAAAGCCATAAATATATTGTATGAAAACTACTTGCACGTTTCAGAAAACAAATAGCAATTGCCTTTCCGACATTTATGTCATTTTATGATATGCATGTCTAGAAAGATTCGATAAAAACAACAAACGGAATAATATAATCCAGTCAGTTGTATGTTTTGAATTAATTTAACAGACAGATATATTGCTTAATATTGTTGTCATGTATTTTATAAGTCCGTAAAATGGACCCAGTTCTCCTGATTGGGTCCGTTACACAGCAATGAGGTTTGAGCAGTTGGTTGGTCAGTCGCTTTTCGGAAAATTTGATAACGTCAGAACTTGGTAAGCGTTAAATATATAGAAATTGTGGGAAATTCCTGCTGCTTCATCGGGGGTAGACAGAGATATTAGGGATTGGGATAAACTATAAACATATATAATATGAAATATATTAATGTTTCTACAATATCATATGATATAACATAACGCTATACGTGTCTGAAAGAAGACCACATTCAAACGTTGCAGTTACCACGGCAAAAGTCTCTACGACAGTACAAATGAAAATACCAAAAGCTCTGCACTGAATAATCAAAAATGCAACAAACGGTGGTAATAGGTGTGACGTCATATTAACGATTGGTGATAAAATCGTTAACAGGAACCTTACCTGATTTACTAATGCACACAGTCACCCTCTTTTCTCGTTGACTTATTATCAAATGAGACGTCCACAATAAAAGAACACTCTATTTAGTAGTCTTTTACAAACGAAATGACATCTACTTGTCTATGGTGTAATACATATGTCTATATCTAAAAGAAACCACATTCCGTTTCATTATCGGGCGTACGGGTCTGCTGTGACTGAATGAGTATTTGGTCCAACATATTCATGGATAAGAAAAATGTATTATAGGTACTGACAAGGGGAGTCTGCTTGTTTTATAGTCTGACCAATGTTTCAATGTTTCCATATTTATAGGACTAATATAATTACTAAACTATTTAATCATAGATTGGTGTGAAAATTGATCTAAATCCAAGTCGTTTATCACTTTTGTCATCAAGGGGATGTATCGTTTGTTTGATAAGTATACCATTGTTGTCGAATTCAATACAGACTGGCTCGTTGTACGTCGCTAAAGAAAATACGTATTATTTAATAAAGGCTAGGTTGTTCCAATACAGTAAACAAATAGATTGTATCAACAACAAAATTAATATAAAATTTACGACACAACTTAGACATTCATTAAGTTAAATGCAGTGTGAGAGATCTACCTATCAATTATTGATTAGGAATTGATAGCGTATGTTGAATTCCTATTCCACGGCTTACGAAATCTCCCGTGATAGAATTACGTTCCAGACGCATAACTCTGTAATTAGAAATATGTTTACATTATCAAAATGTGTTTGAATCAACATCTGAATCTTGGCTAGGCATCAATTCACTCATATTCGGAAAATGAATATTTATTAAAAATTGGATAAGCACTGGACACATATGCAGAAACATACTAATTTAAAAGTCTTAATCTTAAGCCTTATGTTTTGTACATTTTATAAAAAAAAGATATAATAAAAATTATATTAACTAATATACATTTTGAAATGTTCATTTATTTCGACATGTGAACTTTGCTTTCAGTAAAAGCAAATCCAAATTCGTACCCGCTAAAAAGCAAACTTTTTTTTTAACTCTATCTATTAGCAATTGATCCTGTGACAAAATTAAACTATTTTCGGTTTCAAACCCGTAGTATCTGCTGTTTGAGCAGTTGTTACTTTACTTAATGCATTTAAGACAATAGAATGTCTGATGTTACTGTCTAATTATTTTCTTCCTACCATGCACATAATAATTAATCAGAAAAAAACCCCAATCAAACGAGGCTAAAACATTGAAATCGTAATGATGTTCAAGTAACATGTAAGCAAGTGTCTCCCTGGAAATAAAAACATCCTTGTGCAGTTACAAACGTTAATTGACATTCAGAAATGCCGTGGAATTTTCGTGTCTAACAATATATACTGAACGGAATAGGTAACCCGCCACCTGGCATTTTATATGTCTCATTTTATGAATTTTCTCAAAAGTGCCAAAGCAATTTCCTTGAAATTTGGACTTGAATACAAATGAGCATTGTAATTTAAAATCTATATACTTCACAATTGTCTGTTTATCGCAAATACAAATTGTGATAACGCTATGCAATATTTTGACGAAGATATTTAAAAAAAATACAAAAGTAGCGGGTTAACTGTTCCGTTCAGTATATGTGGTGCTTGCTAGACTGCGTTTTAATACAAGATAAATATTTCTATCAAGGGAAATAGTTTTATGATTAAAGTACCTTTTGTATATTCTTGAAACATATAAGCTATTATATGATTGCTGACCAGGGTCCCGTTTCACTAACGTTCGTAATTCTACGAAATTCTTAAGCTCAAGAATTGAAGTTACGAAATTCGTACGAAAAACATGCGACTGTTTCACTAAGACGTTCGTACGATAACCGGCTGCGAATTCGTAGCTGCGAATTCTTAGGACAATGATTTACCCATAACCCTACTTCCGGTGCGCGCGCGGACTATTGGAAAGCACAAACGCTGATGTAATCGGCGGATGTCAAAAACAACAAAACCAAAAATGCCATTAAAAAGGAAAGTGAACTGGTATGAGAAAGAAGTTCGCGTGTCGGTTGACAGCTACCTCACTAAACAAGCTGTCATCGAAGCCAAGTTTTCATCGAAAGTCACGGGGGATGACAAGACTCTTCAGAAAGATAAACAGTCGCTTGTATTTAGTTGCGAGTGCAGCTTTTAGTTTTGTATCTCCATGAATATTGGGTTCTCATTCCACACAGATGCACATTGATCTGGTCACGATATTTATATTCTTTATACGGTTCAAGGTATGAATCATCCATTATCTTACATACCAAATTATGTTTTCACTTTGTGCGACTTTTCACTAAGGAGCCATTTGTAAAGATCATTATTTTGTGTCTCCCGAGACAGCAGATTGGATATCTAAATTTTATATGAAAATAAGCTGTTCATCCACGTTTTTTTAACAGTCTACTAATTTCAATAAGTTAAATTATTTAGAGTCAACTGTGAGGGTGCCGCAGAGAGGACGACAGAAGAGATAAAAAAGAAATGGGCCAACGTTAAGAGCGATACAAAGAAAAAGGAACGGGAGAGGAGCGAAACAAAGTGGTGGTGGACTTCCTCCCGAATGTTACATGAAAGACTGGGAGGAAAAGGTATAATAAAATAAAATCATTTTCATTCCATTGTCTATTTTATTCATTTCAGCATTTAAACTTATACCTACATTAAATGAGGGTGAGATGATAAAAAAATTATTTGTTAAAAAATGTACATGTATTTAAAACCCCGCTCTTTATCTTTTGTATCATAAATATATTTATTTGTAACATCCCTAATAAATATACTGATATGAGAAAATGCAAGTGTTTTGAAATAAACACATGGGAAAAGATGTGCCAGTAGCAACAGCAAGGATATATATGTATCAAAGGCAGCTTAACTTTTCATAAAGATTTTTAGAAATTGGACTTTTATTTTTAATCCGATTACCAGTATATTTATTCAAAATCTTTTCTTGTATGCTTATTGCAGATACACCAGTCATGAGCACAACACCTGTTATCAACGACTCTGATGCTGTTGGTATGTAGTATATTTAAAATTGTTTTTCAATGACAACTCTCTTTATAACAATGACTTTATGGTCCAAATTGAAAGCGACATCCTAAATAATTATGTAAAACATTATAAATATTACAAGTCTATTTAAAGTTAAACTGTATCTTTTATCAATTTATATACATTAATGTTATATTTCTTTTTTATTTCCAAGACCTGTATATATGCCTGTATTCATTTTAGACAAACAAACGACAAGTGGACACCGGGATATTGCAGTACTTGAAGAGTCAGGTTCTATTTTTGTTGTGAATTACATTTAAATATCTTATACAATGATAAGTTATTGACAGCCAAATTCAATTTGTATAGAAAACTCTCATGCATTTCAAATGTAAAACAATTTTGAAAAAGAAATGTTTGGAAAGGTAATCAGTTGTGAAAAAGCCTCTGCTTGTAGGTGAATACCGTAGACAATTTAACCATGGTTGACAAGCTGAAGTAGGTAATAGCAAAATACAATTGATTGATTGATTATTATCAACTGGTGTTTGGCAGTTCTTCAACAGCCATGAATTTGGTCCTACCAGGAAATTATTATACTAGGAAACTATTATTTCCAACAGGAAATTAATATTTCTTTGGAATTCAACAAAAAATCATGAATGAAATGTAATAAACAACAATAACACAAATATGTCAAAAGGTTAAACTATATATTTTTATTCAAATCATATTATAAACTTAATCATTTACAGAGACCAACTTACATTTTAAAGGGCACAAATGAAGAAAATAATGCAAAAAGAATGAGTAACCTTAATGGTTTATTATAAAAAATCCTCTTTACTATAAAACAATCAAAATATATGTTATTAAAAATATATTTGGCGAAAGGGGGCTCAACTACCATTGTCCATCACAGCAAGCTGGGGACAAAGGCTAAGGCGACCATGCCCAAGGGCAGTGAGGTTTGCACTAACCGAGACAGTTCCATCAAATTGAGGCAGTTCAAGTTCATCCTACCCTTGTTAAAATTTAAATATATGTAAAATTATGAGTTAATTTAATATTCAGGTAGTTCCAGTATGGTTAAATCAAATGGTTCCATAGAGGCTTTGCCAGCAACAACTTCATGTAGCGTAGAAGGTAACAGAAACACTTATGCATTTAAATAATATATATAGCATTAAAATGAATGAATGAATGAATGAATGAATGAATGAATTATTAATCGTATTACTCATATTGTCACTTCCTACTACATGCATGAGCCACAGTGATCCTATTCTTGCCATCACCCATATGGCTCCCTGAAACCACACAGGGGTTGATAATTTAACCATGATTCAACATATTCTGAAAGAATTTTAAATTCTTGTACTGAAATCTTAACCCTTACATTGCTTAATTAATATAAAGGACCCATCCATCTTTCAGTTTGTTTGAGATTGTTATGTTATCTGTATTACCATGACAGATAGAGTAATTGCAAAAGTTTATTTGACTAAATTTTTATGTACCATGAATGCACATTTTAGTTTAAAAATATAATCTCTATGTGGGTTTGGTTTCTCAAAATTTGTTCTTGAGTTCAAGTCTAAAAATATTCTCAAGAATTGTTGCTATCTGGATGAACACTGCATAAGTAATTAATTTTGTTTCCAGCCTAGTTATAACAATAAAAGATGTATATACATATTTAGATTATTAAATACTTGATTTAACAATCTTAGATTGTCTACTTCATAATAACAGATATTACAGCAGTTCCAGTTTCCAAAAAGAGAAGACGTCAAAGAAGTTATACTACATTTACCCATTGTCTTTGAAAAAAAGTGGGGTATTTAGTTCCAACTCCTTCCAAATATTTTCAACAAAGATCTGTGTAAAAAATAGGATTTTATAATAGAAGCAAAATTAAGTAAAAGTAAATAACATAATTTACGTTATATTATTTAAGTTTAACTGAATAAATTGAAACTGACTGAACTGACTGCAGTGAATCTTAGATCTTATGCCCATTAAAGGCCACAGCTTCAATAGATCTAGAAAAAGGAAATTGCCAGCAAGGTTTGACGAAGACAGACCCGATCCAAAGATGGTACATTCACCAGCCATTCCAGCCACTGGGGATACACCATCCACTGAGACTCCAGGAACATCAGAGACCGTGGCTGAACCTGTTGCTTGTGGATCAAGTCAGCCAGGTATATTTGGACTGGTAGACAGTAATACTTGTCAAGTGGCGAGTGTGCACTCCGCAGTGGGGTTGCATATCTCCCAATCTATTAAAAATAAGATTATTTTGGGACAATATGTTGACTTGGCCTGCTTGTTGCAGCCTGAGAATCATACTCTGACTGATTTGGGGAAAAGTTTAACCATAAATGATTCTGGAGAGATAGTCCTAAAATCTCGCTCCATGCATCAAAAAGTTTTTACTATAGAAGCATGGACTGATGCATTTTTGGTCCTGATGGGAATATACTTAACAGCTCAACCAGAATGCAACCAAGAGCTTATTAAGTATATGAGTACTATTCGTCTTGGTCAAAAAAGGCATGGGGGCATAGGCTGGAAAGCCTATGATGAGCAATTCAGGCTCAGATTGGGGATGAATCCGGCAGCCAGTTGGTCTGTTATAGACACTGAGCTATGGCTCATATATATGTCTTCACCGGTGCAGCAGTTAGGAGCACAGGGGGAAGTAATCAAAGGGTTTAAAAAGTGCCTTGATTTCAATTATAAGGGTTTGTGCTCGAAAGTGAACTGCCAGTATACACATTTATGTATAAAATGTGGCGGTAAACATTCGCAGCCTAACTGTTACAGGATGAGGGACCAACAACCTAGTTTTTGGGGTCGGTCTTGGCAATCCACTGTTACCAAGGGTACGCCCAGGGGTAGTTTTCGACCTAGAATAGCTGCTGGTATTGTCTCTTTCCCTTCCCAAAGGTATATGGGACCTAGGTTTTACCCCAATTAATTCACATGTCTTGGAGATGCTTTTAGTGAACTATCCCAATCAAAACATTGCGAGTCATTTAGTACAAGGTTTTAAGATGGGATTCAGACTTAATTATTCTGGTTCAAGACAATCATTTACTTCAAAGAATTTGAAATCCGCTTTTTTACATCCAAAGGTTATTAAAGAAAAGGTTATAAAAGAAGTTGACCTGGGCAGAGTGACAGGCCCTTTTGAGCTTGCACCTATTTCCAACTTAAGGTTATCTCCTATAGGAGTTGTTCCTAAGTCGAACGGGGGCTGGAGATTAATTACACATTAATCGCATCCGACCGGTTTGAGTGTAAACGATGGTATTGATGATAAATTTACATCAGTGCAGTATACTTCTTTTGATAAAGTGACTGAAATGGTGTTTAATTTAGGAAAATCGGCTTTGATGGCCAAAAGTGATATAAAATCTGCTTTTAGATTACTACCGATATACCCAGGTGATTTTCACTTACTTGGATTTCAGTTAGAAGGTAAAATATATATTGATAAGTTTCTTCCAATGGGATGCAGCATATCCTGCAATTTGTTTGAAACCTTTTCCACATTTATTCATTGGCTGATAGCATTCACAACAGGATTTAAAAGTCTTGATCATTTCTTAGATGATTTTATATTTGCGGAAAAAAATGGTACTTCTCAGTGTAGCGATTTGGTTAATTGTTTTGAGAAACTATGTGACAGTTTGAATATTCCATTAGCTGAGGAAAAATCAGTAGCCCCAACAACTGTCATGGTTTTTCTAGGTTTGGAGCTCGATTCGGTCAATATGCTTATTAAAATTCCTCAGCATAAGGTAAATGCACTTAAGACCATTCTGACACAATTACTTAAACTTAAGAAAGTATCTTTAAAAGATTTGCAATCATTGGTAGGCATATTCAATTTCTTTGGGAAAGCCATTAGGTCCAGTAGAGCATTTTTACGTCGGTTCTACGATATAATGTCTGGATTGAAAGAGCCACACCATAGGCTTAGAGTTTCATTAGGTCTGCGGGAGGACTTGATGTTATGGGTGGTTTTCTTGGAAGATTTCAATGGTTCAGTTTATATTCCTGAGCAAGTATGGTACACTACAAATACATTAGAATTGTTTACGGATAGTGCTGGATATGCAAATTTGGGGTGTGGTTGCTATTTTGCAGGGAAATGGTGCTATTTCAGATGACCTGCTGACTGGTTAGGTAGTGCATTATTATCAGACATAACATTTTTAGAAATGGTCCCAGTGTTGCTTGCAATAATGCTTTGGGGTGGTGCCTTAGGCAACCGGAAAATAATACTGCATGTGGATAATGAGGCACTGGTTACCATTTTGAAAAAAAATCTAGTAAATCAAAACGGGTAATGGTTTTGTTAAAAAAAATCATATTATCTGCTATGAAACATAATATTGTATTCTGAGCCATACATCTTTCTTCCCATATTAATGCATTAGCTGATTCCATTTCTCGTAAACAGTGGTGTAGATTCAGGACGCTGGCTCCGGAAGCAGAATCTTTGCCAGAGGAAATTCCTCAGACATTTCCCTCTCTGATTTACAAAGCCAAGCAAGCAGACTGTTAAGTGCGTTGCAAGCTATTAACATTACAAATGCGTATAGAGTTGGTGTGGATCAGTTTATGGACTTTCGTAGCAATTATCAGATGGAACAAATTTGGCCTCCAAACATTGACCATGGCATACGATTTATTGCTTGCATGGCACTTAGGGGACTGTCATTTGCAACTGCTAGGTTGTATATCAATGCGATAAGTTTCCAATGTAAAATGAAAGTCGTTGAAGATATAACTAAGCATTTTTTAGCTGGGAAGGTTCTGGAAGGTTTTAAGAGATCTGTGAGAGGTAATTCTGATACCCGGTTGCTTATTACTCCAGATATTTTATTAAAGATGGTATCAAAATTACCAATGATCTGTTCAAATCTTTACGAGTCAAAACTTTTCACGGCTGCATTTACATTAGCATTTTTTTTATTTTTTAGGGTTGGTGAGTTGACATTTTCTGCAGGTCGATCTGTTGGCAATATTTTATCGGTTAATGATGTAAATATGAATGAAGCTGAGGGAAAATGGTTGTAACTATCAGGTATTCTAAAACTGATCAAATAGGGAAGACTGCTTCCATGAAAATTAGGAAGGTTGGCGGTCCAATTTGCCCATTCGTGAGTATGCAATTATACTTGAAAGTTAGACCTTGCTGTCAAGGTCCCTTGTTATGTCATTTCAATAAAGCTCCATTAACAAGGTATCAGTTTTCAGCATTGCTAAAGAATGCCATTAGCATGCAGGGTATGGAGTATAAAAGATACAGGTCCCATTCATTTCGAATACGAGCTGCTACAGCGGCAGCTAACAGTGGCTGGACCGCCAAGCAAATTAAAATGGCTGGAAGATGGAGTTCAGAGGTGTACCTGTCTTATGTTCGTCCCTCTAATTTTATTATGCCAATGCTCATTAAATAAATTAAAGTTTATGAACAGGTCGGTTTTATTACAACAATGGCTGAAAATTGTACATATTCTAACAAGAATTATAAGTATTTTAGATCCCGTCCTTGTGTGGTGTGTTGGATCATCAATTGTGAAGAGAGCTTTTGTGGCGGCATGTCAACACACTGGTGGAGTACATTTAGGCCTCAGTAGACTAAACATCCAGCTTTGGTGGCAGGGGTATAGTGGTCTGTGTCTGATTAACATTCAAAGGAAGTTGCAGACATTGTCAAAATTAGGCGAAAAACCTGACTTTATCATTCTTCATTGTGGTGGTAATGATGTAGGGAAAGTTAAGTAACATGAATTAAGGTATTGTCTGGATCGCACATTGTTAATGATCCAACAGACTTGGCCCGCTGTTACAGTAATATGGTCAGAAATATTGCCACGGAAGGTCTGGCGTTTTTCTGACAACCAGGTGGCAATGAATAGGTCAAGGAAGCATTTAAACAGTTATGCAGCTTCAAGAGTGTTAAAGGCAGTGGGATAGTATATTAAGCACCCGGATCGTCAATCACTAAATGATGTCTTGTATAATGCTGATGGAATGCATTTATCTCCCTTGGGTACAGATTTATTACTTAATCAGTTTGCAGCAAAGTTAGAGCTGTTCGTTAATACATTCAAAAAGTGATTCAAGCAAGTGTAAATACGTTTGTGAGATATTATTTAGCATTTGACAATAAGTTGTGTCAATGGGCATTGTTTGGGTTTGTTCACGGCTCTATTTCGCTGATTATTTGGCGGTGGACTCGTTTCGCAGGATTGTCAGTAGTAACTTACTACCTGCCGAGTCCATTTGGCGGTCAGCGAAATATTAAGTGATTTAAAATAAATTTAATTTGTGTTTCCAATCGCTGTCACCCAGGATTGGTTTCATTCATTTTAATCGTTCATTTCATGTGAAATGAAACGGAAAAGAACATTTACAATTTATATGTGAAATACTTGCCCCATGAAGGGGATTTTATTTGAACTATAATATTTGACCCATGAAGGGGAGTGTGATTGATATGAACTATTTGCCCTTGAAGGGGATTGTATATATTTGTTGTTTTAATGGCTGCCCATTTGTAGTTGATGGTAGCCCAACATATTGAGCCATGGCCAAACAATGCCAAACTAAACTAGAGCTATCACTGAAGGTGATGAATACCCTCAAACGCCGCCATGACAGAAAATGGTTTACCATTATGAAATATGAAGTATGAAATTCCATCCAGTACTTTAAAAGTAATGCTCCAAACAAGGCAAAATTTATCAAAGGGCAATAATTCTGTAATAAGCAAGAATAGAGTTATGTTTCTTGTACACTGCACTTCCTGTCATTATATTCTACCATTGTATGAAGTTTGATGAAATTCCATCCAGTACTTTAAAAGTAATGCTCCGGACAAGGGAAATATATCAAAGGGCAATAACTCTGTAATTAGCAAGAATAGAGTTATGTTTCCTGTACACTGCACTTCCTGTCATTATATTCTACCATTGTATCAAGTTTGATGAAATTCCATCCAGTACTTTAAAAGTAATGCTCCGGACAAGGGAAATATATCAAAGGGCAATAACTCTGTAATTAGCAAGAATAGAGTTATGTTTCTTGTACACTGCACTTCCTCTCATTATATTCTACCATTGTATGAAGCTTGATGAAATTCCATCCGTTACTTTTCAAGTTATGCTCCGGACAAGAAAAAATATCAAAGGGCAATAACTCTGTTATTAGCAAGAATAGAGTTATGTTTCTTGTACACTGCACTTCCGCTCATTATATTCTACCATTGTATGACGTTTGATGAAATTCCATCCAGTACTTTCCAAGTGATGCTCCGGACAAGGAAAATTGCAACGGACAGACCGACCGACAGACTGACAGACCGACCACAGGGTGACTCCAATATACCCCCTCAAACTTCGTTTGTCGGGGGTATAACAATAAAATATAATTAATTTACTCAATCTTTTGTTATGCATTCTCCAATAACATAATTTACGTTATATTATGTAAGTTTAACTGAATAAATTGAAAATGACTGAACTGACTGCAGTGGATCTTAGATCTTATGCCCATTAACGCCACAGCTTCAATAGATCTTGATATAAAAATACCCCACCTGTTAAAATTTTGGGGGTAAATTACCCCCTTAATATAAATAGTATCTTAGGCACTGTATATTCATATAGGAAACCTAAGCAAATGTGTACAGGAAAATTGGAAAATAATTATCATAAATAGATGAAAATGATTACAATGTAAAATCAATGTCACTGCTTTTGAATACTAAATATCACTGCTTTTGAACACTGAATATTTATACACAAACTAACTAAGTTTATTAAGACTGGGCAAATAATGATGGTATGTGAGTGGTCGCAACAAACATTTTGACAGATGTCCAGTCAAGGCATAAGAAATGACAAAACATCAGTAAACAAGTTTGAATTAAATAATTAAATAACTGATTTATTTCATCAACAATTTTTTGTATGTGTGAGATTTATGACATGTTCACATAATTACATGATAACAGGAATGTAATATCAACTTTAATGTACAATTCTTTCGGTACGGTGCAATTCTTTCGGTACGGTGAATTTAAGTACAAACTAAAATGAAATTACACATTTTCTTTTCTTTTTTCTAGATGCATGTGATTGCTCCATCACTTTACTGAATCTGGAGAAGGAAAGACTGGAGATTGAAAAAGAAATGCTGGCTGTAAATAAAGAAAAACTTAATTTTTTGAAAGAAACAGAAGCGAAAAGATTTCTACAAGCCGAAAAAACAAACAACTTTCTACAGTCTTTGATGTTAATGGCTCACAATGACTCAAACATATATGAAGTTTCTCCCATAATTAATATGAAAGAAATGTGATTACAGATTGTCTTCAGCCTACAGATTAATTTATTTGCTTCCTTCCTAATAAATTAAAACCCTAGATTCCTAATTCAGGGGCCATAACACAGGCTGTAATTGACCATTTTGGCTGGTTCCAGAACTTAAAGAATATAAACATTCTGACCAAGTTTGGTTGGTTCTTGAACTTACACTGTAAGTCATGTATATAATTATAAATTGATAAAATCTGGTTAAGATTCGATAAAAAACAGGGGTACTTAAGTGGTCGAAACTAGAATGTTGACGGACGGACAACCTGCAACAACATAAGCTATTCTGGCATAATATGCCAGTAGTGCTAAACATTAACCAAATTATATAAGACAAGTATATAAAGGGACAGACTTCTAATAATTGTTTGATACTGAAATTGAACACTAACTATTATTTTAATTAAATCCAAATATTGGCTTCCAAGATACGAGCTTGTAGTATAAAATCCATCAATTTTGTTTAAATACAAAATAAGAGTTATACCATGTGTCTCCTTAAGTGTCCCTAATGGTAGGGAAGTAACTTGTGAAGTTTCATTAACTTGTGGCTTGTAATGACTGAAATGTGAGCTTGCTATAAGACTGAATTATGTAACTTGTATGAAAAGGCCATAATTCTGTCAGTTTGAAATGATCTAAAGAGTTAATGAAACTGATGGAAAAACTGTTTTAACACAGTAATATAAGCAATGCTTTTGGACATAGAGAAAGAAAAACTAGAAGTTCAGAAGCAAATCCTTCATTTTTATCCGATTTACTTTCTGACAAAACTTTAATAAATTCAAACAATGATTTTAAAAGTTAATAAACAAATGTTAAATGTTTCACACAATATATTAGTGCTGTATGCAGAACTGAAATTAGTATGTAGGTCTCTGTATATAAAGTTACTACGGATATATAAGACAATGTTTAAAAAAAACATCATTAACTCTGAGGCTGCATAAATATTATTGGTGCTATAGATAAACAATAACATTTTTGGTTTAAAGAAAATTATTAATCAATATTTGTCTGATCTGACCGCCAGTTCTATTATTTTGTTCATCAAACACATGGTCATCAGCATCTCCAATATCATACTGGACATCTGGTATGGGAACTTTCATGTCTATACACTTATTGTGCAGACGCATGCATGCTGTTACTGGCCACTTTTTCCTGGGGTGAAAGGCAAGCATCCACCAGATTTGTGTAAACACCTAAAAATTAAATTGAATTTTAGTTGAACAACAATTAGTTTTGCAGCATATGTAAAAATGCTTTACTATATAGTAGCTAAGGTATGTATTGCTAACTAGGTAGCGTACATATGTATTGCTAAGTACACAAAGGTAGCATAGATATGTATTACCAACTCAGTAGCACAGTTTTGTATTGCTAAATAAGTGAAATAGACATGTATTGGCTCAATACATAGAACACATAAGGTGTCCTCTGTAGCAGAGTGGTCAAAGGTAGTTACCTCCCACCATTGAGATCTTGGGTTCGAGTCCAGCTCACCTCAAACACATAATGTAAAAACGCTTGTTTAATACATGTTCTTGTGGAACAACTGTGGTTCTACTCATATACGACCAACTATTGTATACTTTATTATTGTATACTTTCATATTGTCCCTATAGTTTTCTATAGAGGACGACCATGCAGTATTTCATGGTATTGTATGCATTGATATTGCACGGGAACTTTAGCATGTGCTACAGAAGTAGGAACTACTTTCGCCATCTTATCAAGAACATGCAATATAAACAAATATATCAATTTGATTACATATTATATATCTACCCAATTGGTCTTCATTAAGAATAAAATACAACTAGACACTTCATATCATTGATTGGAATAATTCTGACACAAATGACAGTTATGAAAGGTATCTCTGTGCCAGACAAGACATCAACGCAACGTTAAATTGCGAAATGACATTATACTATTTCCCGCGAAGTTTATTAAAAGAGATTCACACATCTGAGCTTTGTTTGATTTTGACTTTAAATATTCTAGTAAACTAAACTAAATTATATTTGTTTATATGATAAATATAAACAATAATTGTTGGTTTCAGTGAAAAAATTTTTTAATTCATCAAGTGCACATCACACAGAAAATACATATTTGCCAACTCTATAATTATAATTGCTTTGTAAGGAAATGTAACTATTAAAATAACACTATAATATCATCACATAAAACAAACAGGAAGTTAAAGAAATGTTTGACCTCAGATGACCATATTTATTACCTAAATCTAGACTTTAGTTCACCAAAGGCACGTTCCACGACCATCCTTGTCCTTGAATGGGCTTGATTAAAACTCAACTCAGCCTCAGTACTGGGATGCAGTTTTGGTGTCATTAGATATTTCTTGAGCGGATAACCAGAATCTCCAAGCAGCCATCCATTGTTCACTATCTCAAGGTGGCGATTCTTTAATGCACAGTTATCAAAGACACATCATGTTGTGAGCCCAGCCATTTGCTGACTACATCAGTGAATCTGATAATTAGATAAAAACAATTTGCATATTCAAGCGCTAATATTTTAGATGTGAATTATGTTCCTATGTTAGTTATAATTAGTATGTTGTATTAGTTTGTAAATGTATGGTGTATTTGCGGTATATACAACTATATATATACAGTCAAACCTGTCTGAAGCAGCCAGTCAATGAAAAGAGCAAATGTGACCTTTTAAGACAGGTTGTTGCAGAATACAGGTCGATTTACTCTGAAAGTATAGAAATGGGGAATAAAAAAAATATGTTTGCCTAAGACAGGTGGCTGCTTAATAGAGGTGACCGCTTACACAGGTTTAACTGTGTATATATATATATTTTCTTGCTGTAACTTTGTGAATAACTGTTTATCATTGTCCTTGTATATATTATTAATTTTTATTGATGTTCTGTTGTATTCATGATACTCTCCTATATGGAGGAAATAAAGAATATGTAAATACATGTATACATTTAGTGTTTCAGTATTTATTATGTCATTGTTTGATATAGAAGCAGAAAGCGTCATTGATTGATACTGAACGTTGCATCACACAGGAACACTTGTAAAAACGTGGTTATTATATTATATAACAACCGCAATGATCTTATTGTAGAGGGTCCGCCTCGTATGCAGGGTTTGTGGGACTGATCCCCATTCAGGTTATACCAAAGACAGATGTCATAAATATGTGACTGGGTGCCAGGGTATCAAACCATATGTCTATGATACAATACTCCAGTGTAGCAGCACTTAGAATACTGTCTCAAGTAGACATTGTCGCAGTACGGCAGAAAAATGGATAAAGCAACCCTAAACACCATACAACATGTTAGTTATATAATAATTTAGGCAGTGTACACCAACTTGTAACAATGCAAACTACCAACTTAATGCTACATTTACCTTAAGTCTGGGCCGACAGCTTGTACATTTATGGCATGATATCCCTTTCAAACATAATGATGCACGGGGTAGTAATAGAAATTTGTCTCCCTATTAATAATTTATTGCTGCTGTCACGTGTTTTTCTATTCAAAATATAAGATCTTCAATAATTGTACAGTGGCTATATTTATGCAGTTACGGCAAGCCGAAAGCTTTTGTTAATTGTTTGCTTAAATGAATATGTTAATATATACTAACGTGAAAACACATTATATTTAATATATATGTAATATAAATTGTATTGCAAACAGAAAACAGTGATTTCAATTATATATTTATTAGAAATTAAACATTAAAACACTTTTATTAAAAGTTACAAATCACCATACATGAATAATGATTACATTGATAATATCAATAAAATTTTCACTGATTCTCTGTTCATTTAAGTCGAGATAATAAATAACAAAGTGTCTCAGGACAACATAGAACGATTTGGCTGTGTAATATTATATCACGTAAAAAATGGAAATTATCAAGTCAATGAATCGGCGGTAAACCGCTGTCCCAGAAAATTTATATTCTTCTAATATAGGTAGATCGTCTCGTTATAGATTGATCACATCTATCGAATATCTTATCTGCTTGAACGTTCATTCGAAAGTATTTGCTTGGAGAACAAAATATAGATATAGAAAATAATGCTTCAAATTGGTTGTCTTAAACCACATTTAAATTATTTTCATTGCAATATTTTTATTTTGTATTTTTCTTTCAATATGTTTTCAAACATCCCGTGCCAACTCACGTCAAACTAAGGTATACGTGCACAAGACGACACTTTACCCGCATATGCTTAGTACAGGTTCTACCCAGGAAGAGGTCGAGCGTGATTTGTCTAAGTTGGGAGTACTTGTTTCACAATCGAAGTAAAATAGATAAGCTTAATGATTGAAATCCAAGCTCATGTTCACTTTATTATAAACTTTAAGTTTTTCTTGATAAGCTATATTATGTTGCCATTCTGTATAAATGTGTTATTATGTTGCAATTCTGTATAAATATGTTATTATGTGATTCTGTATAAATATGTTATTATGTTGCCATTCTGTATAAATATGTTATTATGTGATTCTGTATAAATATGTTATTATGTGATTCTGTATAAATATGTTATTATGTTGCCATTCTGTATAAATATGTTATTATGTGATTCTGTATAAATATGTTATTATGTTGCCATTCTGTATAAATATGTTATTATGTTGCCATTCTGTATAAATAGGTTATTATGTGATTCTGTATAAATATGTTATGTGATTCTGTATAAATCTGTTACTATGTTGCCATTCTGTATAAATGTTATTCTGTGTTTCTGTATAAATATGTTATTATGTGATTCTGTATAAATATGTTATTATGTGATTCTGTATAAATATGTTATGTGATTCTGTATAAATCTGTTACTATGTTGCCATTCTGTATAAATGTTATTATGTGATTCTGTATAAATATGTTATTATGTGATTCTGTATAAATATGTTATTATGTTGCCATTCTGTATAAATAGGTTATTATGTTGCCATTCTGTATAAATAGGTTATTATGTGATTCTGTATAAATATGTTATTATGTGATTCTGTATAAATATGTTATTATGTTGCCATTCTGTATAAATATGTTATTATGTTGCCATTCTGTATAAATATGTTATTATGTGATTCTGTATAAATATGTTATTATGTGATTCTGTATCAATTTGTTATTATGTGATTCTGTGTAAATCTGTTACTATGTTGCCATTCTGTATAAATGTTATTACGTGATTCTGTATAAATATGTTATTATGTGATTCTGTATAAATATGTTATTATGTGATTCTGTATAAATCTGTTACTATGTTGCCATTCTGTATAAATGTTATTATGTGATTCTGTATAAATATGTTATTATGTTGCCATTCTGTATAAATATGTTATTATGTGATTCTGTATCAATTTGTTATTATGTGATTCTGTATAAATATATTATTATGTTGCCATTCTGTATAAATGTTATTACGTGATTCTGTATAAATATGTTATTATGTGATTCTGTATAAAAATGTTATTATGTGATTCTGTATAAATATGTTATGTGATTCTGTATAAATCTGTTACTATGTTGCCATTCTGTATAAATGTTATTATGTGATTCTGTATAAATATGTTATTATGTTGCCATTCTGTATAAATAGGTTATTATGTAATTCTGTATAAATAGGTTATTATGTGATTCTGTATAAATATGTTATTATGTGATTCTGTATAAATATGTTATTATGTTGCCATTCTGTATAAATATGTTATTATGTTGCCATTCTGTATAAATAGGTTATTATGTGATTCTGTATAAATAGGTAATTATGTGATTCTATATAAATATGTTATTATGTGATTCTGTATCAATTTGTTATTATGTGATTCTGTGTAAATCTGTTACTATGTTGCCATTCTGTATAAATGTTATTACGTGATTCTGTATAAATATGTTATTATGTGATTCTGCTTAAATATGTTATTATGTTGCCATTCTGTATAAATATGTTATTATGTGATTCTGCTTAAATATGTTATTATGTTGCCATTCTGTATAAATATGTTATTATGTGATTCTGCTTAAATATGTTATTATGTTGCCATTCTGTATAAATATGTTATGTGATTCTGTATAAATATATTATTATGTTGCCATTCTGTATAAATATGTTATTATGTGATTCTGTATAAATATGTTATTATGTGATTCTGTATAAATAGGTTATTATGTGATTCTGTATAAATAGGTTATTATGTGATTCTGTATAAATAGGTTATTATGTGATTCTGTATAAATATGTTATTATGTGTGAACAAACTCTTATTATCGATCAGATTTATGTGTCAATTTGATGTACGGAACAAATCACTGATGCTAAATCATATAGAATATATTCTGAGAGGAGTCATAAAATTTACACCAGTATATGAACTAGTTTAAGGAGGGTAAATGACAAAACTACAGTCTGGAAAAGTAAGCTGCTCCAATTGATTACTTGCATTTCTATATATGTAATATAATAACAGGGGACAAATCACAGAACGATATCACAGACACTATATATGTCATATAATAACGGGACAAACCACAGAACGATATCACAGACGCTATATATGTCATATAATTACAGGGGACAAATCACAGAATGATATCACAGACGCTATATTTGTCATATAATAAAGGGACAAATCACAGAACGCTATATATGTCGTATAATAATGGGACAAATCACAGATGTTATATATGTCATATAATAATGGGACAAATCACAGATGCTATATATGTCATATAATAACGGGACAAATCACAGAACGATTTCACAGATGCTATATCTGTCATATTATAAAGGGACAAATCACAGAACGATGTCACAGATGCTATATCTGTCATATTATAACGGGACAAATCACAGAACGATGTCACAGATGCTATATATGTCATATAGTAATGGGACAAATCACAGAACGATGTCACAGATGCTATATATGTCATATAATAAAGGGACAAATCACAGAACGATGTCACAGATGCTATATCTGTCATATTATAACGGGACAAATCACAGAACGATGTCACAGACGCTATATATGTCATATAATAACGGGACAAATAACGGGACAAATCACAGAACGATTTCACAGACGCTATATATGTCATATAATAAAGGGACAAATCACAGAATGATGTCACAGACGCTATATATGTCATATAATAACAGGGGACAAATCACAGAACGATATCACAGACGCTATTAATGCCATATAATAACGGGACAAATCACAGAACGATGTCACAGACGCCATATATGTCATATAATAACAGGACAAACCATAGAACGATGTCACAGATGCTATATATGTCATATAATAATGGGACAAATCACAGAACGATATCACAGACGCTATATATGTCATATAATAATGGGACAAATCACAGAACGTTGTCACAGATGCTATATATGTCATATAATAAAGGGACAAATCACAGAACGATGTCACAGATGCTATATCTGTCATATTATAATGGGACAAATCACAGAACGATGTCACAGACGCTATATATGTCATATAATAACGGGACAAATCACAGAACGATTTCACAGACGCTATATATGTCATATAATAAAGGGACAAATCACAGAACGATGTCACAGACGCTATATGTCATATAATAACGGGACAAATCACAGAACGATATCACAGATGCTATTAATGTCATATAATAACGGGACAAATCACAGAACGATGTCACAGACGCCATATATGTCATATAATAACAGGACAAACCATAGAACGATGTCACAGATGCTATATATGTCATATAATAATGGGACAAATCACTGAACGATATCACAGACGCATTATATGTCATATAATAACGGGACAAATCACAGAACGATGTCAAAGACGCAATATACAATAGAATGTATTTCCGAGAGGAGTGATAATCTGGACTGGTATATGAGATAGTTTGAAAGTAAATGACAAAATAAGACTACAGTCTGGACAAGTAGCTGCTCCAATTAGTAACTTGCATGTAATATATGATATTACTTTGGTTTAACTTGTATTTAAAGTTGTATCATTTTGATACACGTGATTTAAATACTTGTATACTAATTGCATATTTTACTTGTAATCATGTTGTTTAAGTAAATTCTAACGTGAAAAAATACATCATTCAGTTAATTATCTTTGTTAATCATCCATTTTTTTTATAGAGTACTAGTCATTTGAAAGAAATCAACTCTCTAGACTGGGTCCGTTAAATAGCAATTGTTTCGAGCACGCTGATTGGTCAGTTTGAATGACGTAATAGTTTAGCAATAGTGCGATTGTTATGAAATGTTGGTTAATTCCCTGCTCTTTTATTGGAGGTTAATATACCTGATTCAGGAGATATCTGGTTCTGATTTCGACTTATTATAGTACTAATGAACTGGAATAAAAATATATTTTCTTCCAAATATGACACAGTGTTTTGTTTTTGTATTCCTTTGATGTTAAGTATGTTCGGTATATCTAATGTTTCGTGAAACATACTTTAAGAATTAAATCACAGAATTGTTTCAATGGTATCTACATGTAAATGGCTTCAGAAATAACAATAAAAGTGTATGTGTGCAGACAATATACTTTAATATTTGCAGTTTGTATTGCAATACACATCAAATAGATACAATGCCAATTATGAGCATAATTATTATTAAGATATTTCCAAAATTTTGATAGAAATGAGCCAAGGAATAATGACATCGGTGTTATTAATATGTATTTATATAAAATAGTAAAGACAGGCTGTTATTTTATCAGAGACATATCAAATTGAAATCAAAATATAAATGAAATAATAATTTTTATTCAAGTATTTGAACAAATATTTAGCAGATTTATAAAACAATCCTAAATGAATATCTCTGCCACTGATGCGTTGATCTCATTTTACACATGCAGCATAAATAACACGTATTGTTATTATACCGAGCAAATTAATACTATACTATATTATATATTTATATTATATATTATATTAATATACTATGCTATTGGCGAATAACTGCTTTTGATTGTTGTATATAGACATATGATATTGAATAATATTGTCTGATATTGTGTGATAATTAATGATATTGTGTGATATCGTATGACAGTGTGTGATGTTGTATGATATTGTGTGATAGTTTATGGTATTGTGTGATACTGTTTGACAATGTGTGATATTGTATGACAATGTGTTATATTGTACGATACTGTGTGATATTGTATGATACTGTGTGATATTGTATGACAATGTGTGATATTGTACGATACTGTGTGATATTGTATGATACTGTGTGATATTGTATGACAGTAATATATTGTAAGATATTGTATGACAATGTGTGATTCTGTATGACGGTGTGATATTGTATGACATTGTGTGATATTGTATGATATTGTGTGATACTGTATGACAGTGTTGTATGATACTGTGTGATATTATTTGTAAATGATTTACAAACTACACCAGATATCGTTTTCGAAGGAAATGTTACTATGTTTCTCCACTGTTCTCTCTCTTTTTTTTAATAGGGTTTAATGTCATTTTCAACAGATTTCAGGTTATATATATGTCATATTTAGTTTTATTGGTGGAGGAAGATCTCAGAATGAATCTGAGTAGAAACACTGTCCTTCCACAAGTAACTAGCAAACTTTCACACATAAAGTATTTTGGACTGAGCGGGACTCGGGACCTTAGCAATGACAGGTAAGCAATATTGAGATGGCACCTTAGACAACTCAGCCATAGTGGTCCCCATTACCAAATTTAGAAGATGCACAGAGTTATATTTTTTTCAAAGAGATGAATGAATAAATTTGATTTTATGGTGTACCAACACATTATAGGTTACTCGATGCCAACAGGAAGGAAGATTCCAGGTTCACTATACAGGTACAAAAACAACAAATTAACATAAAGATTAAAAAAATACATCAACAAATGAATATGAAGAATGAACCTGGAACCGTGATACCTGCAGAACTGCAGAGTTCAGTAACTTCTATTGTATTACTCTAACACCAGACATAGCCTGTATCAGATATAATACACAGCCATTTATCTTCATCTGTGGGAATACATCTGTAATAGCTGCGCAGAATGCTGTAAAACATAACATGAATTTATTAATTAAAGAAAACCTATATCACTCCATGACAGTTTCTATCCAGTCACATACAAGTTGGTTTCTGGACCAACAAACAGCAAAGTTAAGTGCAAACAATGAATAATCAATTTTCTATGTGAAAAGCATGACAGTATAATAACTGTATAAATATAATAATGTAGTATAATAACTGTATAAATATAATAAATGTAGTATAATAACAGTATAAATATAATAAATGTAGCATAATAACTGTATAAATATAATAAATGTAGCATAATAACTGTATAAATATAATAATTGTAGCATAATAACTGTATAAATATAATAAATGTAGCATAATAACTGTATAACTGTATAAATATAATAATGTAGTATAATAACTGTATAAATATATTAATTGTAGCATAATAACTGTATAAATATAATAATTGTAGCGTAATAACTGTATAAATATAACAATTGTAGCGTAATAACTGTATAAATATAACAAATGTAGCATAATAACTGTATAAATATAATAATGTAGTATAATAACTGTATAAATATAATAATTGTAGTATAATAACTGTATAAATATAATAAATGTAGCATAATAACTGTATAAATATAATAAATGTAGTATAATAACTGTATAAATATATTAATTGTAGCATAATAACTGTATAAATATAATAATTGTAGCGTAATAACTGTATAAATATAATAAATGTAGTGTAATAACTGTATAAATATATTAATTGTAGCGTAATAACTGTATAAATATAACAATTGTAGCGTAATAACTGTATAAATATAACAATTGTAGTATAATAACTGTATAAATATAACAATTGTAGCATAATAACTGTATAAATATAATAATTGTAGTATAATAACTGTATAAATATAATAAATGTAGCGTAATAACTGTATAAATATAATAATTGTAGCGTAATAACTGTATAAATATAACAATTGTAGCGTAATAACTGTATAAATATAATAATTGTAGCGTAATAACTGTATAAATATAATAAATGTAGCGTAATAACTGTATAAATATAATAATTGTAGCGTAATAACTGTATAAATATAATAATTGTAGCGTAATAACTGTATAAATATAATAATGTAGTATAATAACTGTAAATAACTGTATAAATATAATAATGTAGTATAATAACTGTATAAATATAATAATTGTAGTATAATAACTGTATAAATATAATAAATGTAGCGTAATAACTGTATAAATATAATAATTGTAGCGTAATAACTGTATAAATATAATAATTGTAGCGTAATAACTGTATAAATATAACAATTGTAGCGTAATAACTGTATAAATATAATAATTGTAGCATAATAACTGTATAAATATAATAATTGTAGCATAATAACTGTATAAATATAATAATTGTAGTATAATAACTGTATAAATATTATAAATGTAGCGTAATAACTGTATAAATATAATAAATGTAGTATAATAACTGTATAAATATAATAAATGTAGCGTAATAACTGTATAAATATAATAATTGTAGCGTAATAACTGTATAAATATAATAATGTAGTATAATAACTGTATAAATATAATAATTGTAGTATAATAACTGTATAAATATAATAAATGTAGCGTAATAACTGTATAAATATAATAATTGTAGCGTAATAACTGTATAAATATAATAATTGTAGCGTAATAACTGTATAAATATAACAATTGTAGCGTAATAACTGTATAAATATAATAATTGTAGCATAATAACTGTATAAATATAATAATTGTAGTATAATAACTGTATAAATATAATAAATGTAGCATAATAACTGTATAAATATAATAAATGTAGTATAATAACTGTATAAATATAATAAATGTAGCGTAATAACTGTATAAATATAATAATTGTAGCATAATAACTGTAGAAATATAACAAATGTAGTGTAATAACTGTATAAATATAATAATTGTAGTATAATAACTGTATAAATATAGTAATTGTAGTATAATAACAGTATAAATATAGTAATTGTAGCATAATTACTGTATAAATATAACAAATGTAGTATAATAACTGTATTAATATAACAATTGTAGTAAAATAACTTTGATTTAAACCAACTAAACTTCATACCGACACTTTCTATAATGTTTCATATAATCTGACGTGTGTTTAAGGAGGCGATAAAACAGACAAGATTTCTATTTAAACACATCAAAAGGGCAATAACTCTCTTAAAATTCAACAGGCCAGAGCTCTGCGATGTTTATAATTCCTATCAATTTTAATAAAAATCAACAGACAGACAGATTGACAAACAGACAGATGGACGGACATTGTGATAACTATATTCCACACCAAATTTTTTTTTTCGTGGGGGGGGCCTTAAAAACACAATTTGTTACTTTTGAATGTTAATTTTTACATTTGGCTTCAAAAACAGATCAATCTAACTAAGCAATGGTGAAAACAGAGCGAGAACATGGCACTATTTTGTTGCATAGACCAACTTTCATTGTGAGTCACTTTTCATAGTTTTTGAATACAACTTTAATAAATGGAATCATAGTTACACACACTATAAAAGAAAATTAGGTGGTGGTGGGGTGGGGGTCACAATTAGGGCTGTCAAGTTTACAGATTTCTGTAAACGTGTACATGAACACTAATAAATGACAGAACAGAACAGACACGCCTCTGTTTACATGATGTTCTAACCTGGGTGTTTTCCAAGTTGTATTTACAGCTAATTACTAGTATACACTGTTAATATTTAAATAAGTAACCGAACCAATGGCTGACATGGCGCTCATGACATTGCAGTTTTGAAATAACTTTGGCTCTGTGAATCTAACTCCACAGTCATAATGATTATTAATGCCATGAAACACACATGGATGGTAGGAAAATATTCAATAACAGCCCGTTACTTCATCAAGCGATCTATATACTAATTTACCAAATTTACTAGGGTCTAGAGTCAAGGTAGTGAAATATTAATTTAGTAAATGTGTATTGCTTTTAAATGACACAGAGAGTCTTAATCACCATGTGACCAATCTCATTCAATGAAAAGGCAGGATGCACGTTGCTTGTTAAATAAACCATACTATTCATGTGGGAAAGTTACTCACAGAGACGAGATGTGCTGGAGTACTGGTTTATCTTCCAGGAGGACTTTAAAAAAGAGTGGTTAGTTTAACTCTTAGTCTGTTTGTGCATGAGCACATAAAAACAACACTAAGTATTCATGATGAAATTATGTAAATAAATGTTACCACACTGACATACCAAAATCAATCAGTTTGATGTCTCCCTGCTCTGTGATAAGAATGTTGTGTCCTTTTATGTTTCAGTGAATCACATGGGCTTTGTAAAGGAAATTAAGAACCTGAAAAACAATTATAATTTCTGTTATTTTAATTTCAACAAACTGTGATCAATATGCAACTGGAAGAATTCATTTAATCAGAGTTGTATATTTTTCCTTTTGGTGGTTTTAAAGGGAGAATATCAGATAAAAATGCTATAAATGTTTTGAGGAATAAAATATTTTTAAAATGAATGAAAAGCCTCTCATTATCTTTAATTAATAAAAGTTGAATGGTTTCATATGTAAAATCAACTAAAACGTGACAGAATCGATATTTAGTTTGGAGTGAAAACTTGAAACAAAATTCCAATTTTAAAAAAGAAAATACTAAAGTACTGCTTGCTGACCTTTACATCATCATTCAGACTCTTTCTAACTGAAGATGAAACATTTTTTACTACGTGTAAATCTGTATAACGGATCAACTTGTTATCAAAATCAAAATGTAATCACATCACAAAATGTATTTTTTAAGTGTGGGTGGGGGCAAGTTAGGAAACCCCTTTAAAATATATTTTTTTGGCATGTTTAAAAAAATATTATACAATATATACAAAGCTCAACAATGGGATAAAACCCACCATCAATGCAAAGATTGAGATTGGAGGCATCAAAACACCAAAACTGAAACGCAACTAAATGCAAAAAATTAACCATAGGAAAAAATTAAGTCCAAAAGGGCCATAACTCTGCCAAAATGCAACCCCAAGTTATGGTTCTTGTCATGCGAAGTTTCAATTATATCCAATGAGTGGTTGCATAGATATCTTACCTGACAAAAAACTTTAATCTGAAAAATTAAGTCGAAAAAGGGCCATAACTGTGCCAAAATGCAATCCAGAGTTATGGTTCTTGTCTTTGTGTGTTCCATTGATGATGGTGAACACACATGTGAAGTTTTATTCATATCCAATGAGTGGTTGCATAGATATCTTACCTGATAAAAAACTTTAATCTGAAAAATTAAGTCGAAAAAGGGCCATAACTGTGCAAAAATGCAACCGAGAGTTATGGTTCTTGTATCTGTGAGTTTCATTGATGATGGTGTACACACATGCGAAGTTTCATTCATATCCGATGAGTGGTTGCATAAAATTCTCACCTGATAAAAAACTTTAACCAGAAAAATTAAGTCGAAAAAAGGCCATAACTGTGCCAAAATGTAATCCAGAGTTATGGTTCTTGTTTGCGTGTTCCATTGATGATTGTGAACACATATGCGAAGTTTATTTCATATCCAATGAGTGGTTGCATAGATATTTTACCTGATAAAGACTTTAACTTTAAAAATTAAGTCGAAAAAGGGCCATAACTGTGCTAAAATGCCATCCAGAGTTTATACTCATTTATCTAAAATAAAAAAAAATATACCAGTATTGTTCTTGAGTCCATTTCCTGGGTAAAACCAGTACTGAGTGTTGTCTTTATCTGGAGATGGATCAGATCGAGCCTGGGTCACTACTGCCCTTTCACCACTGAGCTTGTGGGTTAAAGCCCAGCTAGATGGAAATACTTTATGTGAGAATGCCATTTACTTGCACAGGGACGGTGGTTCTACTCAAATTCAATATATGTTCCCCAATAGATGTTCCTCCAGCGATTAAACTAGATGCCATGTAATAAGTTTAAGAAAGGATATTATCACACATTTTACCATTTCCAAAAAATTATAATTTGATGATTTATCGAGATTTATTACAGTTGTATTTTAATAAAATTTTGTCATAAAAAATAAGTTTTATCTTTTTGAATTTCTTATTTTTGGATATAAACTGCCTTACCTGTTATGTTTCTTTAAGGATATAAACTGCCTTACTTGTTATGTTTCTTTAAGGATATAAACTGCCCTACCTGTTATGTTTCTTTAAGGATATAAACTGCCTTACTTGTTATGTTTCTTTAAGGATATAAACTGCTTACCTGTAATGTTTCTTTAAGGATATAAACTGTCTAACCTGTAATGCTTTTACCGGGATATAACACTTAACCTGTAATGTTTCTTTAAGGATATAAACTGCCTTACCTGTAATGTTTCTTTAAGGACATAAACAGTCTTACCTGTAATATTTCTTTAAGGACATAAACAGCCTTACCGGTAATGTTTCTTTAAGGATATAAACCGCCTTACCTGTATTAAGCAACAACCTGTCTTAAATGTCCAAGTTTGCTCCTTCCCTTGATTGGCTGCTTAAAACAGGTTTGACTGTACATAGTCTTTATTGACAACATCTACAGAACAGTGTTGTACTAGCTCAGTCCAAAACTTTTTGTGAGAAGGTTTGCCAGTAATTTTAACATGAGGACAGTGGTAACTATACTCAGACTCATGTGTATATTATATCTGTGGTATTCCTCGTTGAATATACCGCAGCAGTGGTCTGGTGGCAGAGTATCCAACTCACATGTGGAAGGGCATGGACTCAATCCCTAGTCGGTGTAATACCAAAGCCTTCCTCACTTGGCGCTCAACTATTGAGGATAGTTCTAGGTCTGGTTGGCCTTGTATCATTATAATGTGACTGGGGGGGATATCATACCATGTGTCTACAGCATGATATTTTAGTTTGGCAGCACTTAGAATACTGTCTCAAGTAGACAAGTGTCATGATATGACTGAAAAGCTGCGATGCTAAACACCATGCAACAATTCTCCACCAATAAAAAAATGATGTCATGTACAACTTATTAAAAGTTGAAAACATTAAATACCACTAAAATGTTTTATTTTACATCACTTGTCATATTTTTTAGTATAACTTTTACAAATTACATTTGATAATCTTGTTTGTGTAGATTGTTTATTTGTTTGTTTGAATATTTAGCATCATTTTATGCCATCAAGGGCTAACAGAAGATTAGTTAACTTAACTGCTCTTTCCTGGGATCCTCGAAGGTCAATCAGTACTCGAGCACATCCATCTCCACAAAACACTTATCATTTTTCCACTTGAATCACTAGTTAATGATGAATAACAATGAGACACAATGTCATATATCAACCATCATGGAGATGATGGCCAGGCGGAGATCCGAACTCATGATTCATAGTCAGACACACTACCAACTGAGCTAACCAGGCCTGGCTGTATTTGTGTAAAACCAGTAGGTTGTAACTAATATTTTAGGATATTCCTATATCCCCCTCCCCACCACTCCATATTTTTCAATAGATACTAACCTCCATGATGATTCAGAGCTGGTCATCTGTCTTAGTCTCCCCGGGTCTCAGGTACAGTCCATGGAACAATGGAATGTTTTTGTGATCATTAAAATCTCACAGTATCTGATATTCCATTTCTATCTCCTCCATTCATGAATTGGTTCCAGAATCTTCACTGCAGTAACCTCCCCTAAAATAAAATTTTAAAAATATTAATTACTAGATTTTCATTTTGTTTCAGATGAAAATGCATAAATCTTTATAATAATTGTGAAAGGAAATTACAAAGCAAGTACAAAAATGCTACTGATTATTCAGTCAATTAATATCAAGGTGAAAAGTATTTAACAGAAAACATCATCTTTAGAATATTTTGAATACTACCATATACCTCCTTATAAATGCTCCTCTGCTAATAAATTCTCCCCCTCTAATAAATGCACCCCTTTTCCATTTTTTATGGAAAATTAAATGACTTAACACTATAAAAGTCAGCCAGGTAAATAAGTGTGTTTTACAAGGGGGCTAACCTAGCAAAGTAAACATTACAAACACAACAATAAACATTACAAACACAACAATAAACATAATGAAAACATCTTTTAATCAAAATAACTAAAACTTGCTAATTAAATAAAACTAAACTATTAAATCATTATATATATATATATATATATATATAACCTATTGTCCTTAACCTACAACAAGGACCTACATGTACCAATAAACAGTTTTATCTCAGCCCCTTCTTTGCTAAATAAGCAACCGCTGCTTAAGCAAGATTTCTACATTATGTATTCTAACACCACAGCAGGGTCTGAGGTAACACTGATAGTTACTAGCAAAATTGCTATTTATATTCTAAGAATTTAGACAAGTAATTTCAGAATTTCTTTATTGAAAGTCTATCATTGGCTCGGTTTGTCAAGCATGCATTTACACAGACAGGGGCTCCAGCAAAACTGTTTCCTTGTCAGAGCCAAGAATAAAACTGTATGATATGTTCAATGCAAAATCATGAAACTGCACTTTGTGATTAAACTGAATCATCTCTGTACCAAGCAACCATACAAGCCAGGAATTAACATCTGAAACCTGTGGCAGTATGATATGTTTCAAGTAATTAACTGTTATATTTAATTGCCAAAAATACAATTAAATGAATTCTGCCAAAAGTTAATGGACCAGAATGCAATGATAATAATGGATATCATACTACTCTCTAGCAACTTTGGTGAAATTTGGTTGAAAAGTTTATTTTATTTTTCAAAGCATTATGAATACGACATGTACTTAGCTTTTCAAAAAAACAAAGAAATAAATTGTTCAAAGTACCTATATTTATTATTGCTTTAAGAAATTATTCACCGATCTGTTAATTCTTAGTTTAGTTATTTAAAACCTATTTATTTTACTTCGATTGTGAAATACGTTCTTACAACTTGGACAAATCACGCTCAAAGTTAATTCTCCTACCCTTTGCACAAAATTAATTTATTACCAAAATTAATATCCAATTATTAACAAACAAAATTTATGTATCCATATCAAGCCAGAGACATAGACGCTGTGTGTATGTCTCTGATCAAACCAATCAAAAATCTTCATTTACTAGTAAACAATTTGCATTGATGATTAAAATACCAGTAAATGTCATACACTCACCTGGTAAACAAATTGTTGAAAATAAACTCAGTTAAAGCATTCGCAATTATAATTTTTCCTAATTGAAACAAGAAAATATCGACAGAACCGATGGATGCTTCCCAAGTGAGTGTTTGAATCTGTATCATATTCCCTTAGTGCTGATGGCTACTAGGTTGAAAAAATACCAAACTGCATAGCAGGAACAATATGTGGCTCTGCACTTGACAGAACTCATTCACAAATCATTGAACTGGAACAAAATGACAATATGTGTATATCCTAGTTAGTTTTACAAAATTAAAACCAGAGGTTGTAGAGAAATAGAGTCAGGAAGACAATATGCACATCATTCTCCACTTGGTAATCATGCATCCTAGCAAGTTTCATAAAATTCCAACCTGAGATTGTAGAGAAATAGAGCGGAAAAGAGTTTGGTCACAGACAGAATGAAAGGGCCACAACTCCATGAAAAATCATTGAACTGGAACACAAACATAGGATATTTCATAAAATTCCAACATGAGGTTGGAGAGAAATAGCACGGACATTAATTTGGTCACAGACTCAATGAAAAGGCAATAACTCCGTGAAAATCATTGAACCAGAACACAAAGACAATATGCGCATCTCCACTTGGTAGTGATGCATCCTAGCAAGTTTCATAAAAGTTTCATAAAATTCCAACATGTGGTTGTATAGAAATATTGCGGACAAGAATTTGGTTACAGACTCAGTTAAAGGGCCATAACTCTGTGAAAAATCATTGAACCGAAGCACAAAGATATTATGCGCATGTCCACTTGGTAGTGATGCATCCTAGCAAGTTTCATAAAATTCCAACATTGGGTTGTAGAGAAATAGCATGGACAAGAATTTGGTCACAGACATAATCAAAGGGCCATAACTCCGTGAAAAATCATCAAACAGAAACAAAAAGATATTATGCACATATG